>BMAC01000780.1:243649-287223 GCA_014905375.1 Phtheirospermum japonicum
TCAGCAGTCTTACAAAGAAGAGTACGAAAAAATCATCGAAATCAAATAACAAGAAGGCCAGTGAAGGTGACATCAATGTGATTTCAAGCGATGATGAGGAAACAATGATCAGTCTTTTATAGAAGTGTGGCAAGAGACCATCGAAATTAAATAACAAGAAGACTTACCCTACCATCAAGATCAAACAAGAAAAAGGATTAATGTGGTTTACAATTAAAATTAGAAATTAGAAATATGTGCTATTTATTTCTTTTCATTTATGATTTTCTTCAATGGACAATGAATTCAATATTTGCTTATTTAAATATTTAATGAAATAAGTTATTATTTTTTTTTACCTTACAACTTTTTATCTTTGACAAAATTGATATTACAATTTTTTTTCCAATTTTATACTAATGATATATTATGTAAATAATCAAACTAAATAATTATGCCATCACGTGCAACGCACATATATTTTACTAGTTTATTTAAAAGTGCTTATAAGTTTATACATCTTATAAAATATTTTTAGAGCTTATTTTGAGTCTTATTTTGGAAATAAGATGTTGAAATGTTTGATAAAATAAGACGATAGTAATGGCATTATTATAATTAAATGGTCAAAGTTAAAAACATGAAATTAAAAATAAGCTCACATTTTAAAAAAAAGTTGGAGTTCTCTGCCTTTTTTAAAACTACTTATAAACTCTTAAAATCTTATTTTCTTTAAAAAATACCGAGGAGAGTTCAGTGGATTATACTCATTCAATGCCCAACTTTCCCCTCCTTCACTCTCAGTTTTCTTCTGCCACGTGTCACACTACAGTTCCTGTCGGAATATTATTAAAACATGTCCATTCAGCATTAATAAGGATATATGCAGTGTTGTTTACGCATGAATATCAAGGCCAGTGATATATAATTGTTCAACGGGTCAAACTTCACCCCAACCATAAAGGGTTTACTCCAAGTCAAGTCAAGTCAACTGTGGTCGATTTCACAACCATTTATTCTTGATAAAGTATGCAAGTACAACAAACATCTCAATTTCCTTTATTTCCAGCCTATCATCTCAAACTAGTTTTTTGAGTGATCAAATATGGGGAAGTTGATGTCCTCTGCAGTTCTCCTTTCCATCACCGTCTTGTTAATCGCGAACGAGTCCACCATTGGCATGCCGATAGAGATGAAAGCTCTCTTACGGCTCAAAGCAAGCCTGTCGGACCCTTCCGACAGGCTGTCATCATGGAAGACTAGTTTCGACTGTTGTGCTTGGCAAGGCGTTGAGTGCGACAAAGCTACGGGACATGTTATCGGGCTCCATCTCGGAAACAGAGATGGAAAACATGATAACATGTTACATGGTAACTTGATTGATTCGTCTTTATTGGAATTGAAGTATCTGAGTTACCTGGACTTGAGTCGGAATGATTTCCACGGCAGCCCCATTCCAACGTTTATCGGATCAATGAAGCAACTGCAGCATCTTGATCTCTCCCATGCAAACCTTGCCGGCATTGTTCCACACCAACTTGGCAACCTCTCGATCTTGCGCACTCTAAAAGTGGACTTGGTAACGGAAATCTAGCGCATAGTTGCGTAAATTCTACATTATTTACTAACGTCCGATTTCTAGATTTGAGCTTCAATAATTTTGAAGGAGATTCTCCTCGCTTTATCCGGAACATGACTTCGTTGAGTTTTCTTGATCTTTCACACAACCACTACAACTTTTCTGACCCTCATTTTGTCGCGTCGAAGAACCTTACCCATCTCAACCTTGAGGCCAACTTGCTTGACCACAAGGCAGATTGGATCTCTGATTTCATGTGGGACAAATGCCACTTGAAATCATTGAATATAAAGGATAATCATTTTTACGGTGACATCTCAGGAGCCTTTAAAAACTTATCTCGATGCTGGGGTCACAACTTGGAAAGTCTAGATTTTGGGGATAATGAATTTTACGGTCATTTTCCTAAAGAGCTAGTAAATTTGAGAGCATTGAGAGTGTTGTCTCTTTTTAGCAATAAACTGAGTGGGGAAATTCCAGTATCTTTAGGACAACTATCAAATCTGGAGGAGATTTATATATATAATAATTCATTTGAAGGCACACTTTTAGAGGCTCACTTTGCGAATCTCTCAAGATTAGAAATCATTGATGCAAGTTCTAACATGTTAAGATTCAGAGTGGGATATGATTGGGTGCCTCCTTTTCAACTAAAATACCTCTGGATGCAATCTGTCGACATTGGCGGTCCATTTCCACATTGGCTTCGAACCCAAAACGCGCTCATTAAGTTGGATTTATCGAATTGTAGCATTACGGGAACACTGCCAAAATGGCTTAGTTCCTTGACGAACCTAAATGAATTAGACCTATCCAACAACCATATCGAGGGGCCTATTCCAGACCTTTCATCCACCATGATGGAGTTAGATCTTTCGGATAACATGATAAATGGTTCAATACCTGAGTCATTATGCCAAATGAAAGGTTTGGATGGTTTAGATCTATCCAAGAACAATTTATCCGGTAATCTCCCAGACTGTTGGGGTAACTTTGATTCCTTAACTGCTGTGGTATTGTCATCTAATGAGCTTACAGGGGCCATTCCAAACTCCATTGGAGGAGGCAATTCGTTGGAATGGCTGCAGTTGAACGACAACAGTCTGACAGGGGAAATACCCTCCACTTTAATGAATTGCACTTGGTTATTTGTTCTTGATGTTGGAGACAACAAGTTATCTGGGCAATTGCCTGAATGGATTGGAAACCTGCGTTCTCTTGCAGTTCTAAGGCTATGTAGTAATGAATTTTACGGCCCCATTCCATCTGCATATTGTCAACTGTCCCGTCTTCAAATAATGGACCTTGCGATCAATAAGTTGACGGGAAACATTCCCCGATGCTTTGGCAATTTCCTGGGAATGGTCGAGGGTGGATTCTTCGCTGGTGAGTATTAATAAATTATTAACGGTTAAAACATTATTCTTGTTATGTTCATATCCTGTGCGATATATTATTAAAGATGTGTTTAATTTTTCTCTGGAAAGTATACACTTTTGTTTTTGCCGATGAGATAAAATGCCCCAAACATATAATGATAATTTGCCATGTTGATAACAAAAGAAATAAAGGTACATCACCGATGATCCATCTTATTACCAAATTGTAAAAAAGAAAGCTATTATCACCATAGTAGTAGCGACGATGTTAGTATGCTCGCTAAGCATTCATTACTTAAAATGCTTTGCATTGTAGAGAGCAAATTGTGGGATGTGATATTGAGTGAAGTGATGATGGAGTTCACCACGAGAACAAAATTCCTCGTCAATTTGGATCTTTCAAGCAATCATCTTGTCGGAGATATCCCTCCAAAGCTTACAAACCTCACTGGCTTGAATGGACTCAATTTGTGTCATAATCATCTGGGAGGAGAAATTCCAAGAAAGATTGGGGATATGAAGTCATTGAAATCACTTGATCTGTCCAGCAACAATTTGTCCGGAACAATTCCAGGGAGTTTATCGAAGTTGACTTTTCTAAGTCTTTTGAACTTGTCGAACAACGATTTGTCCGGGCAGATCCCAACAGGACCTCAGCTACAAACTCTTAACGACCTTTCGATTTATGAGGGCAATCCAGGACTCTGTGGAGATCCATTGTTGAGGATTTGTCCTTCAAAAACTGAAAAGGATGCAGAAGATGATGGTGACACAGGTGATAAGTTTTACCTCTATGCATTTATATTTAGTGCTTTTGGGGTTTAGTTTGGAGTTTGTCAAATATCACAAAGATCTTTGAAAAACAATCGGACAATTCGCAGAATAATTTAAAGTTGCTTGCAAAATCACGTGCACTGAACTCAAAAGACCAACTTCTTGTCAGATATTTGAAAGTCCATATTTTTTTGGTTTCACCTGATATTGAAACCTGTGGCGAAATTATGACTGAATTTGAGTTTTTTTTTTTTTTTTATTGATTTATATGTACAGGGATGAAACTGAAATTTACCTCATGATATAATGTGTGTCCAATGCCAGGAAAGAAGAAACATGTAAAGATCATCCTTGGTGTATTGAGTGCAATAGTGCTGCTTAGCTTGTGCATGCCATCGTTTATTGTTCGAAAACTTAAACAGAGTATACCAATACATTATTCATTCATTTTTTATTTTTTTTGGATAACTGAAATTTTTTTCCCCGTGGTTTTCATCGACATTCTTATGTTAATAATTTGGATGACCATCTGATAGGAAAAAGGGAGGAAGAGTTACACAAGCTGCTGAAACTCGATGGATATACAGATGACACTGCAGAAGCAACGAGTCATGAACTTAGACTATTTACTTATGCATCAATCCAATCTGCTACTCGCAACTTTTCCTCAGACTATAAACTGGGAGAGGGTGGTTTTGGAACTGTTTATAAGGTAAAATTGCTCGAAAATATTTAGTTGTCTTAATCAGAAGAGTTGTTTTCTTGGGACCTGGATGCTATGCTTTTCACAACCTTGTCCTGCTAAATTTATTTTTTCTTCTAGATACCTTGGTTTAGATATTTATTCAGTTTGGCACCTTTGTTCAGTACTTTTGTCGAAATTGCGATTTTTTTATTTTGTTTCTGTTTAATTTGGTTACATAAGGGGTTGTCAGTAATACTAGAGAATTAGAACCATCATGTGAAGTTCTTAGTTTACAAGTTATTTCCATTCATTATTACAGGGAAAAACATCAGAAGGCAAAGATGTAGCAGTTAAGCTTCTTTCGGAACAGTCTGGACAAGGAGTGCTTGAGTTTAAAACTGAGCTAATACTCATTTCTAAGCTGCAGCATGTGAACCTTGTTAAGCTAATCGGCTTTTGCGTTCACGGAGATGATAAAATGATAATCTATGACTACATGCCCAACAGGAGCCTGGATTTCTTTCTGTTCAGTGAGTATCATCTTCTTCTTTCTTTAACCAATTATTAACAAAAACTCTGAGTTTTTGCCTTAATACAACCCAATTATCTTTGAAAATTACAAATATCTACATGACAAATACCATCTCTTGAGGGTGCAATAAGAGTTCAATTTGCAAAAGAGAAACGAATGCCAAGGAGTATTTGTAATTTTGAGAGGTAATGAGGCCTTTTTGTAATTTGGTTAAAACTTAGGGGGCAGCTTTTTCCATTAAATGAAATGAAAGATGTAAACAGTAAATGAAATAGGTGGAGTTGAATTAAAACGTTCTGTGGTTATAAGAGGATTTAGTTCGAAAGGAAAGGATAGGGAATTAGGTGATCAGTCCATATATTACCATCTTGTTTATTCAAGTGTTGATACTAATGTGATGGTTCTTCATAAAAGGTTCATCCGGGAAGGAGCAATTAAACTGGCAGAAGCGGTTCAGTATAATCGAGGGTATTGCTCAAGGGCTACTCTATCTTCACAAGTACTCGCGGCTTAAGATAATTCACCGAGACCTGAAACCAAGTAATAAATTACTCGACCAAAACATGATTCCGAAGATTTCTGATTTTGGTCTTGCGCGAATCTTTAAGCAGGACATAAGTGAAGCTGACACGAACACGCGTGTTGGGACCTAGTAAGTAACAAACAACCTTCTTACATTAATATGTTTGTTTTTGAAGAGTTTTCTTATACTGCTAATGAGTTTTATGTACGTTTCACAGTGGTTACATGGCCCCTGAGTACGCAATGCAGGGGATATTCTCAGTAAAATCAGATGTCTATAGTTTTGGAGTTTTAGTACTTGAGATTGTGAGTGGTCGGAAAAACAGTAGCTTCAACGAAACTGAAGGTCCTCTAAGCCTTGTGGAATATGTAAGGTTTTATTAAGACATTGGTATGTTTGTTTCAAAAGTCTTAAGTTAACAACCATGGGATTAATTTTGCAGGCTTGGGAGCTTTGGAGAAAAGATTCTGCGCTAGAACTCATGGATCCAACGTTGAGGGACTCATGCGCCGTAGACCAATTGCAAAGATGCATCCACATTGGGTTTCTTTGTGTTGAAAATCATGCAGTTGATCGTCCCACCATTGAAGATGTTATATTGATGTTAAAAAATGAAATGACAAACTTGCCAATGCCAAAGAGCCCAACATTTATCACAAGATGTTGGAACTACGGGCTCAAATAAAATATATTGCAGCGGAATAAATATTAGAAGAATTATTTAGAGAGGAGAAAATTTATCTTTTGTATGTATCTCACTCGATCAACATAAGTAGTGCTCTTTAAGATTTCTTCTTCTTCTTGATAAAATACTCACAGACTCGTGAACTCATATATGAAATGAAAGACTAAAAAGGTATTTATAGGATAGCCTACAATGAACCTAGATCTCATACATGAACCAACACTTAATTCTATGCATACAAATAAAAAGACATATTCATGAATTTAACTAAAACAATGAATCTAACTTAGACTTTAAAACTTCCAACATCCCCCCTTAAATTTGATTCTCTCGCATCCCAAGTTTGTGCCTCAATTTCTCAAAAGTTTCTCGTTTGAGGTGCTTCGTGAAATATCTGCCAACTTAACTTGAACTTCTTTATTCACAATGCATTCTCTAATGAAATGAAACCTTGTGCCGATGTGTTTGCTACGATCATGGAAAACAGGATTCTTCGCTAGTGCAATCGCGCAGATTTGTTATCATCAAAAACTTCCGTCGATTCCACCTCATTGAGGTGAAGTTATTTAAGTAAACTTTTTAACCACAAAGCATGACAAACACTTGAAGTTGCAGCAACATACTCAGCTTCACACGCCGAAAGAGTAATTATTGGTTGCTTATTTGATGACTATGTCAATGCTGATCCACCAAAATAAAATACAAACCACTCGTGCTCTTACGATCATCGAGATCTCCAACCCAATCACTGTCGCTATACCCTAACAACTTCATGTCTCCTATTTCTGGATAAATTAGTCCATACGAGATTGTTCCTTTGACATACTAAAGTATCTTCTTTGCTATTTTGAAGTGATACTCAGTAGGATTCTCCATGTAACGACTAATGAGACCAATTGAAATAGAATATCGGGCCTGGTGCATGTCAAATATCTCAAACTTCCAATCAAACTTTTGAATAAGGTTGGATCGACATGATCTCCATTTATGTGTTTTGAGAGTTTGGTCCCAACTTCAATCGGAATATTGGTTAGCTAGCAATTTTCCATCTTGAATTTCTTTAAAATCCCCTTTGCATAGCCTTCTTGGGAAATGAAAATCCCATCTTCCTTTTGAATCAATAAAAAATTATTACAAATCTGAGATAAATATAAAAATATAAAATAAATATAGAGATTTATATTAGAAAATAATTATTAATAAAAAAATTAGCTAATACAATTAGATATAAATATAAAATTATAAAATAAATTATAAAAAAGTTATAAAAAATATATATAACTTTATATGAATAAAATTAGATTTTTTTATATAAATATTTATATTATTAATAATTTTTTTAAATTCATCGTATATTTTTATATTTATTTCTAAACTTTATTAATTTTTAATAATTAAAATATTATTAAAAATATTTTTTTTTTAAAATTTGGTAAGATCTACTTTATATTTTTATATTTCCGATGAATAGACCAACTTAGCAGATGTGGTTTGATGATGGTCAATGTCACGTATCTTTTATGAGATGTGGCCAATATAATGTACCAAAATTAATTTCTTTCTCAAGTTTTTTTTATTCAATAAATGTTTAAAAATAAAGAAAAATGATAAGAAATTATTGAGTCATGCCATGTCAGCAAAAAAGACCGATCTGGATAATTTTGTACCTTTTTTTGATAATTTTACCAACTTCGTGTATGTGTTTTGATAGTGGACAATATCTTGATTCTAGATTTCTCAAGTTTTTTTCTTCAATTAATGCTTAAAATTAAAGAAAAATGATAAGAAAGTATTGAATCATGTCATGTCAGCAAAAAAGCCCGATCGAGATAATTTTTTACCTTTTTTTAATAATATTACTAAGTTTGTGTAGGTATTTTGATACTGGACAGTATTATGGTCCTTTTTTGAAAAGTGAACAATATACAATATAATGGACAATATTATGGTCATTTTTTGGAAAGAGGCGAGGGTACATTGATGAAGACGTCTAGAAGTAATCGATTTTTTTGTAGCAAATTATAACTTTTTAGTATTATAATTAATAAATAACTTTATTATATATCACGCATCTCAATTAGAGCATGGGAGATAGAGTGGGATAAGCCGAAAAATAAAGCCAAGTTCGACAATTAAAGCTCGAATTGGCGGAGCGAGTCTACTGGCTTGGGTACAGGGATATCAAAGTATGTCGGGGGGAAGAGGGACCCTCATTGTGTAACTTGATTAATTGGATCGTACGACTGACCATTAAGTAACTTTAAATTGTAATAAGTTATTTATTTATTTAATGTTTAATTATTTAGTGATTTCAATTGAATACAAGAACGGGAGAAGGGTCAGTCGACCACTACGTATGAGATTTTCGTATGCATGCACAAGAAGCAGGATGCCCTATTTGTTGATCATAGATCAATGAGTATGGGTGTAAGTATCTTTCCTTCTTAATACTAAGATCCACATAATGAGTCTCTTGTTTATCTTGATATCGCCGGGTCAAATAAGGGCCGGCATTACGACACCGACTACTTCAGAAAGTTGGTGGCTTCTTTGAAGGGTTACATGGACGCTTCTTCCTCCTAGCATGATAGGACTGAAGTGGCGGAACTCCGAACACAGCTCTAATCACAGCGGGGCCTACTCCAGATGTAGCAAGAGGAGGTCGAGGCCACAAGACGTGCCCAATAAGCGATGAAAAATAAATATATTTAGCTCGAGCAAGCACTGTGCAGCAGCAACAGGATTTCCAAGCTCGACTCGAGAGTCAGATAGATGTCCAGATAAACGAGAAACTCGCCGCTGCGATGCCAACTTTTCCGAAGTCCCAGCAGCCTCCACCGACATAGTAGTTATAAACAACTTTTATGACATATTATTTACAATCGATTGTAAATTTATTAATAAAATATTTTTTAAAAATATTTCGAGTATTTCAAAACTTGATTATCTCAATTCGAGTTTTGTTTTCTATTTTTTATTATTATTTTGGGTATTTTATATAAAAAAATATAATATAATAATAAACTAAATATTAAAAATCCGAGGGAATTGATTCCCTTATAAAAATTATATTTGGCCTATTGCCGAGGGACATACCTAGATAATACATTCCCTAGAAAATACTTAGGGAATATATTCCCTCAGCTATACCGATGGAATGGGTCGAGGGACTAAGGATTAATCGAAGATAAATCCCTCGATAGTAGTGTAGAAGGATCCTTAGTCCCTCGGTACCCGTCTACCGAGGAGAGCTTGCTCGTTCCCTCGTTATTTCCATCGATATAGCGAATACCGATGGATTTTTAGCTTTTATTGAGGGGAAAATTCGTTGGTATTCACCTTTTTTTTTATTGTACAATTAGGTTTTCATGTAATGTGGATAGGGTTCTATTTTGTTTTTGTGTGTGTGTGAGAGAGAGAGAGAGAGAGAGGCAAATGAAACAAATATAACCCTGCAATATACATTGTCTTCTTCAATCAAGCTTATTCCTTTATTATGCTTTACTGCAAATTCTATCAATAGGAAACGCCTAGTGATACGGATTTCACAAGTGCATAATTGAAAAAATAAATTCATTCAATATTAGTGAGAAACCATAATGAGGATATTCAGTATCTTGTACGCGCTGGCATATCTTTGAAATTCAGTTCAGCTGATCAAACTTAACCTCAAGCTAATAGGTTTACTCCAAGTCAAACCAAATCAAGTCAATCCGAGTTTTCATTGGTCGATCCAAACCACTCATTCTCGATAACAATTGCAAGGACTATGCTTGTTTGGAAACACTTTCACACTAAAAGTCCATCTTAAAAATGGACTTTTTAATAAGTGGCTTTTTAAAAAGCACATTGAAACCCATTTTGAAAATGTGCTTTATCAAAAAATTGAGAAAATTCTGATAATGGCCAGCAATACGATCTTGAGTGTGGGAGAATACCTGGAACCCACCAAATGGGGTTTGAGAAGTCTCTTATTTCCACGTCTCCAAAATGGGCTTTTTGAATAAGTTACTTATTTAAAAGTTCATTTATAATTATGTAGAATGGACTTTTGAGTCCAAAAGCCCATTTGAAATGTGTTTCCAAACAACTCGTCACCCAAGTAAGTATCTTGATCACTAACTATGGCAATTTCTCCTGAAGTTTCGGAATAATTTTTTACTACTTACATCTGAATTTCGTTTATTTTCTATCCTACCTCGTAACAATATGTGTTTGTGACTGAATATAATAAGCTGTGTCAACCACCCCACAAAGTCTCCTTTAAAATTAGTTGTTAAATACATAAAGATATAGATTTTTCTGAAGAAATTTCTAAGCAAATGACTCTAATTACTGTTGACAAGTATATATATGGCCAGGAAATATAATACGAAAGTTCAACTCTGTTTTTATATTTCATCTTGTATTATGCAGTATCTATGTGAATGCCAATTTCAGCTGATCCAATTTGACCTCAACCATAAAAGGGTTTACTCCAAGTCACAAGTCGAGTCAAGTCAATGGAGGTGTTTATTATGCAAATATATATATATTACTACAAACATCTGAATTTCCTTTATTTTAAATGAGGAAGATGATGTCCTCTCCAATTGTCCTTTCCATCATCATCGTCTTGTTAATCATCGAGTCCACAAAAGCAAATAATGTTGGTTTCGATTGTGTTCCAAGGGAGATGAAAGCTCTCCTAAGGTTCAAAGAAAGCCTGTCATACCCATCTAATATGCTGCCATCATGGAAGAATAACGATTGTTGTACTTGGCAAGGCGTGGAGTGTGACAAAGATACAGGACATGTTATCGGGCTTCATCTCGGAAACACCGACCCAAAAAACGATAGCATGTTACAAGGTAACTTGTTTGATTCTTCTCTGCTTGAACTGAAGTATCTGAGTTACCTGGACTTGAGTTTCAATGATTTCCAGGGCAGCCCTATTCCAGCGTCTCTTGGGTCGATGAAGCAGTTGCAGTATCTTAATCTCTCTCATGCGAACTTTTCTGGCGTTGTTCCACACCAACTTGGAAACCTCTCAAGCTTGCACACACTCGATCTTGGAGGAGGTTCGTATGGAAACTTAATAGTTGATGATTTTATGAGGGCTATTAATCTTTCGTCGCTAGAGTATCTTGATATGAGTTATGTTGATCTTAGCAGAACAAAAGATTTAGTTAAGGTACTCATCATGCTTCCTTCTATAATAGAGTTACGCCTATCAAATACTGGACTTGATAACGCAAATCTAGACCATACTTGCGTAAATTCTACACTACTAATTAATATCCAACACCTAGATCTTAGTTCCAATTCATTTGAAGGGAATTGCCCTTGCTTTCTCCAAAATATGGCTTCATTGAGCTTTCTAGATATTTCGGACAACCGGTATAGCTCTTGTGACCCTCATTTTATAACATCGACAAACCTTGACCATCTCAGCCTTGCTGACAACTCGCTTCACCACAAGGCACATTGGGTCTATGAGGTCTTGTGGGACAAATGCAGCTTGAAATTATTTAATTTGGGTGGTAATCAATTTTATGGGGACATTTCAGGAGCCTTTCGAAACTTATCCAGATGTTGTAGCGACAATTTGGAAAGTCTAGATTTGGGGTTAAATCAATTTTACGGTCATTTTCCGAAAGAGCTTGTAAATTTTAGAGCCTTGAGAGTGTTGAATCTTAATCAGAATCGATTGAGTGGGGAAATTCCAGTTTCTTTGGGACAACTATCGAATTTGGAGGCGATTTATATATCATTTAATTCTTTCAATGGTACACTTTTGGAGGCTCACTTTGCTAAGCTCTCAAAATTAGAATACCTTGATGTAGGGGTTAACATGTTGAAGTTTAGTGTGGGAGATGATTGGGAGCCTCCTTTTCAACTGAAATACCTGAGGATGCGATCTACTGAAATTGGAGACCATTTTCCACAATGGCTCCAAAACCAGAAAGCTCTTCATGAGATTGATTTATCGAATTGTAGCATTATAGGAACGATACCAAAATGGCTTCATTCCATAAGCCTGATTTACTTACACCTATCCAATAACCTTATCGAGATACCAATTCCAGAGCTTGCATACTCATTGGAATCATTGCGCTTGAACAATAATAATCTTACAGGGCAGCTGACCCCTACTTTAAAGAATTGCACAAGGTTAAAGGTTCTTGATGTTGGAGACAATAAGTTATCAGGGGAACTACCTGAATGGATTGGAAACTACCTGATTGACTTGCAAGTTCTTAGACTAAGGAACAATGAGTTCTATGGTTCCATTCCACTAGCATATTGTTTACTGCACCTACTTCAGATGATGGACCTTGCAAACAATAATTTGACGGGAAACATTCCACACTGCTTTGATAATTTGTCAAGCATTGTCAAGAGCGGAAACCTCCCTGGTGAGTTTGTTACAATGATCTAAGCTGCGTTTAGATTTAGGGATTTGAAATCCGAAAGATTTCAAGATCCATGGATTTCAAATACATTGGCTTTCAAATCTATTCATTTCAAATCACTTGTTGGATAGTGTTGATTTGTCAAGATTTCAAATTCATTACGAATTAAAAAAAACATCACAATTGTTAGTTAATAAGTAATAGAAGAATATAGAATTTATTTTCACATGCACTACACACATTTTACACACTAAATGTTTTGCAGAAAAGACACAACACACACTACACACATTTTACACAAAACATACACTACACACATTTTACACAAAAAACACACACTGCACATATTTCACGCGTAAAACACACACTACACATATTTTACACAAAAACTCACAAAATACACCCTACACGCATTTTGTGTAAAATGTATGTGTATTTTGTGTAGGAAATGTGTGTTTTACGATTAAAATGTGTCTAGTGTGTGAAATGTGTGCAAAAAGTGTGAAGTTCGTGTGTAATGTGTGTAGTGTCAAGTGTGTGTTTTGCATGTGAAATGTGTGCAGAATGTGTTTTGTGTGTGTAATGTGTAAAGTGTGTGTTTTATGTGTGTAGTGTATTTTTTGTGTGCGAAATGTGTGTGTTGTGTATAATAGATAGATGATGGAATTCAAATGACTACGTTTTTGGATGGATTTCAAATCCACCAAAATTAACTAAAAATTGAGAATGGTTTTGTAAGTATTCAAAATCCATTGATTTTAATTTTAGCCAAACATATGAGTGAATTTGACGATGGATTTTAAACCCCCCTCCAAACCCTCAACTCAGACGTAGCCTAAAGAGTACTTTATAGTAAGAATTTGTCGTAATGAATGTTTATAACACTATAAAAAGTTGAGTAGGTCCTAAGGAGTGGTAGTAGTGGATTAATGATATGTCTTTTAATTATGAAACTCTTGTTTAGTGACAGTAAAATTACTTATTTAAAAATTGCAATGCTCTTTTGTATTTCAATTAGTAAAAAATAAAGCTATTATCACTATGTAAAAAGTTGTAGCAACGATGTTAGTATGATCGCCAAGTACATTACTTAAATTGCTTTATACAGCAGCGAATTTGGATCTTTCGAGCAATCGTCTTGTTGGAGAAATCCCTTCAGAGCTGACAAGTATCGCTGGCTTGATTGGTCTAAATCTGTCGCACAATTATCTCGGAGGGACAATCCCTGGAAAGATTGGAGATTTGAAGTCATTGGAATCACTTGATCTTTCCAGCAACAGTTTGTCCGGAACAATTCCAGAGAGTTTATCGAAGTTGACTTCTCTTAGTCATTTGAACTTGTCGAACAACGATTTGTCCGGGCAGATCCCAACAGGACCTCAGCTACAGACTTTTAATGCTTTGAGTTATGAGAACAATCCAGGACTCTGTGGAACTCCATTGTTGAGGATTTGTCCTTCAAAAACTGAAAATGATGCAGAAGATGATGGTGACACTGGAAAAAAGAAACATGTAAAGATCACCATCCTTGGTGTTTTAAGTGCAACACTGCTGCTTAGCTTAACCATGGCTTTGTTCTTTATGCGAAAACATAAACAGGGTATAACAATGCATTATTCATTGTCATAATTGATTTTTTTTCTTGATTCTAATCGGCATTCTTATGTTAATAATTGTGGATGACAATCTTATAGGAAAAAGAGAGGCAGCATTAAATGAACTTTTGAGGCTGGAAGGATATACAGGCGACAATGGAGGAGGCAAGAATAATGATCTTAGACTGTTTTCTTATGCAGCAATCCAATCTGCTACCCACAACTTTTCGTCAGAGTACAAACTTGGGCAGGGTGGATTTGGTCCTGTTTATAAGGTGAAGATAAATAAATGTTGTTATAAAAAAAAAAAAAAGAAAAAAAAATCTTTTGTCAATATTGTGAACGACATATTTTTCTCAATCCTTTTTTTGCTTGGTTACATAAGAGGTTGTCAGAAATAGTGAAAATTAGACCATCATGTTAAGTTCCTAATTTACAAGTTATTTTCATTTATTTTAACAGGGAAAAACATTAGAGGGCCAAGATGTAGCAGTAAAGCTTCTTTCACGACAATCAGGACAAGGATTGCTCGAGTTTAAAACTGAGCTAATACTCATTTCTAAACTGCAGCATGTGAACCTTGTTAAGCTAATCGGTTTTTGCGTTCACAGAGATGATAAAATGATAATTTATGACTACATGCCCAACAAGAGTCTGGATTTCATTCTTTTCAGTGAGTATCATCTTCTTTTTTCTGCCCTGAGGTTTAGTCTGGATTTAGTGTGTTGCAAACACTCCCTTACGGCTAGTATAAATTAATAAATAACCCCTTTTGAGGCTTCAATAAGAGTGCATTTTCTGAAAGAGAAACAAATGTCATGAGTGATATTTGTAATTGTGAGAGTCAACAGGGCATTTTTATAATTAGGTTAAACCTTTGGGGTAATTTCTGTAATAAACCCATAATAGTATCATACCAATAATAAGCTTCCCATGTACTACTTTTTCCGCAAAATAAAATGAAAGGAGTCGAATTGAAATGTTTTGTACATGAGATAAGAGAATTTAGTTAGAATGGAAAGGAAAGGAAATTAGGTGATCAATCAAACTAGTTACCATTTTGTTTAATATTCTTATTATATTCAAGTGTTGATACCAATGTGGTGTTTGTGCATTAAAGGTCCATCCGATAAGGAGAAATTAGATTGGCAGAAACGATTCAATATAATCGAAGGGATTGCTCAAGGACTACTCTACCTTCATAAGTACTCGCGGCTTAAGATAATTCCCCGAGACTTGAAACCAAGCAATATATTACTTGATGAAAACATGAATCCCAAGATTTCCGATTTTGGTCTTGCGAGGATCTTTAAGCAGGACACAAGTGAAGCTAACACGAAAAGGCGTGTTGGGACATAGTAAGTAGCAACCTCCTTATTAATGTGCTTGCTTGTTTTCGAAAAGTTTTTTTTTTTTTAATAGTAGTAAAAGTTTTTTTTTTTTATGTTTTCACAGTGGCTATATGGCCCCTGAGTACGCGATGCAGGGGATATTCTCAGTCAAATCAGACGTATATAGTTTTGGTGTTCTAATACTTGAGATTGTGAGCGGTCCAAAAAACAATAGCTTCCACGGAATTGAAGGCCCTCTAAGCCTGGTGGAATATGTAAGATTTTCTTTATAAACTAGTGTCAGGTACATATTTCTAGTGTCGAAAGCTATATTATATATCTAACTGTTTTTTTTTGTTTGTTTTTTTGGTAACTAAGCTAACAGTTAAGAGATAACTTTTCTGATTAAAAGATCTTTTGTGGTTTTTTCAGGCTTGGGAGCTTTGGGGGAAAGATTATGTGCTAGAACTCATGGACCCAACGTTGAGGGACTCGTGCGTTGTGGACCAATTGCAAAGATGCATTCACATTGGGCTTCTTTGTGTTGAGAATCATGTTGTAGATCGACCCACTATTGAAGATGTTATAGCGATGTTAAAAAACGAAATGACAAACTGGCCAATGCCAAAGAGCCCAGCATTCATCACAAGAAACAGCGTGATTGAAGAAGTAGAAAAGAGCGCGCATGAGAAATTGTCGGCAAATGGGCTCACACTATCTGAAATGAGAGGAAGATAGTACTTCATGTGAGTAAAAAGCCGAGACCGTCTCAAGAAAAGCCGAAAGAAGGGACTGAAACAAACGTGGCTGCTACACCTGAAGTTTTCTTAAATTGCAATAATTTAAACTGTCAAACTTAACATATTCAATTGAACTCTGATGTTTCTGACCTGTCCCATATTGGTCCTTGACATTTGCTTTTCTTACATCAATTGCACCTATTGAGAACTGTAATTTTTATTTTATACTAACTCAATGGTGTACATTATAAGTATAGACTATAGATCATCGGTGAAAAGCTACTGTCATCCTTTTTTTTTTTTTTATTTGGAATTTTTTTTTTTTGCAAACCAAATTATATGATAGTTCACGGTATGAAAGGAGAATGCCCGATGAATTTAATCCGCTTTAAGCCTACAGTTGGATCGAGAGCTAACTTCTTTATCTAATCCCCAGTCTCATTGCTAATATGTGCCTTCATCTCCAAAGTGCAAAGGGTTTACTCAAGTCAACCCGAGTCTTCATTGGTCGATTCACAAATTATTCACATAGTCTAAAATAGGCTGCCAAGTATATCACTATCTGTAGCTAATAGTCCTTTCGGGGCTGAGTTTTTTTTTTGGGGAAATTGCCAAATACTCCCCCTAGAAAAATGTGTTTGTCAAATACCCCAACTAATTTTAAAAAATGTCAAGTACTCCAAACACAATTGTACAATTATCAATTTGGCCTTCCTTCCCGTCAAAATTCACCCCATTCGAATCAGCCCTAATTCTCTCCTTCCTTCATCGCCCTCCCCGTTCGCCGTCGCTTCACCTGCCGCTGCAGATTTCCAGTTTTTCTGGGACGATGATGGAGGAACCTTCACCGCCAGGACCCGAACACCACCGTCGAATTGTCGGCGCCTTCGCCGAATTGTCGTGGCTTCACTGCCGGTCTCCATCGCCGCCGACTGTGACGCCTGGTTTGCTCAACACCGCTGCCGTCGGAGAAGGTGAAGAGGAGCGTCGCCTCGCCAGTTGCTGCCAGATGCCGCCGTCGATGCCGCCATGGTTCGGTAGTCGGATTGCCACCGCCGATTTGCTGGTGCTTTCCCGATTTTGCCTATTTCCCGAATTTGTTTGTTTGTATTTRTGGGTCATAAATTTARTGAGTATTTTTTATTAAGAAATATGCACTTTTTTTTGTTTGTTTGTATTTRTGGGTCATAAATTTACTGAGGCCCAAMTACTGGCTTTTGGTTGTAGGCATCTTTGGCAAATGAATACACTGCATTGGTGAACCGTGTCATGTGGAGTCCTGATGYAAATCTTTTTGGTATGCGTCATTAAATTTACAAATATTTTTCAGCTAATTCCTAATGCTAGCACAGAAGAGTAAAYAAAAATMAAATAATGAAGGTGGTGTGTAGCACATTGTTGAAAGTAATTTGTCCATGMGGTTATTGTTGAAATCCGTTTAAAAAACATGTCTTAATGAAAGAGCCTGATAACCCTCGCCTGAATCTTCATGACCTAATTTATTTATAAATATGTCCAAATTTCAATTGTATTTTTTACCTTTGTAACTCAATTGAAAGACTCAAACACACATGATTGCTTGTTATTGCTTATGTTTTGTTTTTGAAAAATGTGTTTCAGGTGTTGCATACTCGAAACACATTGTTCACTTGTATGCTTATTGTGGSGGCGATGACTTGAGGAACCATCTTGAGGTTTGTGTTGGGACATTTACGAATCTGTTTCTACTGTCTGGTCTTTTGATATATCTTGCCTTTGTATTGAATAGAAAGAAAAAATGCCAACATGATGATAGAATRTGTTTGTTTGTTATTTCAGATTGATGCCCATATTGGTATTGTCAGCAATCTTGCCTTTTCTCATCCGAACAAGCAATTGTGTGTTATACTTGTGGGTAGGATAAGACAATCAAGGTTTGCATTCGTTTAGTATCTTTATAATATTGAAAGAATGTTATGGTATTTGCAGAAGCTCAAAACTTTTATGCATAGGTGTGGAATGAAGTGTGTGGAGTGTGTGTTTTTGTGCTATGAAGTATTTTGTTTTCTGTATGTGGAGTATGTGTGTTTGTGCTCTGAAGTATTCGTTTTCTGTTTGTGGAGTATGTGTGTTTGTGCTCTGAAGTATTGATTTTCTGTATGTGGAGTATGTGTTTTTGTGCTATGAAGTATTTTGTTTTCTGTTTGTGTAGTATGTGTGTTTATGCTCTGAAGTATTGGTTTTCTGTATGTGGAGTATGTGTTTTTGTGCTATGAAGTATTGTGTTTTCTGTATGTGGATTATGTGTGTTTGTGCTCTGAAGTATTTTTTTTTTGTGTGTGTGTTTTTCGTAGCGTGATGAGAGACGTTTGTTGAGAGCCAAGTATTGTGCAACACTTCTCTTGAGTGATGTCAATCACATGAAGAATCAGTTGGAGAAAGATGTACTCGATTTCTCCAGTTATAAAAAGTAGAGGAGTTGGCAATGGGCGAAAAAACATGTCTTGGTTCTTGTGCGTTTTCTAGGAAGTATTTGTGAAGTTTTTAGCCTTTGACATGTTAGGTCTCTGCACGTACAATTGTTGTAGTGTTTTGCAAGTTTTGAAATGTAAAATGTGGATGGTATTAGGTTGTGCATACCAATGTGTTGGTTCTTGTGCTGCGAGGTATCGATATTTGTAATACAATGTAGGGGTATTTCAAACCTAATGACATGTGTTGGTGTTTAACATGAATAGCTTAGCTCCTTTGCTTCTTTCTTTTTCTCTTCTTTCTGCTCTGTATTTCTTCCTTAAGTGGTAGGTGACGTCGTAACTAAGAAGTATTAGGTTTTTTTTTACACTGCAAGAAACCAATACTCCCGTACACAATAACCAATACTCTTCTGTCCAGAAACTAATACACTAACCAAGATGCTAGTGTTTGTAATGCGATGTGCTAGTGGGCAAAAAAAAAAAAATCTCGCCGGAAAATTTTCCGGCGGGCGGCGGCGGCAGGTGGTGGCAGCAGGTGGTGGACCATTTTATTATTATTATTATTATTATTATTAGTTATTTTAATAGTAAGGGTATTTTGGTATATTCATATCACAATTTTGGACTATTTGGCAAAAAGGAGGGACCATTTGACTTAAATCTACAAGTTGGATTATTTGACAAATTCATGTATGTCTCAGGAAGTATTTGGCAATTCCCCCCTTTTTTTTTTACCGGATAAGTAATGCACTCCTTCGTAGAAGCTGAGGTATTATCGAATCAAAGAGGGATTTTTTCTTTTTTTTTTTTGTTAATTTGGAATTTATAATGGGCAAGTCTCAACACTATAAATTAAAGTATGTTTTTAGTAAAATCATATGACCGAAGAAGATTAATTACATAATCTTGTCACTAATCTAAAGTCCAAAATATTTTTATGGCAGAGGAACGTGACTTCAATCCGTTTCAACTCTTTCGATTGGCATAAAAAGTGGTCACATGACAGTATTAAGTGTTGATCCAATTTTTCTATGTGGAAAAGGTATGGATACTATGAAGAATAATGTAAACCGACCACAAATTCTTGACGGAATCAACCATGCGATCTAGAAGGTAAGTATGCGTGCCTTATAAATACTAAAGCTCCAGATGGTGACATCATCTTAAATATGATCGATTGGACAACTCATGAACTAGTTATTTCAAACGCAAATACTAAAGCTCTCAACGCTCTTTACAGCTTTGTAGATGTCTCTCTATTTAGAATCATTTCAAATCTTCCGACTACAAAAGAAGCATATGATGCCTTACAACTTTTTTTTGGGAAGACTCTAGATGAGTTCAACACACAAAATTAAGAATGCTTGCAACTCAATTTGAAATCCTGATAATGGAGAAAAACGAAACTATTGCTTGGACATTTTCAATCAATGTCAATCCTTAGGTAAGTCTATCTCGAATGAAAGGCTTGTTAGCAAGATTTTATGTTCTTTAGTGAGAGATTAAAATGAAGATAATAGATATCGAAGAAGCCAAATATACATCAACCATGAGTTTTGATGAGCATGTGGGTTCTCTAAAGCTAATGATATGGAACTCAGATCAAGCAACTTAAGTGAAGAAGTATTGCTCTAATCTCTATGCTTACGCCTGAAGATAAAGATTTTGATCTTGCTGCTCTAACTCGTGAAGCTGAAATTGCTGAGTTGGATGCCGATGAAGTTTCTCTCATCACTAAAAAAATCTAGTGATTTCCTTAGGAAGAAGAATAACTTGAGAATGTCAGTCAACCAAAGATCAAATAGACTTCAAGGATGTGACTCCCACAAGTGACAAATTTGAAGATCAAAACTAGAATAGGACCAAGTTTTTAGATAACGTCAAATGCCATGAATGTAATGGTTATGGTCATTACAAATATGAGTGTGCTAACACCAAGCACAATAGAAATATGATTGCTTTAAGTGATGGAGAAGATGAAGATGTCTAAAGTCATTGCCATGTCTACCTATCTTGTTTGGGATGATAGTCAAGATGTTACTAACATTTGGTGTCTCAACTCTACCATTATTGAGGACACTGATAATACTAATGATGATACTGAAGATTTTTGTGCTGCCTATGAAGAACTTTATGAGAGCTGGTTCAAATTAGTTCATAGAGTAAATATTCATACTAAGGATAATGAGAGATTGGCTACGGAATAAAGAAAAATAGGTTGTAATCTTACGCTTGGAAGCTCTACTGACAAAACATGAAGAAGAACTAGATAAGACAAGGTGAGAATTCTCGACGACTCTTCTGAAGAGACTCAATTTAGGTACGATTAAACTTGAGCAGATCCTATCTATTAGATCTTTTTCCAAGAGTGGAATAGAATTTAAGACTCCAACATTTGCTAGAGAAGGTGACAAGACCTCGAAAGGATCCGTGTATGTTAAAAGATCTAAATGACATTGACGTATTAGGTCTATCACCATTGCTCAGAACTGGATATATCAGACCCTTTTGCAAAAGCTGAAGATGGAAAGGACTCGTGCTTTTGAAACTCGGTACAACATTATTTACCTCACTTAAGTCAAATGTTGTTAGTTCGTGGTGTTTTTATAGTGGTTGCTCCCGACACATTACAAGAACATTTGACTACCTATCTAATGTTATGAAACATAATGATGACACAGTCTAATAAGGTGGTGGTGCTCATGGAAAAATCATTTGGAAAGACACCTTGAATGTTGAAGGTTTGCCTATGCTCCAAAACATGGTCCTCGTGGAAGGATTAATTGCTAATCTAATTAACATCAGTCAATTATGTAATGACAATCTCCGTGTAAAGTTTAATTGAGATTCGTATGAGGTACTTGCTAAACTTGATCATTGCATACTTATTATAATCAGGACGGTGAAGAACTGATATCAAGTTAATAGCAAAACCCCATGCCAAGGTGTTTTGCCGTCTGAACCCGAATTGTGGCACCAAAGGATGGGACATGTGAACTACAAGATGATAGGTAAACTGGTGAAGTTCGATGCTGTAAGAATCATTCCAAAGTTAGTAATAAGAAATCCATCTATTTGTGGTGCATATTAGGAAGGAAAGCAAACCACAGTGTTACACCCGTTGCTCCAACACTTTGCTATCATTGCTTGGAACATCTTCTTAAGAAGATCTTGGTTATAGTTGATGTAAAATTTATTGGGGGTAAGAAATCTTTGTTTGATATTATTAATAATTATTGATATAGTGTGTTTAATAGGACATGCATTATTATTTAATATGTGTATATGAGGTTTAATGATATCTATGATAATTAGTAACTCAGAAGAGGACACTTGTTCTTATACAAAGTCTTCAATCTATAGATCTAATGTTTGTATCTAGTGATTCTGGGAATGAATCCTGATAGTGAAAAGAGTGTTACAGATCATGCTCTAACACCAGAACCAACATCTCGGGTTCTAACTAATTCGATTGCTAAAATCTCTGAATCAGAGTCTGACCATGATGACTTTGTTCCTATTGGAATTTTTGAGTCTTTTGTCAAGGATACGAAAGAATCAAACTTCATTTAATTAAGGATCTGATTAAGAGAACTACATGAAGAAGTAAATAAACCTCAAGGAGATAGTAAAAGTGGTGTGTGCAATATCTTGCTGTTCTCTAATTAAAACTCTTATCTAGTGTTTTCTGCAGAGCCAAAATAGGTGGAGGATGCTCTCAAGAATAACTTCTGGATCAATGCTATGCATGAAAAACTTGTTAAGTATGTCATGAATGATGTGTGGAATTTAGTCCCTAATCCAATTTCTGGTGATGTCATTAAAATTGGCGAGATGTGAAACATAGTACGAAACAAGGCAAGGTTAGTGATTCAATATGTTTCATAGGTTAAAGGTGCAGATTTTGATAAAACCTTCACTCACAATGAAAGATTTGAGTCATTCAAGTTATTTATTGTTGTTGTTTATGATTTTGGTATTACTCTTCACCAAGTAACTTGGTATGATAGGCAGACTCAAAATCTACTTTATTTGAATTTTAAATATGGTGAAGATAATAAAATCTTGTTCACAATGAAAAGCTAGCATGAAATTTCAATTACTTGAATTTACGTTGGTGATATTGTGTTTGGCTCTACTTGTGATAAAAAGTTCAGAAACTTTTTGAATTGCATGTCTCCGCCTTTTTGAGATGAGTATGGAAGATGAATTATCGTTACTTCTAGGTTTACAAATTAAGCAGTTTGAAGATGAGATTTTTTGCGTCTCAATCTAAGTATGTTAAAAACTCAGTTAAGTTATTTGGGCTAGATGGTGTTAAACTTAAGAAAATGCTTATGGTAATGATTCAAAAACTGTCTAGGGATGATGTTGATGAGAATGTTGTTCACACTGTGTATGAAAGCATAATATGTAACTTGATGCATTTAGCTGCGAGTAAGCTTCATATTTTGTGTCTGTGACTTAGGAATTTACTAAAAACACTAATACCAGACTTGTTGGGCATAATTTTTTTGTAAAATAGCAGTCAAGTATATGGTCACAGTTGTTCACATATAGAACTATAATTAGTCGGTTAAGCATATCACGATCAATAACTATAGACACTGTTAAGATTTTGGCGTACAATAACTATACACTCTTTCATAGAAGCTGGGGTATAAGCAATTAAAAAAAAAAAGCACATTTTTTATTTAATTTTAAATCCGGAATTTATAATGGATCGGTCTCAACACTATAAATAGAAATATTGCATAATTTAGTCACTAATCCAAAGTCCAAAATATTTTTATGGTAGAGAATGTGAATTCAGTCCGTTCAACCATTTTACACGAGTGACATACTTAAAGGTGTGCCTGACTTGATGTGAATTAAATGTTAACACATGATTTTGTTATCCTATGTTTCATCTTTCTGGTTGGACCATGTACCCTACTAAATCAATTTTGTTTTCAAATATTTGTTTGTGGGTAAACTATTTCACAGTAAATCACGCCTAACTTTAATTTTTTTTCATAAGTGCATTATGTTTTTTGAACTTTCATTCAGCATCAATGAGGAACACACACAATGAGTATATGTACGCATGAATGTCATGACCAAGTCAAGTCAACGCTAGTGTTCATTGGTCGATTAATCATTAATCCACAACCACGCATTCTTGATTAATGTCATACTGAATGTTTGTACACTATAAAAAAGCTGATTTGGTCGTAAGAGTGGTGGTGGTTGATTATACCTCACAATTATGAAACTCTAGTTTAGTAACAATACAATTACTTGTTTGAATCTTTTGAAGATCTTTCTTGTTACTGTTTTTATGTGATTAATAATGATGACTTTAAATTATTTTAGTTAATTAGTGGTTTTATTCATGTATATGGATGTTGTCAAAGGCAAAATGTTGGGACGCTATATATGGCCCTATCTCATGTTGTTTGCTTCATGTTATGTGATATATATTGCATGTGTAAGTTATATTGTATTTATCTTATGTAGTGTAAGTTCTTTGAAAAGAAAAGCTAAAAAAATAATTTAAATAAAATTTGCACCTTTATTGTTCAGGGAGATTAGTATATAATAATTCAAATTTCTATTACTTATTTCAAGTCCCTACACATAAAGGGCATGGTTATTTTGGAAAAGAAAATCAGGTTACACTTTATAGCTGGAACGTGATGAAAAAGTAATGATCTTCAATTAGATAGTGTAAAATAATTAGATCATGCACCTTTTTCTTCTTCTTTAGGTTGTAGTCTTTGAACAAATTTAGACAAAAAAATTAAAAAGAATGCAAAGAGTAATCCTTAAAGAAGGGCGTGAAGATATTGCAACCGGCGATCATTATGTTGTGACTTGTGATATATAATAGAAAAGAAAAGGCCTAGCTTTGGTGGGCCCACCTCAACTTATTATGTCGTATACAATTTACAAAAATATAACCATGTATGTATTTTTTCACATGAAATAATAGGACTCTACTTATTTATTGTACCATCTCATAAAAAACAAACCACTCATCAACATCCGGTGGAGATTTTCAAGGTTACCTTGTAGACCGTGCCCCTTCAGGCTTTTTACCAGTCTCCTTTATACCATTTGAAATTAAAAACAGTCATATTTCAGTAGAGCCAAGGCAACGGTGTAAAATTCAAATGATATATGAGACTCTCTCTCTCTCACACACAAACATGTGAATGTGTGTCTGAAATTACTTTGCAAAAGTACACATTTCTTTGTCTTGCAGTTCAACCTCATTGGCATTCTTTTCTTTCTTTCTTTTTTTTTTTTTTTTTCAAAAAAGCAAAAAAAGGAGAAATATCTTAGATGCTAAATACTAAATATTGAAATATCTTTTATAACTAAATATTTAAATACTACTGAATACAATATTATAATTCAACATCTTACTTTTAAATATTATTTGACATTAAAAATAATATAATAATACATTATCTTCTATTTTCATATATGATTTGAAGAATGCTAAAAATTCAGAATTCTGAAC
Source organism: Phtheirospermum japonicum (assembly GCA_014905375.1). NCBI lineage: Eukaryota > Viridiplantae > Streptophyta > Magnoliopsida > Lamiales > Orobanchaceae > Phtheirospermum > Phtheirospermum japonicum. The sequence goes on from BMAC01000780.1 coordinate 268,808, forward strand.
ACCCTGACAAATTATAGTCGAAACATGCCCTTTTTCACCTAATTTAATATTTTATCTCCTAATTTTTTTTCTTCATATTTTTACTTGTTGAATTATGCGTTTCTTACACTTGACCTCTATGAGCATTTTCCATTCACAATTTTCCAATATACTATGAAGAATAAATGTATGAAATGACGATTTTGACCTTCAATTATGTATAAAATTCATCAAAAATAATTCCCGACAACAAATTTTCTTTTGAAAAAAATGCTAAAAAAGATAAAATATAAAAAACGTACAATTCACAAGACAATTATGAAAAAACGATTAGGAAATAAGATGTCAACTTGAACGAAATTTGGATGAAAAAAAAAAAAACTTTCATAAAAGAAAAAAGTACTTTGTTGTATGTGGGCCTATGGCATACTCGATAATGCCGTTTACTCTATAACTCGTGTTGCCAACGGTCATATGGAATAACACCTAGACTCACAAAACATGTGAGAGAGTTAAAAATATGCACTAAACTAAACCAGGGTTTTCTTAAGCTTTCTCGAAATTTTCACAACCCAGCTGTTTTCATACTGTCAAAAACTTTTACTACCTCACTCTACAAAGTTGAAGTGAGTGAAAAAATGGCAGAGATAAGTCCCCAGATTCAAGAAAAGCGGAAAGAAGAAAACGTGGCAGCTACACTTGAAGCGTATGGAGGGATCGAAGAGAAGCCTACGAGGAGTGAGATTCTTGTTTGGTATTTGTATGAGCTGTGCTCATACTTTGTGCACACTGTCTTGATTCCTATTGTGTTCCCACTTATCATCAGCCAAACAGTGCCTAACCCACCGGAGCCGGGACAAGGCTGGTTCAAGAGCTACAAGGGTTTGAAGTGCAAGCAGAGTGAGATGCAACTGTAAGTGCTAAATATGTAGTTGAGATTTTTTATTTTTTATTTTGGGAATATCTTGTCAATTAATTAAATCATTTTTTATCTTTACAGAATTATTTAATGTAAACTGTCCAAATTAACACAGTCAATTGAATTCTACTGTGCCTCTGACCCATTTGTGGATCTTGATTTTAGGAATAATTACAAACAGAACTTTTGTTTTTTTTTTAGGGTAAACTTCATGTAGTTATTCCTTAATTTTACCAAATAACAAAGGGTTTAACCTAATTACCAAAATACCCAATAACTTTCAAAATGACAAAGAAAAAGTTGGATTCAGTGTTAAATTTGAGGGGTTAACTACAAGAAATTTATAAATGTGCAGGGGTTTTTGAATTTTTTTAACATATTTATTTATAAATGTAAGACAAACTAAAATATGAATTCTTGTAGTTATCCCTTAATTAAAAAAAAAAAGAAAAGAAAAGAAAGGTTTTACCTAATTACCAAACTACCCAACTAACTTTCAAAATTACATAAAAAAGTTGGATTTTGTTTTAAATTTAAGGAGTCAACTACAATAAGTTTATAATTGTGAAAGGTTTTTTTGAATCTTTTATTTTTATTTTTTAATTTTAATTATGAGGGGTAAATGTAAGACAAACTAAAATATGATTTTTTTTATCCCTTAATTTAATTAAACAATATCAGGTTGACCTAATAACAAAAACTCCCAGCTAATTTTAAAATTACAAAAATAAAAAATAAAAACTTGGATTCAGTATTAAATTTAATGGGTTTAATATTATTATTTTTTTAAACTTTTTTTTATGTAGGAAATAAATGTAAGACAAAGTAAAATCTCAGTTTTGTTTTTTTTTTTTTTAAAACTTTTTTAAATTAAGTCAAACCTCAAGGATAGCTTTTGTTATTATCCCAAAAACATTAGCCAAAACACCAAATCAAAACTCCTTATTTCAACTGCAAGAAACTAACCCCTGTGCCCAATCACAGCTACGAAGGACTTGTACACAGGGCAATCAAACTCGGCCACACCAACTTCTCCCCACTTCAATGGACCTCCCTCTCCTGGCTCACTGGCCTCATCCTCTCAGCCCCCATCCTCGGCCTCGTCTCCACCCTCCTCGACCACGGCCACCACCAACACCTCATCCCCGCCTCCGCCACCGCCATCGGCGCCCTCTTCTGCCTCCCCGCCGGCTTTCTCCGGAAACCATACATCTTCCCGCCCTACATCGCCGCCATTGTGGCGGCAAACACTGTCGCCGCTGCTACCCATGCCCGCCACCTTGGCCTCATGATCCGGGCCTTCACGGGCCCGGCCATACCCAAACGCCGCTTCCCGAACCGAAGATCCTTCGGAAGCTGGCTATCACTCTACTCGACCGCGGCCGGGTGCTTAGGAGCCGCGATCATGGCCTCGTTCACGGATCGCATGTACAGCCACTCGGACCATTTCACGGCATTATGGGTCGTCTCGATTTTCAGCGGCCTGATATGGGGTTTCGGGATGATTCACATTTTCAGCACGAATCGGGCTACTTTCACTAGCATTGACTCGGGAAGGAAGTCGTTTGACGTAACGCATGTTGTCTCGATTTTCGGGTATCCTGATGCGTTGGGGAGTCTGGCTGGTGTTTTTCTATCGTCGTTTATGACGATGTGTGTTTTTGGGGCAGGTTTGCTTTATGCGATAGGATATGTTTGCGTGAAATCGGAGAATGTTTTGTTTTTGTTTTTGGTTTACTTTATGGTGCCTTTGGTTTTTCTGCCTGCGGCGCATCCTCTGCAGCAGGTCTTGAGATTGGATGCTGAGAAAATGCAGCTTTTCGGATTTATGCTCTCGACTTTTGTGTCGGGGTTTGGATTCTATTATCATGGAAGTGTTTGGCATAAGAGCTATTTGCTTCTCTTCGCAGCTGTCCAAGGCACTGCAACAGGTTTGATTTTGTCTTTAATTTAAGGGTTTACTTGAGTCATGTTTTGTTTTGTTTTGTTTTTCCAAATGTCTATGGGAGATTCTGTAATCAGCTCAAACCAAAGGGGGGATTTTGTAATTATCACTAATTACATATTCTATCCTTGAGGTTTAGTCTAATTATAAAAAATCTCAGTTATCTTTCACAAAATTACTAAAACCATTTCATTTATGTTTTCATTTCACGAATTGCACCCTATTGAGGGTTAATTTGTAAAACAAATACAATTGCAGATACTTGTAATACCTTGGGGGATATTTGTAATTTAACGCAAAATCTGATATGTATATTCTCGTAGTTAAGCTAAACCACAGGGGTTGGTTTTGTTATTATCCCTTTAAATTTTCAACACCACCTAGTTTTTGTAAGTTTATCGATTTTGATTTATTTATTTATTATTATTTATCCTTTGTCAGGTTTGCTGCATGCATTTGGAAGGGTTCTATGGTTGGATTGTTCGCCGGCAGGTAAAGAAGGCGTGTTTTCAGTGTGGTTTTCGTGGGCCCGAGCGCTCGGATCGTGTGCAGGATTTGCAGTGGCAACAGGCGTGCCTGGAAATGTTGGCAGAGCATTCGGAGTATCGTTTTGTGCCGGGATTGTAGGGATGGTGGTTTTGATATTTGGGAATATAAGCAGCTTAAGAGGGGCAAGAGCAGCTGGACATGTTATCAAGAGTGAGAAGGCATCACCTGTGCATGGAGATGATCATCTTTCTAAGGGCTCAGTTATGAGTTATGCCTAATGTGAACATGTTTAAGAACCCTTTTTTTTTTTTTCTCTGTTGATGTACTTAATAAGTTGCATTAATCTTATAATTCTTTTGTAACAAGTAGGAAGTGGAGATAGATTTTATTTATTCTTATTGAAGTTCAGAAATAAAAGTTTCAGTAGCTAGATGAAAATGCATAATGATTATTAGGTAAAGGGTAGACATGTTTAACTACAAAATTACCCTGAAGTTTAGCTCAACTACAAAGAGGTTATTTGTTTACTTATGTTTTCAACATAAATTTTAACCTTTTTTGCTTTATTTTTCGATCAAAATAATTTACTACTAATCTTAAAATTTTAAACTCGTGGAGCATATATAAAATTAAATTATAATTTCATAATGTAGTTTTTCCTATACTAATCAAAAATTCACCAGGAAGAAAATGAGCCCAATAAAGGATTGATTGTTCCTCAAAAACATATTTTTTGTTTTCCACACATCATCCATGAAGGTTTGATCAACCATCATCTTCTTTTTTGTTTGCTTCAAACACACATATGATTATATAAATGAAGAATATGATAAAACATGTGTCAGCAAGCATTACATGATTACTTTTTAAAAATAGTTGGGACCTCTGACCTAAAAACACTCACCCTACTTTAGTAATCCCATGCAGCTGCACTATCTTCCTCCGATTTCAGATAGCGTGATTTCGTTTACCGATGACACGCTCTTCTCCCCTTCAACCGCGCCGTTTCCTGTGATGAATGCTGGGCTCTTTGGCATCGGCAAGTTTGTCATTTCATTTTTTAGCATCGACACAACATCTTGAATGGTTGGTCGGTCAGCGGCATGATCTTCAACACAAAGAAGCCCAATGTGAATGCATCTTTGCAATTGGTCCACGACACACGAATCTCTCAATGTTGGATCCATGAGTTCTAGCTCAGAGTTTTTTCTCCAAAGCTCCCAACTCTGCAAGTACCAATTCCATGGTTTGAGCTTTAGTATTACAGAGAGGTGTGCTAAATTGGAAAGAGATAAAACCACAAAAGACCTTTTAATTGTAAAATCTACCTCTTAAGGGTAAGTTTAGTTACATAAAAACTCAGTTACTCAGGTAAATACAAACTTCAAGGGTAACCGGATTTTTTTCGTTCGATTTTTTTTTTTTGAAGGATAAACCTTAGGGGTACTAAAAACCTTACATATTCTACAAGGCTTAGAGGACCTTCAGTTTCTTGGAAGCTATTGTTTTCCCGACCACTCACAATCTCGAGTATTAGGACACCAAAACTATAAACATCTGATTTCACAGAGAATATCCCCTGAATCACGTATTCAGGGGCCATGTAACCACTGTGAAACATACAAAAAATAATTATTAGTATGAAAATGTCTTCAAAAACTAAACATATATATTAATGTAAGGAGGTTGTTGCTGACCGAGTCCCGAGAAGCCTGCTCGTGTTGGCTTCACTTATGTCTTGCTTAAAGATTCTTGCAAGACCAAAATCAGAAATCTTGGGATTCATGTTTAGATCGAGTAATATATTACTTGGTTTCAAGTCTCGGTGAATTATCTTTAGTCGTGAGTACTTGTGAAGGTATAGTAGTCCTTGAGCAATCCCCTCGACTATATTGAATCGTTTCTGCCAATCTAAATGTTCCTTCCCAAATGGACCTTTTAACATCACATTAGTACCAATGCTTGAGCAGAATACAATATACAACGGTTAAAGAAAGTAGATGATACTCACTGAACAAAAAGAAATCCAGGCTCTTGTTGGGCATGTATTCATATATTATCATTTTATCATCTCCGTGAACGCAAAATCCGATTAGCTTAACAAGGTTCACATGCTGCAGTTTAGAAATGAGTATTAGCTCGGTTTTGAACTCAAGCAATCCTTGTCCTGATTGTTTTGAAAGAAGCTTTACTGCTACATCTTGGCCATCTGATATTTTTCCCTGAAAAAATGAATGGAAATAACTTGTAAACTAGGAACTATACATGATGCTTCTAACTTTCAGTGTTGCTCTTATGAACCCAAATTAAAAGTGGGTGTGTGGTGAAAAAACAAGGAATGTTCTGGAGCAAATTTACCTTATAAACAGGGCCAAAACCACCCTGTCCAAGTTTATAGTTCGAGGAAAAGTTGCGGGTAGCATATTGGATTGATGCATAAGTAAACAGCCTAAGATCATTACTCTTGCCTCCACCATTGTCATCTGTGTATCCTTCTAGTCTCAAAAGTTCATGTAATGCTTCCTCCCTCTTTCCTATCCGATGGTCATTCAAATTGTTAACATATGATTGCCGATTCCAAAAAAAGCAAAAAAAAAAAAACAAAACTAATGAATAATTTATCGGTATACTCTGATTAAGTTTTTGAATAATAAACAACAGAATGCCCAAGATAAGCAGCACTGTTGCACTTAATACAGCAAGGACGATCTTTACACGTTTCTTCATTCCTGTCACCGACAATATGAAGAGCGGTTAGCCAAAAAACACGCGCACACATAGTATAATAAGGTAAAGTTGATCCTTTTACAATCGTATTTTTTGTTATCTTCTGGAAAACAAAAAATTTCAAACGCAGTCATAATTTCACCAGAAGTTTCGAAATTGATCATAAAAATCTTACGTAACATGCGTGCGAATCCTTTAAGAGCGTAAGGTGTTGGGAGTAATTATAACATTTGGCCAGAGATTCGAAAGTCTACATTTTTGTCAAGGAACGTTAAATGATTATCCGAATTAAGTTTTCTAAAGATCGTGGCGATTTTTTGTTAAACTCAAAAGTAACCTTCAAAATCCTGTGGAAAACCACTAAATATGAACGCATAGAGGTGAAATATATGAGATGTGCATGGACCATCACCTTCTGCATCATGAATCTGACATTTCTTCAGCAACGGAGCTCCACAGAGTCCAGGGTTGCCATCATAAGAGTCATTAAAAGTTTGTAGCTGAGGTCCTGTTGGGATCCGCCCTGATAAAGTGTTGTTCGACAAGTTCAAATGACGTAGAGAAGTCAACTTTGATAAACTGTCTGGAATTGTTCCGGAGAAATTGTTGCTGGAAAGATCAAGTAATTCCAATGACTTCATATGGCCAATATTTCCAGGTATTTTTCCTTCCAAGTGATTATGCGAGAAATTGAGGCCAATCACGCAAGTGAGCTTTGTCAGCTCTGAAGGGACTTCTCCGTCAAGGTGATTACTCGAAAAATCCAAATTTGCTAAATACTCGAATCTTATGGCGTACTCTAGCATCACCCCTTTCATGAATTCACTCACAAGCACATCCAACCATTTGTCATAAATCTCTACAATATGAAGCATGTTCTGTAATGAATATCTAATAGTCACAAAGATGAATCATCGGTGACACCTTTACTTCGTTTGTCACCATGGCAAGTTTTCACTATATGTTTGTTTGGTGACATTTTATCTTACCGGGTTTCATGAGTATCATTTATTAAGGAAAAATAAAGATGTCATTATTAATGACATGAAATACTAGTAACAGAAGAAAAATAAATCATCGCAATTTTATTGTCACTACACAAGGGTTACATAATTAAAAGATAAAATTAATCCACGCCACTACCACTCCTGTTTCGGGATAAAATAAACCCAAGATCTGGCTTAGAGCTCGGAACAACCACTTGGCTCGGCACGGGCTCGAGGTTTTGCCCAGAGCACGGGATAAAGTAAGACCAAGAAGGACTCATCTAGGACTCGAGTTATCAAAGATCTCTGGATAAATGGAGGGTTGCTAGCTTTCCCCAGAGGGAATACGGGCGAGACACCGACAAAACCCTAAACAATTCAKTCTTTCTTTCGAGTCCTTTTCAGTGATTCCATTCTTTGCTAGGAAAGCTCCGGAGATTCTATGGGAAATTGGAAACGTCGAAGTCAGCTGTGGCTTATAAATAGGAAGAAGTCCCCAAGCTTAGGCTCTTGGTACAAAAAGAGCTCTAGACAAGCGGAGAGTTGTTGGTTGAATCCTCAACCCTATGCTCGGGCTACAACATGAGCTCTAGAGCTCTGATAGGAGAAAAGAGCATCAGTACCGCTACTTAAGTCCCCATGCTCGGGGCATATGCTTGGGGTGATAAAAATAGAAGGATTCAGAAGGGTGTGCAGAGCTTTGGACTTCATAGGGTTATTTTAAGTGGTCAACAGCTTTTATGAAAATGTCAGCAACCTGATTGTCTGTTCCTATATACTCAAGACTAACTATCTTCCTCTCAATAAAGTTTCGAATAAAGTGGTAGTGCTGGAGCGGATTTTTTGAGATATCAATGGCACTGGAATTATCACAAGGCACAGTCAAAATTCTGCTATGTAGACCGTAGCCCTCTATCATTTGGTTCATCCACAACAACTGTGTACAAGCACTTTCAACTACAATATACTCGACTTCGGCTTTAGAAAGAAAAATGTAATTTTGTTTTTTGCTATACCATGGATAAGATTATTACCCAAGAAAAAATAATCCCTTGTAGTACTCTTTCCATCCACAACATCTTCATCCCAATTCGAATCCGTATATCCCACAAGTTCAGTACATATTTTTTTTGTATACCAAATACCTAAATCAGTAGTACCAGCTACATACCTAATGATACGTTTAACCACTATCAAGTGTGACTCTTTCGAATTTGATTGGTACTTAGTACATAGACACACACCGTACATGATATCAAGCATCTTAGCAGTTAAATACAAAAGACTTCCTATCATGCTCCTATATATGGTGCTAACAACACTAATCATCTCTAGTGAATTGTTCTAACTCTTCTTGCATGACCTTTATCCAAAACTCGTCTTTAAAAGTATGCTCTACACGCTTGTGCTCTATTTCGGAAAAAAAATAAAGATTCTCGAATTTGACAACAGTTAGTAGTTAGTAGGCAAGCAAACAAACCTTACAATCTCTTTGAATCTTATTTGTCGCTTTCTTGTACTTCTTTCATTGATATCTCCAATGATTTGGCTCATTGGATGATTTCTCTGAGTTCTCGAGGGAATATCTCTCTAATGAAAGTCAATCGGTTCAGCTGGATCTTCCTCATCTGATTATGAATCAGATTCTGGAGCAGTCTGGATTGGTGTCTTCTGGTGATATGTCATCGGAACCGTCACCACCTGCATCTTCAGTTTCTAAACTTGCAGTTTCATCTACACCAACCGTGATGTTTTCTTGAGAATTCTGATCATAGACCAGATCATCATCCTCAGCCGGTCTAAAACCACTAATCATATCATGAAACTTGACATTTACTGACTCAATCATGCAACGCGTTCTAAGATTAAACAATCTATATGCATAACTATTTCGAGAGTATCCCATGAAAACACATTTATAACTCTTTGAGTCAAATTTTGCAAGATGACTGTCATTTAACACATAACAAATGTACCAAAAAATATGAAAACAACTCAAATTTGGCTTTTTGCCCATCATCAATTCGTAGGGAGTAATACAAGAGTCTGGTCTAAAATACACCCTATTAATTATATGGCATGTAGTATTCATTGCTTCACCCCAAAAATATTTTGTAACCCCATTTGAAATAAGTATAGTTTTCTAGTCATTTCTATAACAGATCTATTTTTGTGTTCGACTATCCCATTTTGTTGGGGGGTGATGGGTGAAAAAAATTCATGAGTTATACTAGCTCTTAAATAATAATTTGAAAAAGACACATTTTCAAATTCTTTCCCATGGTCTGACCTGATTCTACCTATACTCACACCAAAACGAACACTTAATTATTTTGAAGTTTTTTAAAAGTTTCGAAAACCTCAGAATTTTCTTTAAAAATTCAACTCATGTTAAACGAGAAAAATCATCTACAATCACAAGTACATATCTCTTACCACCAAGACTTTCTACTTCAAGTGGTCCCAAGAGATCCATATGAAGGAGTTCGAAATAATTTGAGGTAGTGAGACTTTGCACGTTCGGATGTGACACCCTGACTTGCTTCCCCTTTTGACATGCCTCGCACACAGGGATGATTTTGGTGTTGAACTTAGGTAGTCCGTTCACAACATCCTTTTTTACCAATCTTTCCAATATCTTGTAATTGACGTCTCCGAGCTTTTGATGCCACACCTCGGCATCACTTAGCTGAGACATCTTGCAGAACATATCATGATTTGATAACAATTATCTGAAATCCTCTGACCAATAAGGATACACGCATCGTCTTTGTCATAAAATTTGCATTTTTCATGAGTGAACTTGATATTGAAACTAACATTGCACAATTGGCTAATGCTTATCAAGTTCGCAGTTAAGCCTTCAACCAACGACACATTTTCAAACTTTGCAATACCAGGTACATGAAGGGTTCCTTGACAAATGATTTGGCTATTTGCACTTCCACCATACTTCACATTTCTTCCATGAAATTCGACAATGTTTGAGAGAAGATCTTCAGATCTGGTCATGTGCTTAGAGCATCCACTATCAAAATACCAGGTTACAGGGATCTGAGACTTCAGAGAGGAATAAATCATGTTGCATTTGATCTCGTTCTTTTTTACCTAGACCTGTTTGACTCTGGTGTTAGGAAAATGGAAACCGTCATGCAAACCGTCACTGAACTCAGCAGCCAGTTTTGACCTTTTAAAATAATTTTTCTTGCCAACAAGCTTCCAGCAGTATGGTCGTATGTGACCTGGTTCACCATAGTGATGACACACGTATTGTCTTCTTCTCCTCTTATGACGCTTGATCTTCTCCACCTTTTGACTTGAATCTGGTATTTACTGAATAGGCTTGTATCCAATCCCGTGTTTTGAACAATTCGGGATACTCAATTCCAAAATTTTATCCACCTTGGTCTTGCCCTTGTTGAGGTTTGTGAGGGTTTCTTGGGCCTTCTTTAAATCAGACTTTACTCGTTCCAGCTCAGCATCCTTTTTGGTGAGTGACGACTCCAATCGGAAAATTATATTTAGTTGATCATTCTTTTCGTGAGTCAGTTTGTCCACCTTGATCATAAGAGACTTGATTTTAAGCACCTGATTACCCAGTTGCCAAATAATTCATCATACTCAATTTTCAGCTTTTCGTATTCATCAAGTGGTCCCTCAAATTCTGCATTCAAACACTTCTTCCTCAGAATATCCATAACATCCTAAAAAAATAAGGATCAACATACTTAGTACGTCAAATAACCTGCTCTTGATGCTAAATGTTAATTCGGTAGAACCTATGGTTGTTGAAATAAGTATCAATAAACAGATGTTACTTTCAGTGTTACAAACACCGAAACTAACATCAAATAGATTATCAGAAAATATGCAGCGAAATAATTAAAAATAAATAAACACAGCTTTTTAAATTTTGTTCACAAGCAAACGTGCTTGTGAACTTGGTTATACAAACTCGAAAATTATATTACTTTTTTTGTTCAAGACCAAAAACAAATGACATAAAGTAATATATGAAAACTAAATTAACAAACACTTGTGATACTAAAAATACTTGTCGCCTTGAAGGACGATCTTTTCGATTGGTCACACAACTTTAAAGATCTAAGTAATTCGGATGGTTTCAAATATTGCTCCTTGCTTGTGTTCTTCTTGCGTTACTTGCATCGACTTCTTGCTGCGTTCTTCTCTTGCAAAAGCCGTGCAAAAAGGTATCTATCAAGTCTTGTCATCTTCTTGTCTTAAACAGACATTTTCTAAAGTTCTAAACTTGGCAAACAAGTAAAATAAATTTTAAACATAATTTAGAAAATTAAATAAAATTCTAAACACAACATAGGAAAAAAAAAATTAGAGTCCTAATTTATTTTGAACTCGAGAAAGGCAAACAACAAAAAAAAAAGAAAAATTGCTAAGAATAAAATTCTCAACACAAAGAAGCAAGTCTTTGTGTCAAGATCATGCACTGAGGCAGAATACAAGAGTTTGACAAACACTGCAGGTGAAATGACATGGATAGGATACGTGTTCAAGAACTAAGCACATTGAACTTGATCTTCATTTTATTAGAGACAAGATTATTTCACAATAGCTAACTGTGCAACATGTTCCTTCTTCAAAACAGATAACTGATATCCTAACAAAATCTTTGAGCGAGCAATCCTTCACCAAACTCAGAGACATACTATTAAATCTAAGAGCTTGTTTGAATTGAGGGGCGGTGTTAAACGTCAGTCCAAACTAGAACAACCATGGCTTCATGCCACATAATCACAAACAGATAGCGGCCTGATAACTTCAGGTCGCATAAGTGTCGACCTGATAAACTTCAGGTCGCATAAGTGCCAACCTAATAAACTTCAAGTTTCATGACCATAAAATCAGGTCGCGTGAGTGTCGACCATACAGGTCGTATGAAGAGGTTACTAAAGAGCCCGCTTCATTACTTGGGACCTACACTATATCAGATGATGTCAGACCTAATTCAGTACGTCCAGTCTGATACAACTGTCAGATTGTACTGTGATATTACTGTCCACACATTTTAAGTAGCCGTTGTGATGTTGTACTATAGCATTTCTAGCCACACATATTTTAGGGCAGAAATAGTAAGATTTATTGCTATACATAGTTGTATACTTTTTTGAAGTAAAGTATGAAAAATATGATTAATTGTCTTATATGAAAACTTATAAGCTCGCTATTTGTTCTGATAAACTCGCCATGAGCTCCCCATTTTCTTTCAAGGAGTCCTTCGGGTATCGAGTTATCAAAAGAGCTCTGTATAAGTGGAGGGATGTTAGTTGAAGTCCTAAGCTCGGGTTTATGGTAAAAAAAGAGCTCTTGATGAGTGGAGGGCTTTTGCTCAAATCCTCAATCCTATGTTCGCGCTACAAAAAGAGCTCTGGATGAGCTCTAGATAGGGGAATAGGGTATCACTACCAGCATTTAAGTCCCCTGGATAATAAAACTAGAAGGAACCAATAGGATAATGTGGCCTGACGGCCCTGAATTCCAGGAGGGAGCTCTTAATTTCGTGGAAATCTTAAGTAGACCATCTATAAATACTCTTTATACTAGGTTTGATTTTATATCATATTTTTTTAGATAGTAAAATCTTACGTTAACTTAAGTATAGGAGGGGCTCGCACCTATTTGACCATATTTGGGTGTAGGGCGGCCCGGGCGTTTGGAGCGAGCAAGCTGAGGTGGAGCTATTTAGAGGTGAAACTACTACACAGGACCAACTCAACTTTTTTATAGTGTCCAAGTATTCAGTAGGATAATCTATATCTAAAAAAGTACTGTTTAGATCATTGTAGAAAAACATACAAAAAACTGGTTATACAAGAGAATTTTATTAACCACTAATAGTTGATGAATACTCACCAGGGAGGTCTGCCCTGTTGACCATGCATGAGAAATTGTCAACGTAGTAGTGTGGAATGTTTCCGGTCAACTTATTGAATGCAAGGTCCAATATTTGAAGTTGGTTCAATTGACCATACGAGGATGGGATAGTGCCATAGAACTCATTATTCCTTAGTCTAAGGACTTGCAGAAAAATTAAGTATCTCCCAATCCATTCAGGTAACTTCCCAGATAATCTATTGTCTCCAACATCCAAAATTTGTAACATGCCGCAATTCATTAGAGTAGATGGAAGTTGCCCTGTAAAACCGTTGTTATTCAAGTGCAAATATCCCAACTTGGTAGCATTGCCAATGGAACTAGGAATGACCCCAGTAAGCTGATTATATGACAAAATTGCAACACGCAAGGACTCCAAGTTGAGCCAACATTCGAGAAGGTTACCTGATAAACGATTCTTGGAAAGATCGAGAACCATCAAACCTTTCATTTCGCATAATGATGAATTTTGCATTGAACCATTTATCATGTTATTCGAAAGATCTAAAAATATCAGGCTAGAAGGAAGCTCTGGGATCGGCCCCTCGATGTGGTTGTTGGGTAGGTATAATTGAATCAGATTCATGGCATGAATCCAGCTTGGCAGTGATCCTGTGATGTTACAATTCGATAAATCCAACCCAATGAGTGCTCCCTGGTTTTGAAGCCACAGTGGAAATTGATCTCCGATTTCGATATATCTCATCCGGAGGTTTTTAAGCTGAAAACGAGGCGCCCAATCATATCCCACTCTGAATTTCAACATGTAGTTAAACCCTGCAGAAAGGTACTTTAATTTTGAGAGGTTAGCAAAGTGAGCCTCCAAAAGTGTACCTTCCAAGGCATTACAAGATATGTCAACCTTCTCCAGATTTGATAGTTGACCCAACGAAACTGGAATTTCGCCACTCAGTTGATTCTGAGCAAGATTCAACACTTTCAATGCTGTTAGATTTCCAAGGGAGGACGGGATAGGCCCGGACAACTTGTTATAAGAAACATTTAACACTGTTAATTGTTTCATCGACCCAAGAAATGTTGGAATTGGGCTGTCCTGGAAATGATTATTACTCAAGTCGAGGTTACTCAGATACTCCAGTTCCAGCAGAGACGAATGAAGCGCGTAACCACCTAACATTGCGCCTCTGAGATCAATCACGATAACATGTCCAGTAGCATTATCGCACTTGATACCTTGCCAAGTGCAACAATCAGCCGTCGTCCAGGATGACAGCGTATTGGATGGGTCTGTTAGGCTTGCTCTGAGCCTCGTGAGAGCTTTCATCTCGCTCGGAACACAACCGGAAGTAAAATTATTTGCCATGATTAATAAAGTGATGGAAAGGAGGATTGAAGAGGACACCCCCTTCCCCATTTTTGGTAGTATTTACTAGGAAGTCAAGGAAAAATTATGTTTGTAGCAAAAAAAAAAAAAAAAGAAAATTATTCTGCAGCTTTACTTAGGTGACTATATGGCCTATATTATGTTGTGGAAATGAACAATGGTGTTGACTTGACTTGACTTGGAGTAAACCCTTTTTGGTTGAGGTTTGGTTTGCGTAGTCAACACTGCGGATCCTCACCTGATCATGGTGGTTTCCTGGCTATAAACATTCATACTATAAAGTGAATTAAAGAACATTGTTGTCGGTTGTGTTGTTTACATTTTATTTCTTGAAAATTTTATCTCGAATAAAGTTTATATGTCTTGATACATTTTGAAGAACGTATAAACACCCATTAATAAAAAAAGGACATTAGGAGGTTTGTTGAACAGATTGGGCATGTGTTTTATGAAGAAATATTTCGAGAGTTTGAAAGATTTTATGAAGACTCATACAAACAAGGCGTGTTTTATGAAGGAAATCAAAATATTTGAAATGTTTTTATTCTATAAAATGTTTTTTTTCATGATATTGATTGAGCTCCAAAAGTAGTATATTTTTAATTTTTATAATAATAATAAAAAGGTATGATATTTTGTTGTTTTTATTTTGATTTTGATAAAATGAATTATTTGAGTTGCAAGTCAAAAGTTTGATTTAAAAATAGACCAACAATAAGAATTTTTAACCAATTATAGCATTGAAATCACTTTTATTCCGGCATTTTTGAATAAGTTCGTGGATAACAAGCTAAAAGTTTTCTTGTTGCTCTAATGCTGACATGCTTTTCCTTTAGCTTCGCATGCTAGTTATTTAATGTTCTAGTGGGTTGGCGGCTGAAGTGGATTTGAATAGTCGTGTTTGGAATTTCCAGGAATGACTTTTCCCTAAAATACTTGTGCACGTGATTTGACTTGAAGTCATTTTTTCATTTAAGTTTCTTTGAGACATATGTATTGTTATTCCTTTAATGACTTATTTAAAAGGTGATTTAGAGGGTGTTTAACATAGCTTTAACAAAAAAATATAAAGGCTCTACTTCCGCATCTTATAAAATATTTTTAGAGCTAATAAAATTTTACAATTTATTTGAAAATAAGTTGTCAAAGTATTGCGATAAATTATATATCTATATATCCCTAAAAGTTCGAAAAATTCTGTCAAATTTTGTGTTGCCTAAATCACCCCTTCACCGATTTATAATGGTTAAATTGTCTTTATCCCTTCTTAAGTGATAAATTCAGAAGACAATAGAAAATGCAGTAAATAACACAGTAAATATAAGAATTCTAAGAGTCAAACTAATAAGAAACGTTGTTCAATAAGTTGGCAATAAGCTGGAATTAAAGGCTATACCCATTTGATCTTTTTTTTCACCTTTCTAGCGCTCTTCGTTATTATTAGAGTTCATACCTGTTAACAATGACACCTTGGCACATATAAATGACTTGGCCAATGACTCATCAAAGGAAAAGGCAGCTGGACTTGAGGACAGAAATGAGCTGCTGTGAATGAAGACAAATAATCATTTACCTGGTTCTTGGACGTGTGCATGGGACAAAATAACATCCAACTATAGCTTTGAGAGTTGATCTGGTGTAAACATTAGCAATGTGGTGTAGCTGGACCTAATAATTGTACACAAACCCTAGCCCTGGGCCGACATATATATGTGTGTCAAACCGTGTAGAAAAGATTATCAGTTTCAATATATATAAAACTTTCAAATTATGTACAAGAATGGCAATATTACAGAAAGCTTTATTCTTCAGCTTTTCTTTTTCTTATCTGTTTTCTAATATGGTATCAGAGCTATGTCTCTGATCCATCTTTACAACATTTAGCCTTATTTTTCTTTTAATGGCTGAACAAAGGCAAAAGGGACCACCTGCAAATTTGCAGGTTACTGAAAACTGTTCAATTGCAAAGTCAACTGGGGACTATTAAGCTTAATGACAGCAACTTTTTGCTTTGGGAACAACAAATGATGGCTGCTATTCGAGGATATGGATTAGAGGGGTTCATTAATGGACAACAGCCTACTCCAAGTATTCTTGTTACTACTGTGGGACTTAACACTGCAAAAGAAATCTGGGAGTGTTTGAAAAACAGCTTTGCTAGCCACAATAGGGCAAAAGTCATGCAGCTGAAACTGCAACTGCAATCCTCTAAGAAGGGATCTTTGCAGATAAGAGAATCTTTTGGAAAGGTTAAAAGCATTTGTGATATGCTTGGAGCAATAGGTGAAAGAGTGAATGAAAGTGATAAGATAATGTATTTGTTGAATGGATTGGATGCAGAATATAATCCATTGATCGTCTCCCTCACCACAAGAGCAGAAAAATTTACTGGCTTATGCTGTTTTGTTGAGTTTTGAAAACAGACTTGAAGGAATGGATAGTTCAACTGACAGCATTCAGTAAAGCACCGTAACAATATAATAAAAAGCAATTCAAATATTGCACAGTGCAATTATGTTCAGATTCATTTTGCTTTTTATACAGTACTTTAGTGCTAAAATCAGTCATGTGCGATGCTTTTACTATCCAATTTTTTAAATTTAATTATATATATATATATACGTTCTAAAACATGAAATATGTATCTTAAATTGTAGACCTTGAGAATGTGATTAATTTGATATATATTTCATTCAAAACGAATAAAAATTGAAAAAGTTATGGTTTGTTGAAAATTTGAGTTTTATTTCAAATTTTTGAATTTGCAGTTTATAGACGAAATTTGCGATGCTTTTTGTATACAATCGTAGTGTTTTTTTTCTTATTCTATTGTGTTTTCTAAAGAACAATGCAGTGCTCTTTCTAAACGTTGATATATGTCCAAAATACCCTTTTAATTAATTAATGTAATTTTTTACATTATTACCATGCTGACATGTCATGATCTCAACCATCAAGATTATCCAATCTAATGGTCAAGATGAGTTCCTAGGTTCACATATAATGACGGGTTCTCATTTGAACCCAACTATATATATATATATATATATATATATTAGGAAAAAGAAAAAAAGAAAAAAAAGTGTCATTGTCAAAATTTTGACACGTTCTGGGTCATTTGAGTTTTAGCCGTGTCACATATGGAAAACTTAAAGATATTAATTTATTAGGTTTGTCCTCGTATCGCCTGATGATATGATCAAAACTAAAAGGCAAACACTTGTGTTAGGCCATATTAACGGGTCATGATACGTTAGGCCATCTGACCCGCTACTATAATGTATTAATTTCTGTATTGTGATGTATTAGTTTTTGCACTGTAAAGTATTAAATTTTCATAAATCTCTTATCCGTGTTATGATGAATTGGTTTTTGTAATGTGATGTATCAGTACTATGATGTATTGGTTTTATTATTATTATATATTGGTATTTACACTATAATGTATATGAAATTTTGGCCTAACGGATAATCCGTTAGTCTGGCCTAACAAGAGTGTTGCCCAAACTAAAATTATGGAAGAAAGACAAGTTGTTGTTACCGATTATAATATATTTTTTTTTTGTTTGTCTTTGTTGCAACAATTTTCTAGTTGTATTTATATTATCTTTTTTTTTCTTCAACAAACTTATTAAATATTTTTTTAAAATCAAATTATAAATGTTTATATTTTTGTTATTCATTCTTTTTTCAAATTTGTTTATATTATTTTATATTTCTTACTTTTTTTTATATTTAGTTAATAACTTTCTATACTTTAATGATAATCATTATTTGTAGCTAATAATTCATATTTAATTTTATAATATTAGTGACTTTTTGATTTGTTTTCTATTTTTTTCGTATTTATAAATAAATATTGTAACTTAATTATAAGTTCTTATATTTTATTTAGAGAATATAACAAATTTATTTGATATCATTTGACATATTTATATTTTGATTTTACTTTTTGAGGCTTTGCAACTTTATAAACTAGTTATTTAGATTTATTTATATATCATATATTATATATTTATATTTTATTTTTCTTATTTAATAAAAACGAGGGGAATAAAATCCCTCGGAAACATCCAAGGGAAAATATATACCCTTGGGTTTTTTCAAGGGGATTTT
>BMAC01000780.1:287688-298044 GCA_014905375.1 Phtheirospermum japonicum
ATATATATATATATATATATATATTTATTAATTAATCAAGTACCGATACTACTGTAAATTATTGTAGAGATATAGTTCTATTTTATGAATTGCAATTAATTTTATGAATAAAAGCAAAACTATCTTATGAATTGCTATTAATTTTATGTTTAAAAGTAAAACTATCTTATGAATTTTGATTGTCTCTATATTTACTTCACAAGAAAATTTATATTCTTTTATATATGAGCCATAAATATATTTATGGACGGTATTAATAGATACTGTCAACATACGGTATTTAAGGTAGTTTAAATATACAATAATATTTACGGTATTTTATTTCTATATATTTATTCCAATAATATTAGTCTATATAGTAGGTTGATAATCGGTAATTGAAATTATCTAACTATAATTTAGGAGAATTAAGGTAAAGTACATTAATCTGTTAGTTAATCAATTATTATTAATATTATTATATTTAATTATAGTGTTTTTGATTTTCCAAATTACATTATCTAATACTGAGGTATTTCAATATATTTATACTCGGTAAATATACCATATATATCTTGCTTGATTTTAGGGTGATTATTATTCCAATTAAGAGTCTTTTCTTAATTTTATTAAAAATAATTTCCATACTTATTTTCTTCGGTTATATATATATATATATATATAAAATTTATATATATATTCTATTTTATAAGAATTAACATATATTTAACATATATATATATTCTATTTCCATACAGTATTAACATATATGTAAATGTATTGTCTTTATAAAATTATTAGAAATAACCCATCAATATTTTTTAATTAATCAATCTAAATGACATTTGTGGTGTAAAGATTTGTTAGTTGAATATTTTATTTCATATATTTAACTATTATTCTAATTCTACCAAAAGAGAAACAGTTCTAATTGTTTGGTTTAATTTCGTATACGATAATGATTTTCTAAATGTTTCTTAGTTGTTGACTTATGTTTGTTATAAAATCGAAACCAGCAAAAATCTCATATTTTAACGTTTATAATTTTCAAAAATTAAAGTAAATATGTGAACGATTAACGCGGAATCAACTTGAGATAAGCATATTATAATGTGCCAGAGATACATAATTATTGTGCAAACAATATTTGTATATTAATAAATTATTAAGATATCAATAAATATATTTGTTGACGGTATCAATAAATACATAATTTATACGGTATTTAAGGTAGTTTAAATATACAGCAGTATTTACGGTACATTTTTCGTTTTATTTAAAAGATCATTATTCAAATTTTCTTAACTACAGTTAAAACATGGTAATATTTGAGTTATGATCAAAACAAGTATATATTCATTTATCTTTTTGTTAATTTAGTTTAATATTCAAGTTTCATGTTTATTTATTTTTAGATTTAAATATTTTTTAGTAGGGAGATGTATTTATTACAGTGTTCTTAATTACAATTACTAATTTTAAAAAATATTTATCATTCATTTAGACTTTTTTAATTGATGGAGAGATCAATGATCACATTTTTTTAAATTTCAATTAATAATTTTAATTGAATACTCAAGTTAGTTTCAAAATAATTCTATATTAATTTAGGTACAAATTATTTTTATATAAAATAAAAAATTTAATTAATGAGAAGATATATATAACAATAAAGTGCAATTAATATTATATTTAATCTCAATAAAAATATTTAAGGTGCCATTTGTAATATTAATATTTTTAATAGATATACTATATTTTTTTTATTCTTAGTTATTTGTTTTACGATATTAGCCACGCTATGTTGGATTCTATTATTGTTTCATGTCATCTCCAGAAAAAGATAAAGAACCCACTGTAATATTTAGTGTAAATGACTAGATTTAAATAATGTATATGTATGTTATTAAACTTCACTGTTATTTATGCACAATATGACTTCGTTAAGTTTTTTGAGTTTACAATTTGTTCAAATCTTTACTTTTACATGACTTTGAGTTCAAGGATCATGACTTAGAATCATTATCTTGTAACTTTTATATATTTAATTAATAGTACATAATGGCTATGGTTTCAAATCTTATTATTTTATTTTACTGCAGGCACGAGAATAGCGTAAATTATTCGTTTCTCTTTGTTTGAAAAATAGAGTCATTTTCGTTTCAATAAACATGTTGGTTTGGTGTATAGACGTGAACAAATTTTAATAAATTTTGTCTAATTGAGCCCATTTGAACATATTGAGAATGAAGAGACTTAAATAGTTCAAGATTATTTCAATGTAAAATATAAAATAAAATAGTAAATGTGTTATACAATGAGTTTTTCTCAAAATTTTAAGTGAATAATAATTGAGCTTTGAACTTGATAAATTAATTCTTGGTATCTGCATATTAATAATATTGTGTATAAAGTAGATTTTCAAAATTTAAAGTGAACATTATTTTTTCGRTTTGTATTTAATGTATACTTTTAGAACTTATTTTAAAATAAATATTATATTTATATAATTTTCTTATCAATATCAGTATAATCGCGGATGTCTACACTAATTTTTTTATTAAATCGCTAATCAATTTCAAGAATGGATATGTGATTGAAAATGGATGTATGGAAGAATAAAGCATCCTGAGATACCGTATAAATAAACGGTGCAACTACAATCAAGTCCAAAGTAATTAAAATTCATTAAATAAACCCCAAAATACAAAAATATAAAGTAAAAGGCAATCTTGCTCAATTTAACCACATGTTATCGTTATCGTCATCGCCATCTTGCAGCCACCACCATAAACACTAGAAAACATTTAATCGAGCAGGTTAAACCACAACCAATGACGTATCTGAGAATAATGAACCGGCAAGCAAAGCTCACCAGTCAAACCTTTCCAAGTGCCACGGTGGTTTTGCTATTTTATCATTAATATAAAATATAATTTTCAATTCTCTAATTATATTTATTTTACTTAATGTGCATATATTGAAAATATTAATATATTATCGCATATAAAATATTTTATTTATACAAAGTATAAAAATGATGTTCAAGCCGATTGAATGGTATAATTTGCCCTAGTTGCGCCCCTAAATCACTCCACATATAAAGGAATCTATTAATTCGATCGGTAATGATTGACTCGCAAAATTCCAAATCCACTCGGTTTACTTTATTATCATTTTATATTTATATAAATAAGTTGATATAATCCCCAATGGATCTTATCGACCCATCCCAAGTCCGCTCTATTTACTTTAATCATATCATGCATGGACCTTTTTTATATATAAATTGATTCGAATATCATTTAGATTGGATCGCTCCATCCAAAGTCCGTTCCATTTACTTTAATCATGTCATTGACGTTTTCATAAATAAATTGATTAGAATCCCGAATCCTTTACTCATAGTGTTTGAAAGTTAGGAATTTGGTGTAAAATAAGAAGTTTAATTTCAATTTAAAAGATTAATTAGTCAGTTATTTTTAGGGGGAATTGCCAAATACTCCCCTTAAAAAAATGTGATTGTCAAATACCCCAACTAATTTTAAAAAATGTCAAATACTCCATACATAATTGTACAATTACAATTTTGGCCTTCCTTCCCATCAAAATTCACCACATTCGAATCAGCCCTCGCCCAAATCCGCTCTGCCCTAATTCTCTATTTTCCTTCATCGCCCAAAATCCTAATTCGTCGCCGTGCGCTCTCTTCACCACCGCACAACACACGGTGCCTCACCACACGATTCGGCTACCACAAACCTCCGAGAACCGGCGCCGTCAAGAAAATCCGAGGTAAGTGCATCGGATTTTAATGGCGATAACCCTGTAAATATCAGTCGATTTGATGATTTCGCGGCGTGTTACTCGTTTTTGTGGAATTTAGTAAATGAAATGTTGCTATTCAATATCAAGGACTTTGGTCCAGTCCAGTTATTTATTGATTCATGTAAATACACAGCTCGGGTCCAAACCGAATTAACACTGCCCTAATCGTTAAATGCCTGTTTGATTTGATTTTGATTTGATTTGACTGGGGATGACAATTTTCTGGGAATGGATAATCCGATACTCTAATATGACCAAATTTGAATGGATGAGGATTTCGAAAAATCTTTTGACATCTGTTTGACTTAATATTTTTTGGAATCTTTAACCGATGTGTTAATTACTTTCTCCGTTACTATCCAACAATCGACTCGAAATAGTTTTATTTTATTAACCATAAACTGAATTCATAGAGAGTTGATTTGTTTAGGATGTAATATACGTAATTGGGTTTTTGAGTCATAGCGATGAATCTAACATTCGCCACAACACTTAATTTCTTTTTAAATTGTCTGAGTAATGTATGTTATTTTTTTGGTGAGTTGTGGCATAGTTGTGCAGTTTATGCTGTTTCCTACCAATTCTGGTTGACCATCAGAATGACAGACTTGATTGCTGACAAATGCTAATAGTATGAATGGAAAATAATGCGGAGTATGGTTGTGCTGATTTGATTTAACTTTTGTGGATGCTACATTCCCATTAGTTATCTTGAACTAGCTAGGCTACTAATGCAGATTAAGTCTTTGATGTGGTTATGATTATTTTATTTTTATGAGATTGGTTGCTTTAATTTGCCTATGATATACTTTTCCACATTTAATTGAGACAGCTATGTTATCCTCTTCCTCTTGTCTGTGTTGTTATTTTGGTTACTGAAGTTGTACCTGTGAAGGATCAACTTGATATCAATTTTGTGGATGCAATGTTGGGTTTGCAGATTGTTCTGGTGATGGGAACTGTTGGTACTATGTGAAGTTAGTTATGACTTCTGATCATCATTATAGATTCTAACATCAGCCATCAATATAGACTTTGGTTTCTCTGGACATACATTGTTTTATGCATTTTTTTTTTTTACTTTCATTTGAGATTCATTTTTTTTTTCTACGAATATAGTTGCTATTGCATGTGAGATTGATTGATTTCTGTCATTTTCTTTTGACTTTAATTGGAACAGGCCCCCCTCAATAAGAAGGCTGAAATTTGAGTTTGTGTTAAAAATGCGTACAAAAGAAATGGCCCAAAAAAAGGCCCAGGATCTTGATGTTAGGGAGAACGAAGGAGGTTCGGGAAAAAAGCAGCAGCAGCTGGAGAAGAAGAAGAAGAAGAAGAAGAAGAAGAAGAAGAGCCCTGCTGACAAAGAGGTTCGGGAATGATTTCATTAGAGTAGAAGTGTCATGTTTTAGGTTATAATTGTAAAATGTTTTTACCATTTTCAATCAACTTATTATCTAGCCACCTTGACCTTGTTTAATGATATTATTATTTATGTAAATTTAATTAATAGCAATCTGAGGTAATAATGCGCACCAAACGTGCCCGCGAATTGAATGCTGGGGAGAATAAAGATTCAGGAAAGGAGCCGCAGAAGAAGTCAGCTGCGAAGAAGAAGGAAAGCCCTGCCATCATGGATAATGAAGCTCCAACCACCCTCCCGCTGGTGAAGAAGAAGAAGTCAGCTGCGAAGAAGAAGGAAAGCCCCGTCGTCAAGGATAATGAAGCTCCAACCACCCTCCTGCTGGTGAAGGAGAAGAAGTCAGCTGCGAAGAAGAGGAAGCATGCTGTTGAAGAAGGCGACAAGGTAGAAGTAGAGGAACCGCTAAAGAAGCAACGAAAGTGAGTATTAGTTATTGTACTGTAGAGTATCTGTTTTTTTGCTGTCTGATATTGGTATTGGTTGTTTGTGGTATCGGGTCTTATTAGATATTATCTACTGCTTTTGCTAGTGTTTGTGAATATGTTGTTTTTATTTTTGCAGGAGATATGACTCGGATTTTGTCATCCACTGCAAACCTAATGGTTTGTGCGAAAATCGTTGGCAGTTTGAAGCCTGTCCAGAAGGAAGATGTCAAGGCTGTTGGTTTTGGTGGGATGCTGTGTGTTTCGGGTATAAGTGTCACCAAAACGAAGCTTAGGTCTCTGCACGTACAATTGTTGTAGTGTTTTGCAAATTCTGAAATGTAAAACGTGGATGGTATTAGGTTGTGCATACCAATGTGTTGGTTTTTGTGCTGCGAGGTATCGATATTTGTAATACAATGTAGGGGTATTTCGAACCTATTGACATGTGTTGGTGTTTAACATGAATAGCTTATCTCCTTTGCTTCTTTCTTTTTCTCTTCTTTCTGCTCTGTATTTCTTTCTTAAGTGGTAGGTGACGTCGTAACACAGCAAGAAACCAATACTCCCGAACACAATAACTAATACTCTTCTGTCCAGAAACTAATACACTAACCAAGATGCTAGTGTTTGTAATGCAATGTGCTAGTTTTTCACATGAGAAGCCTAGATACCCTGCTACATTCATTAACACACGATAAGGTATTGATTTATGAGCAACGGTGTATCTATAAAGTTTGTAATAACGAATTATTAGGTTTTTTTTTAACACAGTAAGAAACCAATACTCCCGGACACAATAACTAATACTCTTCTATCCAGAAACTAATACACTAACAAAGATACCGTCTGTGAATAGTAAAAAAACAACAAGAAAAATAAATCACATTTCATAAAAAAAAATAAATATAACAGCATTTAAGCAAGCGGTTCGGTGCACGATTTTCTGTTATGATTGCCGACCTTTCCACATCTACCGCATTTCATAGATCGCCGGATATGTTCTCCTTGAGACGGTATTCTCTTCCTTTTAGGTCTTCCAGGAGGCCTCCTCGTTTCTGGTGGGATAATCAAGGCACTGTCCGGAGGGGCTTCAGGTTGGTCAAACATTGAAACGGGGTGAAGGGGTGCTGAATACGACTTTATGTAACTAAAATCATGATAAAACCCATCAACGAAGAGTTGCATAGGTCTACCTTCAGTTAAAATGCATGCTATCGCGTGTGAACATGGTAAACCGGTGATTTCCCATTGTCGGCAAGTACACGTTCTGTCCAACAAATTGACAACAACAGAGGGAACACACTGCACCTCATAAACTGAAGCATATGACCCAACAACAATCCACGTCCTGCCTTCATCAATGAGCGCCGTCAGTTTCTTCTCAATAGATGGACAAAATATGTTGGTCCAACTCTGGCAACTAGCTCGCCTATCTAAGAAAGAAAATAAAGTAGTGATTTCATACTTGATTATATTAGAAAATATAAAATAATTAGAAAATATAAAATAAACAGAACAAAAACCAATACAAAAAAAAACTATTAATAAATCAAATAATAAAAAACTGTTGCATACCAAAAAACGATTTCAATATGTTTGCATGCTAAAGTCTCGCCATTGTACAAGCAGAAAACAAATATACCACCACCACCAATAGCAGCATTAACTACAGTTTCAAAAAAACAAAAGTAAGAAATACACTTCAGAAGCACTATACAAAAACCAATACTCTACTGCAGTAAAACCAATACTAAACGGAACAAAAAACAATACTTGAACCACCAGWAAACTAACCAAGGAACAACAAACACAGGCCGACTTTCAGAAATTCACCAAATCATAAAGGGGGAATGTGCAGGAATCAAATTTCAGAAGCAACTTCTTACTAAATCAGAGGCAACTACATATTAAAGAGCACAACAACAAATCCACAACACACATGCAAAATATCATGGGATGAAATTGAAGAAATCAAGGATGAAATTGGGATTGAATAAAACCCTAATCCCAATTTTTGAATAAAAATTCAGAAATTGAGGAGATTCAACCAAAAGAATCACAAAGAGGCTCAATTAAAAACACAAACTCAGTTCCTTACTCGAATTAGAAGCCATGTGAATTGATTGCCAGCGCCGACGTTCGTAGATACAGCCCAATCGTTCAAAAACTTCCCGCAAGCACGAAGAAGACAAGCGAAGGAGCAACTGATTGAAAAAAAAAATAAAAAACTATGAAGAAACTTGATCTATCAATCGATGTCCATTTGGAATCAATCGATTTTCCATTTTGCAGAAAAGAAGAAGAAGAAAAAAATGAAAGAAAAAAGGGTGCGGGTGGTGGGGTGTAGGTGAAGACAAGTTATTTTTTAGGGCAAAAATATAGGTAATAATATGAGGGATAAATTAGACATTTCATATTTTAATTTTGGACTATTTGACAAAAAGGAGGGACCATTTGACTTAAATCTACAAGTTGAATTATTTGACAAATTCATGTATGGCTTAGGGAGTATTTGGCAATTACCCCTTATTTTTAGGATTATTAATTCATTTGGTTAATAAAATAAAACTATTTCGAGTCGATTGTTGGATAGTAACGGAGAAAGTAATTCACACATCGGTTAAAGATTCCAAAAAATATTAATTCAAACAGATGTCAAAAGATTTTTCGAAATCCTCATCCATTCAGATTTGGTCATATTAGAGTATCGGATTATCCATTCCCAGAAAATTGTCATCCCCAGTCAAATCAAATCAAAATCAAATCAAACAGGCATTTAACGATTAGGGCAGTGTTAATTCGGTTTGGACCCGAGCTGTGTATTTACATGAATCAATAAATAACTGGAKTGGACCAAAGTCCTTGATATTGAATAGCAACATTTCATTTTACTAAATTCCACAAAAARGAATAACACACCGCGAAATCATCAAATCGACTGATATTTACAGGGTTATCGCCATTAAAATTCGATGCACTTACCTCGGATTTTCTTGACGGCGCCGGTTCTCGGAGGTTTGTGGTAGCCGAATCGTGTGGTGAGGCACCGTGTGTTGTGCGGTAGTGAAGAGAGCGCACGGCGATGGATAGGTGGCGACGGCGATGGAGAGGAGGCGACGAATTAGGATTTTGGGCGATGAAGGAAAAGAGAGAATTAGGGCAGAGCGGATTTGGGCGAGGGCTGATTCGAATGTGATGAATTTTGATGGGAAGGAAGGCCAAAATTGTAATTGTACAATTATGTATGGAGTATTTGACATTTTTTAAAATTAGTTAGGGTATTTGACAAACACATTTTTCTAGGGGGAGTATTTGGCAATTCCCCCTTATTTTTAGGGGGAATTGCCAAATACTCCCTAAGCCATACATGAATTTGTCAAATAATCCAACTTGTAGATTTAAGTCAAATGGTCCCTCCTTTTTGTCAAATAGTCCAAAATTAAAATATGAAATGTCTAATTTATCCCTCATATTATTACCTATATTTTTGCCCTAAAAAATAACTTGTCTTCACCTACACCCCACCACCCGCGCCCTTTTTTCTTTCATTTTTTTCTTCTTCTTCTTTTCTGCAAATCGGAAATTCCCATCCCCAGTACTCCCTTTTTTCTTTCATTTTCTTCTTCTTCTTCTTTTCTGCAAAATCGTAAAATCGATTGATTCCAAATGGACATCGATTGATAGATCAAGTTTCTTCATTGTTTTTTGTTTTTTTTTTCAATCAATTGCTCCGTCGCTTGTCTTCTTCGTGCTTGCGGGAAGTTTTTGAACGATTGGGCTGTAGCTACGAACGTTGGCGTTGGCAATCAATTCACATGGCTTCTAATTCGAGTAAGAAATTGAGTTTGTGTTTTTAATTGAGCCTCTTTGTGATTCTTTTGGTTGAATCTCTTCAATTTCTGAATTTTTATTCAAAGATTTGGATTAGGGTTTTATTCAATCTCAATTTCATCCCTGATTTCTTCAATTTCATCCCATGATATTTTGCGTCTTTGCTGTGGATTTGTTGTTGTGCTCTTTAGTATGTAGTTGCCTCTGATTTAGTAAGAAGTTGCTTCTGAAATTTGCTTCCTGCACATTCCCCCTTTATGTTTTGGTAAATTTCTGAAAGCCGGCCTGTGTTTGTTGTTCCTTGGTTAGTTTACTGGTGGTTCAAGTATTGTTTTTTGTTCCGTTTAGTATTGGTTTTACTGCAGTAGAGTATTGGTTTTTGTATAGTGCTTCTGAAGTGTATTTCTTACTTTTGTTTTTTTGAAACTGTAGTTAATGCTGCTKTTGGTGGTGGTGGTATATTTGTTTTCTGCTTGTACAATGGCGAGACTTTAGCGTACAAAATGGATATTGGTGATTCATTTGAGAAACTTTTGCACAAAATCCAAAATCAGTGGAAGAAGCTTCATAGAGACGATTTCACCATGCACTACTGTTTTCTTGCAGTGTAAAAAAAACCTAATACTTCTTAGTTACGACGTCACCTACCACTTAAGAAAGAAATACAGAGCAGAAAGAAGAGAAAAAGAAAGAAGCAAAGGAGATAAGCTATTCATGTTAAACACCAAACACATGTCAATAGGTTCGAAATACCCCTACATTGTATTACAAATATCGATACCTCGCATCACAAGAACCAACACATTGGTATGCACAACCTAATACCATCCACGTTTTACATTTCAGAACTTGCAAAACACTACAAAAAGTTGT
>BMAC01000780.1:314597-338173 GCA_014905375.1 Phtheirospermum japonicum
AAATTGTACTCACACATGTACATTTGCCTTCAATTGAAAAAAAAAGTCTAAAATATGATTCAGATAGCTTACCACAGCATTCTGCAGATTTTCATGCAACACATTCTTCGATTTTGAATGCGTCATATTGTCCAGATTTTGCACTTTTTGCTCCACAAGGTTGACAACAACAGCAAAAAAGTGTTCTGCAATCCAAATAGGAACAAAAATCTGGGGAATGAACAAACCAATGTGAATCAGAACATAAATAAAATAAAGATCATTATCAAAATATAACCCAAACTAACCCAAACATTCCACTCATATTCTACATTAGAATATGTAATACTTACAAAATCAATTGAATCCCAAATTACAGAATCACCCATGTTGTTCGCCCAATGATCCCAACAACCTCTCACTTTTTTAGCAAAATCCACTTCTCCCTGGACTCCAGTGACCAAATTGTGCAGGTACAGCTGTGATATCAATCATTTTTTCTTTCAATATGATGCACAGTAATAGAAAAGAAGGAAGAAAAAACAAGATCACAAAACACTCTACTTAATAAAACTTACAGAGTGTTGAGTGTTCATATAGAAACAATTGCTACCCCCCCCCCCCCCCCCCCCCCCCCGTTTATTCAGCATCAATGCCCATGCGTCAATTACGGCAGTGCTCACAAAGCGACCATCATTCAACGTTGCAATATCATCAACAGAAATAAAAGGAGTATTCAGAGTGATGCGCGAAAACATTCGGTTTCTCCCTAAAAAAAAACAATTAATAAACACAAAATGAAGATGCGTGGCACATCAACTAATATTTTATTTTTAGATCGGCATATATATTCTACTTACATTTTTTCAGGTAAGCTTCGATGGGAAAGACAGTAATCAACAACGTCTTTCTCTTTCCGACTCATGTCACCAGATGACTTCATGTACTTCCTCATAAATAAGCATTTGAAATCACTATTCTCCCTTACAGGCCAAGAATCATCTGGTAAAATTAAAAGAAAAAAAAACAAATACTTCAGAGCACAAAAACACATACTCCACAAACAGAAAAACCAATACTTCATAGCACAAACACACATACTCCACAAAACAGAAAAACACACATACTCCCACAAACAGAAAACCCAATACCTCGTAGCACAAAAACGGCCAAAATGGCAGAATTAGTCCACTAACTTAGGGCGCAAGTTGGAGATTTTAGTCCACCGAATACACGGGTGGCGATTTTAGTCCACTAATTTAAAAGAAATCGCACATTTAGTCCATTTCTGACCTGAAATTTGAATTTTGGCCGGAAATTGGATTTTGACCCAATTTTTTGGGATTTTGACCGGCCAACATGGGACGGGTGGCGATTTTAGTCCACTAATTTAAAAGAAATCGCACATTTAGTCCATTTCTAACCTAAAATTCGAATTTTGCCCGTAAATTGGATTTTCGACCCGATTATTGGGGATTTTGACCTGCCAACATGCCACATATATGTTGACTTAATTTTCATTTTAATTATAAAAATTAATAATACCACGTGGGTATTTATTAAAACAAATATAATAAAATAAAGTAAAAAAAAAAACAAAGAATCCGCTCGTGAGTGCTCAAACCGGAAATCTCGACTAAACCGGCTTCTTCTAGGGATAAGAAACTTTGTCGTTCGGTTTTTTTCTCACCGCCGTCGTTGCCGGATTTTACCGCGAGATTTCTTCTCCGGCCGGCTGAGATGCTAATCCGATTCTTATTGGCAAAAATGTGAGGTTTGATGACGGATATTAACTGATAGCTTCCGGCGTGAGGTTTGATTGCGTTCATACCTTTTTTTTTTAAAATTTGTTTTTCTGAATTCGAATGATTAGGAGGTTTATCTCTGGGTTCGTGTGCGTGTGGTTCAAAATTGAAATGCCAACTTTAGTTTAAAAAGTATAGAGATGATGTATCCCAAGTCTTCTTCGTTTTTTTTTTTACTTTATTTTATTATTTTTGTTTTAATAAATACCCACGTGACATTATTAATTTTTATAATTAAAATAAAAATTGAGTCAGCACATATGTGACATGTTGGCTGGTCAAAATCCCCAAAAATCGGGTCAAAATTCAATTTTCGGGCAAAATTCGAATTTCAGGTCAGAAATGGACTAAATGTGCGATTTCTTTTAAATTAGTGGACTAAAATCGCCACCCGTCCCATGTTGGCCAGTCAAAATCCAATTTCCGGCCAAAATTCAAATTTTAGGTCAGAAATGGACTAAATGTGCAATTAGTGGACTAAAATCGCCACCCGTGTATTCGGTGGACTAAAATCCCCAACTGCCCAAAATTAGTGGACTAATTCTACATTTTGCATACTCCACAAACAGAAAACCAATACCTCATAGCACAAACACACGTACTCCACAAATAGAAAACCAATACCTCGTAGCACAAAAACACACATACTCCACAAACAGAAATCCAATACATCATAAATATAGAAAGTGATTAAGACTTGATGGAGCTTTCACCTGGAATTCCAGCCGACGCCGCTTCCTCGCTTCTGCACAGTTCTTCAACTGCCGCTTTTGTCTCAGCATCCATTTTATATCCCGGTTCGGGCGTCAAAAGTTCAAAGRTAGGCATAGGAACTGCACTTGTGAGTTCTTGCATCCGTTTATGGTTCGCCTCGATTTGATCACACAGGCGGAGCACTTGTTCATTGGACCAGGACTTCTGGCTTTCAGTCATATCGCCGGGAACATATTCTCGACAATCTTTCTCTTTAATATTCCATGCCAACTCCAGCAATCGTCTCTGATGGACACGGCTCACAATACCCATATCTCTTTTCAAAAGGAGAATCGCCTCATGAGTATCCTACAATGCAGACACTAGAGTTAGTACTAGTTAACCCAAATATTAAATAAATAAAAAAATACAARAGGGTAATAATCAACACAACTTACGTCTTGCGCTACTCTTCTTATCTCCTCATCGTCCATTTCACCAGCCATCAATTCAAATTGTATGAATTTGGTTGGTTCAACTTGTGTACAACCATCGCCCATTCCTTCACCCTTCTTTTCTGCAACCTCATCTCTTTCATCATTCGCCCCATCTACATTTCCCTTGCTCTTTCCCTCGACCGTGGATGAAATAGGGTACATGCTCATCATCCACTCGCCCTGCCCTCAAGCTCCAGCAGAAAGTTCTTCACACATTTGTTGCGTGAACTTCTTTGTCGTCCAGTGCTGAATCAAAGGCAGCGAGGACGGTTCGGCGCGCCCTTCCATTTCATCCTGTGAAAGTAGAGGATCTGCAGCACAAGCACACAACCGCTTATATTCTTCGGTGTGGGGCTCGCACGGAAGGTATCAACCCCTTTGCAGAGTCGGTCGAGGACATACGAGCACCAATTGTAGGAATTTATTTTTCCCACATCACCAACACAGTCGTGAAGCCCCCAATCCATCTTTTGACTTGAAACCGGGGCCAGGAAAGAGGAAATGGAATAAAGAACAAAGAGGCGTTGGAAGTCGGGGCCCCCTGCATCACCAAACTTTGTCTCGAGAATACTTTTCATATCAGTCAAGCTCACAGTGCGCTTGAACCCATACTTCGCCTCCCACTCAACCAAGAGGCCTCTAATGTCTGGAGCATCTTTCTTTACCTCCGTTCTCACTACATCCAGGCCTCCATTTGGCAACATGAACACGTCACTTATATCGTCCGCAGTGACTGCAAAACAGTTCCTGTTGTTTATTTTCAGCATCTGGCTGCGCCCGTTGAATCGTTCCACAAGCCAGCGTATAAGCTTCGTTTGGTGACACTTATACCCGAAACACACAGCATCCCACCAAAACCAACAGCCTTGACATCTTCCTTCTGGAAAGGCTTCAAACTGCCAACGATTTCGCACAAACCATTAGGTTTGCAGTGGATGACAAAATCCGAGTCATATCTCCTGCAAAAATAAAAACAATACATTTACAAACACTAGCAAAAGCACTAGATAATATCTAATAAGACCCGATACCACAAACAACCAATACCAATACCAGACATCACAAAAATAAATACTCTACAGTACAATAACTAATACTCACTTTCGTTGCTTCTTTTGCGGTTCCTCTACTTCTACCTTGTCGCCTTCTTCAACAGCATGCTTCCTCTTCTTCGCAGCTGACTTCTTCTCCTTCACCAGCGGGAGGGTGGTTGGAGCTTCATTATCCTTGACGGCGGGACTTTTCTTCTTCTTCGCAGCTGAATTCTTCTTCTTCACCAGCGGGAGGGTGGTTGGAGCTTCATTATCCATGACGGCGGGGCTTTCCTTCTTCTTCGCAGCTGACTTCTTCTGCGGCTCCTTTCCCGAATCTTTATTCTCCCCAGCATTCAATTCGCGGGCACGTTTGGTGCGCATTATTACCTGAGATTGCTATTAATTAAATTTACATAAATAATAATATCATTAAACAAGGTCAAGGTGGCTAGATAATAAGTTGATTGAAAATGGTAAAAACATTTTACAATTATAACCTAAAACATGACACTTCTACTTTAATGAAATCATTCCCGAACCTCTTTGTCAGCAGGGCTTCTTCTTCTTCTTCTTCTTCTTCTTCTTCTTCTTCTTCTTCTTCTTCTTCTTCTTCTTCTTCTTCTTCTTCTCCAGCTGCTGCTGCTTTTTTCCCGAACCTCCTTCGTTCTCCCCAACATCAAGATCTTGGGCCTTTTTTTGGGCCATTTCTTTTGTACGCATTTTTAACACAAACTCAAATTTCAGCCTTCTTATTGAGGGGGGCCTGTTCCACTTAAAGTCAAAAGAAAATGACAGAAATTAATCAATCTCACATGCAATAGCAACCATATTCGTAGAAAAAACAAATGAATCTCAAATGAAAGTAAAAAAAAAAATGCATAAAACAATGTATGTCCATAGAAACCAAAGTCTATATTGATGGCTGATGTTAGAATCTATAATGATGATCAGAAGTCATAACTAACTTCACATAGTACCAACAGTTCCCATCACCAGAACAATCTACAAACCCAACATTGCATCCACAAAATTGATATCAAGTTGATCCTTCACAGGTAAAACTTCAGTAACCAAAATAAAAACACAGACAAGAGGAAGAGGATAACATAGTTGTCTCAATTAAATATGAAAAAAAGGATATCATAGGCAAATTAAAGCAACCAATCTCATTAAAATAAAATAATCATAACCACATCAAAGACTTAATCTGCATTAGTAGCCTAGCTAGTTCAAGATAACTAATGGAAATGTAGCATCCATAATCAAATCAAATCAAAATCAAATCAAACAGGCATTTAACGATTAGGGCAGTGTTAATTCGGTTTGGACTCGGGCTGTGTATTTACATGAATCAATAAATAACTGGACTGGACCAAAGTCCTTGATAATGAATAGCAATATTTCATTTACTAAATTCCACAAAAACGAATAACACACCGCGAAATTATCAAATCGACTGATATTTACAGGGTTATCGCCATTAAAATCCGATGCACTTACCTCATATTTTCTTGACGGCGCCGGTTCTCTGAGGTTTGTGGCCGTGTGGTGAGGCACCGTGTGTCCGTGTGTTGTGCGGTGGTGAATAGAGCGCACGGCGATGGAGAGGCGGCGACGGCGATAGAGAGGTGGCAACGGCGATGGAGAGGAGGCGACGAATTAAGATTTTGGGCGACGAAGGAAAGAGAGAATTAGGGCAGAGCGGATTTGGGCGAGGGTTGATTCGAATGTGGTGAATTTTGAGAAGGAAGGCCAAAATTGTAATTGTACAATTATGTATGGAGTATTTGGTATTTTTAAAAACTAGTTGGGGTATTTGACAAACACATTTTTCTAGGGGGAGTATTTGAAAATTCCCCCTTATTTTTAATACCGCCATCGAATTTATATAGTAGCAAAAGTTTTGTCTTTTGATTGCGTATCTCCAAAATTTAGTGATGACAATATGAAATCAAGAAAGTTGTCTTTAATATGACCATCACATGTGCTATAATTTTGTTGATAATCTTTATTGTCATTTCTTTTAAAATTTTAAACTAACTAGCAACAATCTATATGATAAGAGGTGAAATATATCTAGTCAATCAATTAAGTTTTTGTTGTAAGTGAAAGCGGGCTTGAGTTTGCGGCCTGTAGAGCAATTTGTCTTGGGAGAGCTTGGTTCATCCTCGCTCTACTCATCACTCGACTCAGAATTATCCTTTGTTCCAGAATTGGATGTCAGTAATGGTGGGAAGTCCTCTCCTCAGAGTGGGCTTAAAGGAATTTACCCCTTGATTTGAAGAGTTCGGCCCGCTCACCTCAGTCCATCCCGTGTAATGACTGCGATGAGGATATCCTCGCCCTACTCCAGATCCGCAGAAGAGCAAGATGATTTCACTGAGATCGAAAGAATATCAGAAGAAGGTGAGAGCTTTTTTAGTTTTTTTTTAATGTTGCCCAGGTACATAGATTAAAAGCGCGGCAATTCAAATTCCCATCCTCGGAGGCAGTTCGGTTATAGAACCGCCTCTGACAATGTACAAAGCGGTTTTATATATAAATCGCCGCCCGGTCAAAACTTTTGAGGCGGTTCGCAAATGAACCGCCAACAAAGAACTAAGAGGCGGTTTTTTAAAGAACCGCCTCGATTGTTATTATATGATGCGGTTCATGTCAAGAACTGCCACCCTGCAATTTTTTTAATAATTATAAGGCGGTTTAGATGACACAACCGCCACATATATCAATTTTGATGCGGACCTAAATTAAACCGCCTTATATGGAGAGCCTCTAATTTGATTTTGTGTACTAGTGTTGCATGAGTGTCGACACGAGTAGCAGCGACCTGATGACTTGAGGTTGCATGAGTGCCGACTTGATCAGCGACCTGATAACTTTAGGTCGCATGAGTGCCGACCTGATAGGTCGTACGCGAGATCGTCATAAGAGCCCAATAAGATTACTTGGAGCCTACACTACATACGATGATGTCAGCCCTAGTTCAGTAAAATCTAGGCCGTTACAGCTGGCTGATTGTATTGTAGCATTATTGGGTCACATATTATAGGTAGTCATTGTCGGATGTACTGTAGTATTTCTAGCCACTCATTTTAGGGTTACTCCCGTCAGTAGTATTGTTATAAATCGCATGACTCATTGTTGTAAAGGTATGAAAAATATCATTGAAAAACTTGTATGAGCTTGCCATTCACTTATATGAGCTCGCTATTTTGCTTTTAGTCGAGACGGAGACGATGACTCAATTAAGCAAGAGATGGTCACGATGGCTGAGGATGGCCGAGACGGAGATGCTCTAAGATTTTTTATGACTAAAATGGAAAGGTCATGCAACATATTTTTACACTGATTCTTTTTTTGCATGGATTTAGTAGGCTTAAAAAAAATGGCGGCCCAATTTTTTTTTTGGCCTGACCGACTGACCCGGATTGTTCACTTTGATCTGATGGGCTCAGGCCGGCCTTCACCGATGTTTTGACAGCTCTAGCTATAAAAAGTAGAGTATTTCATCTAAGTATAGAAACACTCCACTGTGCAGCGAAAATTTACTATTTGTTGATTGTTTGATACTTAGTGAAAAGTTTAAGGTGATAAAGAAAAGTGTAGCGAGTAAAGTACAAAACCTCATGGTTCAGAGGTTAGGTTATTTATTCAATTTTATATTAAATGTTATGGTGAAACGCAAGAAAATTATGACATAACTGTTGTATCCTCCAATTATTTGAGGTTTGGACGCCTAATAGGAGAATGATCAGTTCACTGACAATCATTACATAATTATGATATCCCATAATTATTTGCTTACTACATATATTATAAGGGTCATAACAGGCACATTATAACCACGAAAATCCTATTGGTTTAAAGTTTAAACTCAACCAGTAAGATTTCCCATATTCCAGTAATGTCTATATTTGTTTCACCACAATTGGACTTGTTACGTAGTGTTCACCATCACACCATGCCAACTTTCCGAACACATAACCCGTCTTACCACCTTGTTTCTTCTTATTAGCCTGTATCACAACCTTGAAAACTTTCTCCTCCTCAACCGATTCAAACTTCAACGTTTTCGGCTGGATCTGGACAGACACTCCAGGTGGGCAATGAACAGAAGCATAATAAATGCCCGATGATGTACCGACATTCTTCACCTTTCTAGTCACAGTGATTGTGCCATTGAGGCTAGGAACTGTAATTGATGGATAGTTAAAGTTCACGAGGCTAATCGGTGTACTAGGACAAGTGTACGGATTGTTTGAGAACAATCGGATTTGGGTTTGGTTATAACCGAGGGCGCATAAGAAGTCCAAGTAATCATTTGTTGATAAATCGTAAACGAGTCCAGGGTCCATTGCGCGGTTAGGTTGCACATGACCTCCTCCATAACTGAACGGGGTAGCTTGCAGGTCGGACGCATCTTTTATTGGCTTCCAAGTGTTGTCCCACGTGCTTGCTGAAAGAAACCCATAACGATATTATATTGGCGATGACAAGCGAAAACTTAAAACAACATGAGAATTTGATTATCAACATATATACGATCACTTAATTTTCTTGAAGTAATATATGAAAAATGATTTGTTTATTTTAGTAGAACACTTCATTTACTTAATTACCAGTGGTCATGATGGCAGATTTAATAGCAGCTGGGCTCCAGTTTGGATGGAGGGTCTTCAAAAGACCGACAACTCCGGCAATATGCGGGCAAGACATTGAAGTTCCTGATATTGAATTGAACTTAACACGTCTCTTGTCGAAATCGCTTTCTGCTGGCCCTTGTGCTTCCGTATAGGCAGCTATAATGCTCACTCCCGGTGCAGTGATATCTGGCTGAAATTATAAAAAATTATTGAATTAAGTATCTAGAATAATATAAAAGAGCAACACCTTTGTTACAAGATTCAGTAGTAATCAAAACCTTAAGAATTTCTGGGGTAATGGTATTTGGTCCTTGGGATGAAAAAGCAGCCACGACTGGAGCTGGTTTCGTGCCCAACTTCATTGTAGGATTGGTGATACGAGCCAAAGGAGACCTGCGCGCTCGTATATTTTCCACGACTCATAATTAACTTTAAGCGGAATTAAGACTAGTAAAATGATGATGGTTAGTCTAACACTAACATTGTTGAGTTGATGTAGGAAAAAAGAGCAAGCCCATCTTTGTAATTGATATGTGTAGCGGGTAAAACATGAGCATCAGCAGAGATCTGATTCCCCGAATCTCGATCATTAGCTAAAACCATTCCAGCTGCACCAGCCAAGGCAGCTTGCACGCCTTTTTCAACCCTTGCAATGCCTCCTCTTAGACATACCAAGATTTTCCCTTTCACAATTTTAGGATCCAGGCTTCTATCTATACAGAGCTCGCTGCATTAATTAGTACACATACGTATTAATATTTCATGGAGATATAATGCAATTAATTAATTAATGCTTATGCTTCCTTACGCATCTTCAGCTTTTGCATTAGCAGCTTTGGCATTTCTAGCAGAAATTAACGGGAATAACTTCTTCTTCGACAGTAGTGATGTATCTGAAAGGCTCTCTCCCTTTGGAGCAATTAAACAATTTTAAATGATTATTTCTTTATAATCATAAAAGTAGAGAATGTACATATTATTGGGAAAATTTACCTTGAATCGCGTATTGTTCCCCAAGATTACATAGCTCGGAAATTGTCGATCTATGGTGCTCGCTGCAGCTGCAATCTGCCAAGGCGCTACATTCCCAACCGTACCGGCATAGGGCCCCGAATTACCAGCAGCGCAAACCACGACAATGCCATTCCTCACTGCATGAAACGACCCAATGGCAATACTGTCTTCGTGTAACGGAATAGGATCGTGGGCAATGGACACGGACAGCACATCGACTCCATCGTGGATCGCCACATCAAAGGCAGCCAACATATCTGCATCGTAACAGCCACCAATAGGCCAGCAAACCTTGTAAGCAGCTACTCTGGCTCTCGGCGATCCTCCTTTTGCCGTTCCGTTGCCGAAACCAAAAATATTTGCTCCGGACACAAAATTACCACCTGCTGTTGATAAGGTGTGTGTTCCATGGCCTTCTTTATCTCTCGGTGAATTGATCAGTGGTCCCCCAGCTGATACGTATCCTTTGTTGAAGTAACGGGCTCCTATCAGCTTCCTTTGCACACCAAAAATATGATCTCAATAAACCATGTGATAATATTTAGGAATGGTAGGGATAGGATAGATAATTGTGTCTTTTGTCTGCCTCGTCAGAGTTTGAGCCAAAAATGATAGTTTTGGATATTTCTTGAAAAAAAAATGATAATTTGGATATTTCTTGATTAATTTATTAATCTGTGAAATCAACCACATTACTATTATATTCGGACGGGGAGAGAGTTTTAATTATTGACTATATTGCTACATGTGAAAAATGTGTTTGTTTATGTAATTTATTGAAAAAATAGGTGTTAAACTTAATTAGAGTGATATAATTGATAATTTTGTTGAATAATGGATGCGAATGTACTTTATTAATCTTAACGTGTTGACTATTAATGATATCTTGTGTGTATACTTATTAGTTATATTTTCAAGAAAGATAATTGTATACTAGAGCTATCATTGAAAATTTGGTGTAGGATCTAGGCACTATACTATCTTCAAATACAAATATTTAAAAAAAAAAATCTCATTAACATTTTTTCTCAAAACACTCTCTAATCACAAACAAAATAGAGTCTAAACAAATGTTATATGTATGTCTGTTAATATTGATCGACTCCATTTTCAAAAGTTATAGATCGATCATCATAGAAAGACTACATATCAAGTCCAAGCTTGATAATTCCAAAAAATTCTTGCGTAGAATTTTACAAAACATGTTTACAAACAGAATTAAAGTGGAAATAATTTTGTCAGTTTCAGGAATAAATGTGATTCCTATAGTTATAGATTTGTATTGACAAGGTGCAAAAAGTGTAGAGAGGAAAAGAACCTGTTGCAATGAAAGGTATGATCCGAATCATTTTGGCAAATTCCTCTCCACTTCGCTAGAATCGGTCCCATTTTGTCGTCACTAAAGCTTTTCGATTCTGGCCATACACCTGCATGCATGTTCAACACTTCAAATAACATATACGATAGTAAAAAGGCCCGGGACGATATATAGTGAAATCAACTACATATAGGAAGACATTATTATTAATTTCTTTTGAAACTAACCGGTATCAAGATTGCCAATAATGGTATCTTCACCAAATCTGGCCTTATTCCACAGAGAGCTGGCTCGAACTTCTCCATTATTTTCCAGCCCAAGAAAACCCCATGACCTCGTCGTCTGTAATTTACTTCTTCGGTTCAAGAATACTGATACAACCTTGGGATGCTCTGCAGATCATGTAATTTACTAAACATGGTCACAACTAATGAACAAGCACGCACTTGAAACGTAATTGACTTCTCCAAACCACTTACGCGATAATTTAGACGCCACTTCTTCTTCAAGAGTTGCAGCAAATCCATTGATGTGTTTAGTGTAAGAGTAAAAAATGGCATCTTTGGCCTTATCAGAACTGTGCGCAGTGGAACAGTGAGAGATGAGAGTTCTAAACTGATAAAAAGAATTTTAAAAAAAAAAAAGATTAATTCCCATGACTTATATCTACCTTCCCAAGAATGATCCAAGAAAGTCGTAATGAGACTGCGTTGCTCTGTCATAATCAGTGGGTGTGACTTGTGTTCCATGTGAATGAGCTCCCATGTACACCACATATGACTACCAAAAAAAAAAGCAATGGTATCATAGGGGGAAAAATAGTTAAATGATTTGTGGCAAAAACAAAAATAGAAATAGCCCATTTCGGAAATATAGGATAGCTATTTCGACTAAAATATGACAATCATATTCCTTGCATACATGGTGAGCTACGTAGCCAATTTTGAAAGCAGTCTGCAGGGCTCTTATAAGATGCTTACCTTTTTGGTGGAAAATGTTGGTGTAGGCAATAGTGCTAAAACAAGTGAAAGGAGGTACAGAGTGGAAGCAGAGTAAGTTGCAGCTTTCATTGCTCTTCCTTTGCTAAATTTTTTTCTCTCTTTGAACTCCTAGCTTCATAGAATTATATATACCGGCTTTCAAGCTTAGAGGAGGAAATTTTAATGGGAAAGTCCGATACTTCTTTAAATAATAGTTTGTTTTTGTCAAGTAGTCCAAATTTATAACATGAAAATATTATAAAACTCTTATTATAAAAAATTATTATTATTATTATTATTATAATTAATAAAAATAATAAATAATAATAACAATAATAATAATAATATAATCATAAAAATAATAATAAATTAATAATATTAATATATTGGGCACAGGGTGCTGCCCCCTGCCCTTGCTCTCATCGATCGACAAGTTTTTCGGTCACCAAAAATAATTTTTGGCAACCTTTTTTGTTTCTTACAAAAAAATTTTGGGGAAAAAAGTTTATTAATATATGTCCGAATTTCTTACTAAATCTCTGAAAATTTCCTACTTGATGACAACAATTATTTACTTGATTGAAAAATATTATTGTTCGATGTGCAAATGTTATTATGTATTTCATACTTATTGAACGTAATTTCTTTTTTTTTTTTTGGCCAAAAAGAGAAAAAGAAAAAAGAATTAATTCATAGAAAATTATTCTTATGTATTTCTTACTTAATTCAATAATAGATAATTTTTTATTTTATAGTGAAATTTCCAACTTTATATCCAAAACGTTAAGAATTTTTTTTTACTTTATATCTTAAAAAGCCAGTAGAAATCTTACTTTATATTCAAAAAAGTTAGAAAACTTCTTACCTAATCCAGAAATTCTTACATTATAGTGATTTTCTTTTTGAATTTTTTTGGGCCTAAAAGAAAGTTTTACGCAAAAAAAATAAATTATATATCGCCAGAATTTTTACGCAAAAATAAATTATATATCGCCAAAAAAGTAATGGTCGAGTCTGACGGACAAAAGACAAACAAAGGTTACACCCGAGGTGACACACGAGTTGAGGCTGAGTGAGACAAATAGTGAATCGCTAAGACCTGTACCCGAGGTGGCACCCTATACCTACTAGTCGAGTGTTAGAGATAGTGAGCAATAGTGATGGATATCCGAGCAGGTTATCGGGTGCGGCATAGTAGACAAAAATATCAACTCAGCCGTCTTTGTTCAAAAATCAAGATTTGGGTGTTTTATAAATTCCCTAACCGTCCATAACTTTAAATATAGAAAATGACTACGGTGCCGTGAAGGTACCATACCTCCCACCCCCCCGCATTTACATCCCTTAGATCTATCATTATTCATAACCAACTTTTGATCTAATGGTTCTGATTAAGTGGGGAATGGTACATTCACGACATCGTAGAAGTCCCCTTAAATATATCATATATCATATATGAAACATATATTGAAAGATATTGGGAGCCTTATGATTGAGGAATTATGCCCTACCATCCGTGGGATGAGACGACCGAGCTAGCCTCACGAGTTATCACGACTTGGCACGGTTTATGCCCTCTTTTACGTTGTTATGTTTGATTATGTGTTATATGAACATGAACTTATATTTTGTTATAAACATGTTTGGCTAAGTAACTTTGAGTT
This sequence comes from Phtheirospermum japonicum, assembly GCA_014905375.1. Taxonomy (NCBI): domain Eukaryota; kingdom Viridiplantae; phylum Streptophyta; class Magnoliopsida; order Lamiales; family Orobanchaceae; genus Phtheirospermum; species Phtheirospermum japonicum. The sequence goes on from BMAC01000780.1 coordinate 328,225, forward strand.
TGGACATAGGAATAGAATGATAACTTTTTATTTATGATATTAAAGTATTTCATTTGTTAATGTTTCAATCCTACTTGTTTTAATATTGTTATGAATCAATATTTATTTGTAATTGCATATATTGAATCAATACGAATATAGAAGAGATAATGATTAGACAAGACTTAGATATTATACAAGAATTTACTTGTTTAATGAAAGCTATTAATTCTTAGGAGCTATTTAAAGTTGAATTACGTGATCGAATGAGTGATAAGGTGCACGGGTAATTTGGTATACGATTGTGCATCTTTTGATTCAGGGTTCTAGATGATCCATGTAATGTTTTATAGGATAGAACATTAGTAAAAGATATTTATCATAAACGAAAGAGTTGTCCATCGAAATAATTGTTTAGGAATCATTCTCATCCCATATTTTCATCTTTATATTTACTTTGTTTATGTTTGCGTTATTTATTCATGAATCTTATAACGAAGTATTTAGTCTAATTAGTCTCTAAGGAATATGACTTTGCATTTCACTACTACATTTGAAACTCGTACATTTGCAGTACGTAAAGTAAGAAGTGAACACATTGCTACACCATTTACAGTTTTTTTGTATTTGAAGTTATTAGTAGTATGTAATGGTCTCAGCATTGGTTCCAAGGGCATTGTACAATAGTGACACTAAAAATAAACAATAGTGACATTGAACATTCACAATAATATCACTAAAACATCATATGCTAGTAGCTTACCTATAGTTAGATTGTCATTTATGTTGAACAGAACTCTACACTTTTGTCATTTTTCACCTCTTATAATTTTTGTTTGCATTCCATATAGTCAGTTATCACATTTTTATTTTCCAATTCAATTGGTTATTTTGTGTGTTGCATAAGGGAATTCCACATTTCAATTATATATCACTCTTGCAGTTTGAATGAGTTAATTAGTTTGTAGAGTATTGGGACATTGGTGATACGAGCTATCGGTGGAAGTTTTGTGGTGACATGTTTTGGTGCGAGGAGAGGTCGAGTTCCCAAAATAATCCAATGAATCCAAACTAGAATGGGTGTTATAGTCGCGACATCATTGACCTCCCCTAATTGACTGAACCACCGCGTTGCTCCAAGAGCTATTACGTGGAACCAATTGTACAAGCAAACACTTTTAGAATAACATTAGATCATATAATAGTATTGGCAGTGATATGAACAAAGGAGCTAGTCCTTTCATTTTCAGAATACATGGCAGAACTATCACCTAATTGGCGGTCTATTGTAAAAAAGAGAGCAACCTCTAAGTTTGCACAACTTTACATATATAATACAAAAAATGAAGTTTCCCACCGATGAATTCTGTGAGGTTTGTTATGTGAAAATAATTATAATGTCTATAATTATTTAGTCTTGTTATTGTTTATGACATGATTAATTTTTAATAATCTGCATTTTGGTTTACTGTGTTGTAATGTAGGCAAGGAGGTGCGGCTAATAACTTATGCGAAGAGACGGGCTGAAGAGAATGTTGGATGAAGACAACCAACTTGTAAAGACATTTAGAATGATAAAGGATAAAAATGCAAGAGTGGTGTCATACTAATGTTCGGGTACGGGACAAAGTGGTTGAATCTCGAAGTGGTTCTTTGTAATGAGTTGAATGCATTATATCTAGCCTTTCAGTAACCTTTGTTGTTATCTTATGTGGAGGATGGTTACATAGAGAATATCCCATTTATGGAGAGAAAAAAGAAAACTAAGAAGGGACAAAAATATATTAGTGACCATTAATACTTTGAATTTAGACTTCATGATAGGGAGGAATAACCCTCTACTATTCATTTATCCTAGATATTATTTCAACAATTTGTCGTTGATGCATATATCATGGTTGAAATGGCTCAATTAAAGTTTATTCAATTTAATCACAAAAAACCTCATTCCGATATCTACATGGGTTTGGCTAATGACGTCATGGTGGTGACACTGATCCCTCTGCCCGAGGAAAACGTATTATACTGCCATCTATCTTTACTGGTGAAGCCCGCTTCATGTTAGAAAAAACTATCAAGACGTGATGGTAAAAAATTTTAACTGATGCAAAGACTGGCGAAAATATGTTACTTTATCGAAGGAGTCTAATGCCTTCTGACGTTATAATATTTTTCATGTTTCATCGAAGGTAATTTTCGCTCATGGTTTCATATGCGATGACGATTAACAAGAGTTGGGGACAATCACTTTCGAATGTCAGCCTTTATCTAAAGAATCTCATATTTAGCCATAATAAGTTCTATAGTACTATATCTTGTGTCTTCCATTAAAAAGGTTTGAAGATATTAATGTGTGCTGACGACGATTCAGGCATGACCAATAATATTGTGTACAAATAGTATTTAGTAACATATGATTTTAATGTCCATCTATATAGTTTGAACTTGATCTATAATTTGTATAGTGTGGATTTGCTCATTATTTCTTTCCATCTCTCTCTCTCTCTACACACACACACACACTTAGTAAATAATAATAATAATAATAATAATAATAATAATAATAATAATAATAATAATAATAATAATAATAATAATAATAATAATAATAATAATAATAATAATTTGTATTTCTTTATATTAACTTTCTGCCATATGCATGTATCCAATGGGTGTAAAAAAAGCTAGTGATCTAAAAATTTAAGATGAATAATTTGTTATGTATACTAAGCGAATGTACTTGGGGGCATAGGTGGCCCAGGCCACCAAATTTTCCTATTTTATATATTCACTTGTGTGTGTGTGTGTGTGTGTGTTATGAGTGCTCTACCATTAAGAAATATATCCATTATGAAAAAAATATTTCAGTATCTCTTAATTTCAATAAAAAAAGCTGTATTGATTTCTACATTAGCTAAGTTTTAAACCCTGGTTTGTAAAATTTTAAAATAAGTGATGTATAATGAGTTTTTTTGGTTATATTTTACGAAAATTTGAGTTTAGATGTTGATGATTATTTTTTAACGTCAAATCTTGTAAATTTTAGATTTTTTATTATTTCTAAAAATTATTGGGAATGTTTTATTGAGCATTTGGTCACTTCGAAACTTCATTCTAGACGTATTGAGTAAAGAAATAAATATTACTAGTTGTATTTAATTTACTTGAATTGTAGTTATTATTTGGTTTTTGAAATCATAATAGTATGATTTGTTCAATTAGTCTTATTTAATTCGTATAAACAGAAGCATTATACTCAAATAAATCTTCTTATATACGACTTGCTTTATCCCATAATTGTAGAAAACTTGTCTTTTTCTTTTTTTTTTCCCTCAAATTATTGCATATTTTCATATTTATTTCATATATTTATTTATGTGCCCCTATTTAATGCAACATGGTATCAAAGGTTAATGAATAATTAGTGTAAAAAAGAAGGTTTAATTAAAAAATATAGGTAAATTTAACTTTTCAACCATACTGACAATTTTTTTTTAATCATTGTTAAAGTGAAAATGTGCTATATATATTTATGTGATGGGGGAGTGTATATATATATAAGAAAAATTATTCAACCAAAAAAAGCTTATTTAAGTATAATGATCTAATAAGCTCTGTGAATAAGTTATAAACTATCTTATTGTATAGACCAAATATACACATTGTATCTCGAGAGAGATTATTTGAATACTACCGTTGTATTTTATTTACTAGCAAGAATCTTGTCCTTTTGAATTCGTATCCCCAAGATTTTGTAATGATGAATATGAGAATAAGAAAGTAGTTTTTAATATGACATCACATGTGATGAAACTTTGTACATAATCTTTTTGTCGATTCATTCAAAATCTTGAACCAACTAGCAACAACCTTATCAATTAAGAGGTGAAGCACATTTAGCCCACATATTAACTTTTTGTCGTTAGTTCAATTTTCGTCTGAAATTGAGATTGTCGATGAAAAATTACATGTGGCACCCCAAATTGAGTGTTTTGACCAAATCTATCGGTTAATGCCACATGGACGTTGATTGAATAATAATAATAATAATAATAATAATATCCTCCAATCGTTTATCCTCAAAGTCAGCTCATTTCAACCAAATTAGATGAAAATAACTATTTGATCTCCTGTGCTATTACACAACATTTTTTACAAACGTTATTTTGAAAATTGCTTTTTCTATATTCGTCATCGTCACGAGTGAAATACTAATAATTTCAAAAGAAACTATACTTTTGAAAAAGTTTAACACTTCTATTTATACAAATTAAAGAAGACTAATTAAACAAATCATAATACTATCACGATTTCTAAAAGTAAATAATGCTACAATTTACGTAAATTGAATACCAATAGCAATAGTTATTTATTTACTTAACATGTCCACAAAGAAGTTTTCAAGTGACCAAATGCTCAAATCAATAAAGCATTCTCAACAATTGGTATAAATAATAGGAAAAATTGTTAAATAGTCCTCCAAGTGAATGTCCATTTGTCAATTAGTCCTATATCTATTTTTTAAGTCCCTCCCTTTTCTCAAGTAGTCCACATTTATGAGATGAATATACCACAATAACTTTATTATGAAAAAAAATGAATAAAATAATAAATAAATAAATAAATAATAGTAATAAAAATAATAACTTTTCTTAATAATTTATTAAGAAAAATTATTATTATTATTATTATTATTACTCAATCAGCGTGGCATTAACTGATGGATTACTTTAATTGGTGGACCACATGTGCTTCAACCCCTAAATGATAAGATTATTGATAGTTGGTTCAAGATTTTGAAAGAATTGAAAAAAAGATTATGATCAAAGTTTCATCACATGTGATGTCATATTAAAGAATGCTTCCTTATTCCCATATTTATCATTACTAAATTTTGGGGATACTAAGTCAGGATTGAGTTCAAATGAGAACTCCGTTATTATATGTGAACCTAGGGACTAATCCTGGCCTTAGATTTAATATTGCACAGTGCAATTATATGTTCAGGTTCATTGTGCTTTTTACACAGTACTGTAGTGCTAAAATCAGTCCAGTTTTTTTAATTTAATTATATATATATATATATATATATATATATATATATATATATATATATATATATATATATATATATATATATATATATACGTTTTAAAACATGCAATATGTATCTTAAATTGTAGATCTTGAGAATGTGATTAATTTGATATATATTTCATTCAAAACGAATAAAATTTGAAAAAGTTATGGTTTGTTGAAGATTTGAGTTTCATTTCAAATTTTTGAATTTGCAGTTTATAGACGAAATTTGCGATGCTTTTTGTATACAATCGTAGTGTTTTTTTTTCTTAATCTATTGTGCTTTCTAAAGAACAATGTAGTGCTCTTTGTAAACGTTGATATATGTCCAAAATACCTTTTTTAATTAATTAATGCATTTTTTTACATTATTACCATGCTGACATGTCATGATCTCAACCATCAAGATTATTCAATCTAATGGTCAAGATGAGTCCATAGGTTCACATATAATGACGGGTTCTCATTTGAACTCAACCCTACTAAGTCAAAGGACAAGATTATTGATGCTACATATATACTACAATGGCAGATTCAAAAAATCTTATCGAGATGCAATTGTGTATATTTGGTTAATACAATAAGATAGTTTATAACTTATTCACGAAGCTTATTAACTCATTATACTCAAATAAACTTTGTGTGTATATATATATATATATAAAGGCTAGTGTTTTTAAAAATATTTTTCAAAATTTTGCCGCCCATTTTACATACTATTTGTAGTATACATATTTATTATTTATATAATTATTTACGTAAATATTCTTTTGGAAATTATGATTTATGCAAAGAAAATATTAAATATATAGAAGAATTATGTATAATTATAAATAAAACCTGAGAAAAATTAAAATAATATAATCTTTCTGAAAAAAAATATAAAATATACAGAATTATTTAAAATAAATATATAATCTATGTAATTAATTAGTTAATAAATTTTAAAAAAACAAAAAAGTAAAACTAAAACATCAATATTTTCAAATGTTGTAATATAAAATTAAAAATATTAATAAAATCATATAGATAAAAATATAAGAACTTATAGTTAAACTATAAATATTTATTTAATAAATATGAAACAAAACCAAAAATTCAATAATCAAATAAAGTTAAAGAGGGAATTCATAAAATAAGCTAAATTACTCAAAAAAAAATTATAATTAGATTCTATAAAATTATTAAATAAACCTAAAAATAAAAAGAGAATCGATAAAAATATAAAATAAAATAGAAAAACAATAATATTAACTACAAAAATATTGTGTGTGTGTGTGTGTGTGTGTATAAATGAATTCTGAAAAATAAAATATAAATATAAAATATATAATCTATAAATTAATCTAAATTAGTAGTTTATAAATCTGCAAAAGAAAAGGTAAATCAAAATATAAATATTTCAAATGATATCAAATAAATTTATTTTTATTATAAATAAAATATAAGAAATTATAATTAAATTATAAATATTTATTTAATAAATAAATAAAATAGGAAACAAACAAGAAATTTGATAATATTATAAAATTAAATATGAATTCATAACTACAAAATAAGTACCATTAAATTATAAAAAGTTATTAATTAAATAAAAAAATCAAAAAGAAAAAGAAATATAATATAATAAAATATAAACAAAATTGGAAAAAAGTAAAATGAATAATAAAAATAAAAAATTTATAATTTGATTTTAAAAAATTATTTAATAAAATTTTTAAGTAAAAAAAAGAATACAACCATAAAATTGAATCAACGAAGAAAAAAAATAAAAAATATATATATAATCAATAACAAAAACTTGTCTTTTCTTCCATATTTTTATTTCTGACTAGACCAGGTGATACGAAAATAAACCTAATAGCGTCATATCTTTCAATTTTCTATACGTGACTCAAGTAAAACTCGGATTACCCAAACTTTGACAATGAACGTGTCACAAACTTGACAATAACACTTTTTTTTTCTTTTTCCTAAATAAAATTATATTATTAACATAAGTGAAAGGTAAATAATTTTATACAATTACTTGATTAAAACTTCATATCAAAATTATATGTGGGAAGAACAAAAAACTGATTATATAATCGCATAATATAAATAACTCAATCAATTATTTTAAAATTTTTTAACTAAATAACTATTTATGAACATTTGTATATTAATAATTTGTGACTAATTACTAAAAATTGATGTATTTAACATTAGAAATCCACACATAAGTGATTTATTAATATTGGTTATATAATTACTTTCATATGGCTTAAATGTATACATAAATTTAATTTATTTATCGGGTTTATCAACTAACTTGATGACTTGGTGGTTAAATTAATCAGTGTCTATCCTTAATCAATTCGGGATGATTTAAAAAAAAATAACTATAATAAAATAGAATACAAAGGCCCTCAATTAAAATTTTAATACGATTTGGTATTTCTTTTTTCATTTTTTAGTATTTTATATATGTTTACAATATTTATAATTTTTTTTTATTTTCTAGATTTAGGAGATGGTTTTTTTATAATAAAACATTAATTAAGTATATTACTTTCTATTTTAAAATATTTTATGACTTATTTTATTATATTTTAGGAAATGACTACGGTGCCGTGAAGGCACCATGCCCCCCACCCCATGCATTTACTTTCATCAATTTATCAATATTTGTAACAGATTTTTAATCCAATAGTTGTGATTGAAGAATGATACACTCACGGCACCGTTGAAGTTCCCTATATTTTATAACTTTTTAATGTTTGTTATTGTTTTATTATCAACTTTCAATAGATAAAAAACTATTTAAACTTAACTTTTATATATTTATTTGATTTACTTTATCACTATCATCAATTTATTCTTTCAATGTCTTTAAAATAAATATTTAGAAATTAATGATAATTTTATATTTTTATATGATTTCAAAATAATTTCATATTTATATTATTATATTATATTATAATATTTATATTTATATTTTATTTAATTTTAGAAATTATTAAGAACCATTTAGAATTAAAACATATATGTTATATTTATTTAACTAAATTAATATGTTTCTTATTATTTTATTATTTATAGCATTTTAAGTGTGTTTTGTTACTTTTAGGATTTAGTAAATGATTATTCAGGATTTCAATTATTTTTAATTTTATTCTATTGAACTATTGTGAATAAGGTTTATTTTATATTATTTAAACTATTACTATCTTCGTAATTTTTTTATTTTCAAATTTTTTGATAAATGTTTGTATATAAGATATATTTCTTATATATATTTAACATATTTCGTATTCTTTTATGACATATCTTATTAGTTTATAATATTTGTTTGTTTTTTTTTATTATTATCAAATAATTATTTAGATTTTATAATATTTTAATCCAATTTCAAAACTTTTTATGATTTATTTTATAGTATTTATAATATATATGGTTTTTGTGATTTTTTTAATTTTAATTTAATTAATATATATTTATAATCTAAATATAAATTTTTGTATTTATTTAGTTGATTTTATATTCTTTTTCAAATTTATACTACTAAGTATTATATTTTTATTGGTTAAAGGTTTATTTGATAATTGTATAATTATGTTGATATAAGTTATATCTAAAATAAAATGTATAACAAAGTACATCTAAATTATTCGGTTGTACTTAAATTGTAATCAAACAGATTGATGTAATTGAATTAGGATATAGTTTAATGATAAACTTTGGGGTACATATTGACAAAAAAGTATAACGGATACCGATAATTAAAAAGTCTAAATTTATTATGAGATCTTCACTTTGTCGTTGAATACAAAGACTAAACAAGGAGATGGACTCAATGATTTGTAATAAAGGCGACTGATATGATTGTTTCACGACTAACTAAATGGGAGAGCTTGAAACTATTGTCATGTGATGATAACAAGTTAAACTATAATTTGGCGTATAATGTAGTTTACAAAAAGTTATTTTAATTTGTTTTAGGGCGCGGATATACGCATCCTATCAATTCATGAGTTCACCCCAATTAAAAAAAAAAATGCCAAAATATACTACACCCACAATCACATCATTTTCTCCAACCATTCACCATCACTCCAGCTCATTATCATCGTCCACCGTCGCCTCCACCATTGAACAGGTAGAAGAAAAAACGATGATGGGTGGTGAAAGGTAAGTGATGAATCTGGGTGACAAAGGGTAAGAAACAGATCCAAAATAAGGGTGTTCGGCTCTGTTTTCTCAAGCATATGTCATGTGTTTGAACTTTTTGACCGAACAATGTTGGAACAACCCTTTTTTAGCCTTAAAGGGGATGGTCAAATCAACTTTTCGAACATGTGTTTTGTGTACGGATCAGTTTTTCACAGTTGTATTTTGTATTCGAATCGATTTTTTGAACATATATTTTGTGTTCGAAAGTTTGGTTCGAATGACTTTTTTAAGGAATTTTTTTCTTTTTTTTTTTCAATGGCACGGTGGCGGCGGCGTATTTATGTGCGTATGTTTTGTTTATATTTTTCAATAGATGACGGCCATGGCAGTGGCGGCGGTGATGGGCGGCGGCTAGAATGGTGGTGGAGAGTTGAAGGAAATGAAGTATTTAGGGTATAGGGTTTAAGGATAATATTGATATTTTTGTGATAATATTTTTAGCGGAATGAACTAATAAATAAACGAGATGTGTATATCCACGCCCTTTGTTTTAAACTTACTTATGTTGACCTATAATCGTGACTTGAGTATTTTAGATTATTATATTACATTAATAAATCAATAATATTACACTTACATTGAATGAATTTACACCATCCATTTCAATTCGTTTCGTGCATCACACGGGTTAAGCACTAATTTGGTTGAATAAATTTTCACACACACACACACACACACA
>BMAC01000780.1:338189-367753 GCA_014905375.1 Phtheirospermum japonicum
TGTGTGTGTATACTCCCCCGTCCAAAAAAATATATCACATTTTCACTTTCACATTGTAAAAGTTTTAAAATTCTTGTGAAAATAATTTTTACTATGTAATTACCACAAGCTTGTATCTCAAGTGGTATCACTAACTTTTTATAAGGGTGTTGACAAGGGTTCGAACCCTAGACCTCTCAAATTATTTGAGATTTATCTTTTACTTTTCAACCACTTGACCAAACTTATTAAAAAAAAGTTTTACTATGTAATTAGAACCAATAATGTTCTTATTTGTGCGTAAGAGTTATTTATTGTGAAAAGTAATTTTTCTATAAATATAATAAATAATATTACGATATGTATATGGCATTTTCAATATTATTTTTTTAATATCTTTAATCAATATTACTTATTTTCCCGCATAATATCCAGTTGTTATATATATACTCCCTCCATTTCTTAATAAATGACGTTTTGACTTGAGATGATAGAATTAAGAAGTATGTAATCTGACTAAGTTACCCCAAATAATCAATCTCTAAAATATGTGTAATTATCTTTTTCATAAAAAAAATAACTCATGTTTATCTCTCTCTCTCATTCTTACGAATTTTAGTACTTATCTTTCACAAATATTATTGGTAAGTTAAATAAATAAAAGATTTATTAAGATTGTGATAAGGATAAAATAGACAGAAAGGATGATAAATACCTTAAACAACATTTAATAAGAAAAAAGATTAAAGAGACAAAACGTCATTTATTTAGAACCGGAGGGAGTATATATATATGGAAATGACTTCGATGCCTTCACGGCACCATGCCCTCACCCCCCCTCCTGCATTTACAATCGTTGATTTTTCAATATGAAAAGTCTAAATTTAATCTGATGGTTCTCATTAATTGAAAAATGGTGTCGTGAAGGCACCATAGAAGTTATATATATATATATATATACAGGGAAGCTAATCCCTATGTGAACATTAGAAACGTGCTATATTACATAAGATATTATGCTATTTATGAATCATGTACATGCTAATTAAGATAATAGTAAAAATCAAGGGATCATAATAATTGCAATGTTAAAATATAAGTAGCATTTTACATTATTTAAACTAGCATCATATATAATGTAAGTAGCGGTTCCTAAAGTTCCCACCTATGGAATTGGTTCTCATATTAAACTAAATACACACACACACATGTGTATATATATATATATGTGTGTGTGTGTGTGTGTGTGTGTGTGGAGAGAGAGATACTCTCCCCATCCAGAAATATATATATCACACTATCACTTTTACAATGATTAAGAAAATGTTGTTAGTACGGTTGAAAAGTTAAATATTACCTACAATTTTCAATTATAACTTTCTTTTTAAAACTAACGATTCATTAATTGGTAATATCAAGGTGCATAAAATGCGTCACATAAGTAAATATATGGAACAAATAAATATGAAAAATGTGTTAATAATTTGAGACAACAACAAAAAGAATATTAGATAAGTGTGCTATAATTATGAGACGGAAGGAGTAATGTATAATCAATCAGATTTATTTAACCAAACAAAATTTATTTGAGTATAATGCTTCTACTTATACAAATTAAATAAAACTAATTAAAAAATCATAAACAATTATGACTTGTAAAATCAAATAATGACTGCAATTTAAGTAAATTTACCAATAGATACTTTCCTTTACATGTTTGCAAAGAAATTTCCAAGTGTCTGAATGCTCAATTTAATAAAACATTCCCAACAATTGGTATAAATAATAAAAAAAATCTAAAATTTATAAGATTTGATGTTAAACAAGAATCATCAACATTTAAGATCAAACTTCCGTGAAATATCACCCAAAATACTCATTATACATCACTTATTCTAAGAAACTAAAGCTTAGGGTTCGAAGTTTTAAATAATAAAATTAACTAATATTTGTTTATTAAAATTAAAGAGAGAGTAAATATATTTTCTTTATAAAGGATAACTTTTTTTTAATGATATGACACTCATAATATATATGCATATTTTAACTTTTATATGTACAAATAAAAATAAGTAGAAATTTTTTGGGGGCCCGTGACAACTAGCCCCCAAGTACATCCGCCCCAATATACATAACAAATTATTCATCTTAATTTTTAAAATCATTAGTTTGAAACTCAAATTGAAAAAAAAAAAATAATAATAATAACAGTAATAAATAGAGAATATAAGACATTCCATCAAATTTTGATTTTGTACTTTAAAAATTAGAGAACTTGAACATATAATCCATTAGTACAACACGTTTTATCCTCTATTCCAACTTCAGTTTATCGAATTTATCCAATATTTAATTTAAAGATCCAATACCTAAATCCACAGAGACTGATTTACCACTTCTATACTTTTTTTTTTATTGCTACAAAAGTTTTCACTCGAAAATTTAGTCCGCCGCCGCCATTTATGCAGACCGTATTATTTACTCCCTCTATTATTTATTTATTTATTAAGTATCATTCTAAAATTTAAATTAAAAATTAATATATACATTTAACTAATATATCCCTAATAAGTTAATAGAATTTCTTATTATTTTTCCCTCTTTACTCATAATTATTTATTATTGTTTTGACTCATGGGGAATTGCAAATAATATTGGAAAAAATATTTTGTCTAAATACACCAATCAATTATACAAAATGTCAAATAATTCAACTTTAAATAAATTGTAAGATTAACTTCTATTAAAACAATATTATTAATATAACTAATATAATAATTATATCAATAACCAACAACAACACCACTATCCCATCACACAGAATCGATCACCCTTTCCAACCCGCACTCCGTCGCGACAAAGATTTTTTTTGACCGAATTTTTTTATGGCCCCAAAAGCACAAAGTTAAAATTTTCACTATACAGTAAGAATTTATCGGCCATTAAATAAAAAGTTTCTTTTCCAAACGTAAAGTATGAAATTCTCACAATAAAGCAGGAGTTTTTCTTACTTTTTCGAACATTAACTAAGAATTTGACTTTTTTTTTTTAGAAAATAAAGTAAGTAATTTCACTATAAAACAAAAATATTTATTACTTTTTCGAACATAAAGTAATAAAATTAATTGCTTTATATGATATAAAGTAAGAAATTCTCTTACCATTTTGAATAATAAGTTAGAAATTTAAATAAAGTAATAAACTATATAGTTTTTGTATTAAATAAGAAATACATAACAATCTATCAAATAAGAATTTCTTTCTGTTTTTTTGGCAAAAAGAAAATCAAAAGAATTTGTGCATAATAAGTAAATACATAACAGTATTTGCAAATCAAGCTAGAAGTATTTGCACTACAGCAAATAATTATAGTCATCAAGTAGGAATTTTTGAAAATTAAGTAAGAAATTTATGGACATACAATTATAAATTTGGACATATAATAAAAAATAATTTTCGGTGTCCGAGAATATTTTTGAACATATAGTAAGAAATTCTTTCAGAGAACCAAATTCTTTTTGCACATAAAGTAAGAAATTCTAAAATATATATTAATAATTTCTGACTTATAATAAAAAAGAACCTTGGCCTAAAAATTTTGTTTCGCAAAAAATTAAAAATCACCGAACTAATTTTTCGGTGATTGAAAATATTACAGTGGGCGAAAAACTTTCAGGCCAGCGGCCACGGCAGCAGAGGCAGGCAACAGCCAACCTACTGCCCATTGCATCATTATCATTATTATTATTATTATTATTATTATTATTATTGTTGTTGTTGTTGTTGTTGTTGATTCTTTTTTCATAATATGGGTATTGTGGTATATTCATATCCTAATTTTAGATTATTTAATAAAAGGGAGGGTTTTTTCTCATCAATAATAATAATAATAATTATTATTATTATTTAATATTACTCAATTAGTGTCGATGTGGCACTATCCATTAGATTTCGGTTAACACAATCGATTTGGGTGCAACGTGTAATTTTTCGGTGGCAGTCTCATTTTCAGACGAAAATTGTATTAACGATAAAAAAAACTGATCGGAAGAGCAAATGTGCTTCACCCTCTAAATGATAAAATTGTTTCTAGTTGGTTCAAGATTTTGAAAGAATTGACATGTGATGTAGTATTATAGACTACTTTCTTGTTCTCATGTTTATCATTACTAAATTCTTGGAATACGAAGTCAAAAGGACAAGATTTTACTAATATATAAATATAATGGCGGCATTCAAAAAATCTCTCTCGAAATGCAATATGTATATTTAGTTAGTACCATAAGATATTTTATAAATTTTTCAATGAGTTGATAAGCTCATTATATTCAAATAAATTTTATTTTATTGAATAAAATACACACGCGCTCGCGCGCGCACACACATACACACAAAGATTAAGAAAAAGTTGTTAGTATGGTTAAACAGTTAAATTACTTACATTTTTCCATTATACTCTTCTTTTTAATACTAATGATTTAATTGTAAGGTGCATTAAAGAAGGACGCATAAGTAAATATGTGAAAAAAATATGAAAAGTGTGCTATAATTCAAGAAAAGAAAAAAAAGGAAGAATACAAGGGTGCTATAATTATGAAAAGTGTCGGGGTTACTGTTCCATCAACGAGAGCTTGTTGGAGGTATTAATTAAGTAAGAGGTACAAGTAGATTAACTATGCATTGTTTAACTATGTGTACTATATGACATTTGTGTGTTAATTAATAATATTAAGGAGGAAAGAGGAAGTCTTTCCTAAATATTATAATGATTTTAATTCTATTTTATTGATGTTTAGATTCATTGTTCAACCAATACGTGCCTGTCAGCACACACTCTAATCTTACATAGCCAAACCGAAAATAGGCTTAAAACCAGATTAATTGAATCACACTGAATTAATAAGAAATAACAATAAGTAATATAACTAATTAATATTATTTTATTTTTAAATTATATTTTGTTTAAAATCGAAGCGAATTAAATTTATTTATAAAGGCAAACCGAAATAACCAATTTTTTTAGATTTCAAACCAAAAACCAAACAAAAATTTTCGATTTGGCTTGATCAATTTTTTAACTCGGAAAGGTGCACATATAATAGATAATGTCCTAAATATAGAAATTACTTAGATTTCCATTATAGTATATCATTATTTCGAAAATTTGTTACATGTACAATTTTAGGTTATTCTCCCTCAACTTTAATTAAGTATTTTTTTGGAGTTTTGTGTTAAAATTCAAAAATCATATAAATTTGACTAATACAGTCCTAAGTAATTAATAATATTCATAATTAGTTTTCCTTAATATTTTATTTATTTGATTTTGAACCTTTCTTATGATTTATTATTATAAGTTTGTTTGAGTTCTTTAAATATATATAGACAAAGGTGGAAGAAAGTGTCGAAACTTTCTAAGACCAGAATTAATGTAAAACAACAACAAAGATTATAATTAACTAGTAGGCCACCACCGGAAAATATTTTTCGTCGAACTTTTTTTTTTCTGACAAATTTTTTTAGCCAAGAAATTTCTTACTTTGTCAAAGTTTCTTACTATATGTTTAAATTTACTACTATATATCGAAATTTCTTATTGTCCAAAAATATTTTATGTCAATTTTTTACTATATGTCTGAAATTTTTTACTTAATCTCTAAAGACAATTTCGATCACCGAAAAATATTTCTTACTATATATTTGAATTTATTACTATATGTCCATAAATTTTCCGTGTATTTTTTTCCCTCAAATGCTAATAAATTCTCTTCTGGACATACAAATTTCTTGTTTGTAGAAAAAGAGAGTTACTTAATCAATATTTGTGATTGAGGATAATTGAATGGGGGCAAGGGCTGAAGATGGGAACAAATGGTAAAACCTTGAGTGTGTGTGATTTTTTGTTTTGATTGATTATCTGATTCATGATATTTTTCAAAGTATCAATGCATGTCAATGAAAATTTGCGGGAGGTTTTTGTTATATGCACGCCGGGATTGTTTTGCCTATAAAACCTATGGTTGTGTTTGTTTTAGTTTTATTGAGTTTATATAGTTCAAATGAATTATCAAATGATTTATTTTGTACCTATTATAATTGTTTTTGATCTATTATCAGCTGGTTTTATTACGTTGTGCGCAGAATCTGGAAATTAGTGCTATAGTTAATTGCTTTCATCTACTGCTTCTTTCTTAAAATAAAAATGAAAAAAAATAAAAATGAGATTCTATATGAATGCTGAGGTGTTTTTCTTGTTAAAGCATAAGGTTATTGCCATTTCTTAAGCTTTTTCGAGTGTTAGAAACGAATTAGCCCTCAATTGTAGCTCTGAAGGTTTTATTTAGTTATCCAATATGTTTCTGTTCATTTTTTAACCTTTTTTCCTATTATTTCATCTCCACTCTATTGTTTTGTACTCCAGCAACAGTTTATTTGAGAAACGTCTATTGAGTTAGTTGAACAATATGGCATCAAATGAAACATCTGCAGCCGTATTGCTATTGATGAAGAAGATAATTTTGACGGTAGCGGACGAAATCGACACGACCCCAAATTTAATTACACACCCAAAACCTTTGATAAAATATCTTGGAAGTTAATATTACTAGTTATTTTTCTGCTCCCCGAGTGTCTCCTTTTCTTTCTTGCGTTTTTCATCTTCAATGTCACATGGGCCCAAGCCTACGGCCTCTTAGGACTCGGATTTCTTACGTTCATGCCAGGTAACTTATCGCAAATCATTTATAAGGGTTAATTATGAAACTACCTGTAAAATTTGAAGGTTTATGATTTTAAAAATAAGTCTCAAATTTATGATGTTATTAATCAATGTTTACCAACATCAGTTAGCAACATCGACCAGAGTAAGTTAAATTTATGCAGCGGAAATAAAATACGAGAACACGATTAAACAAATTCAGTTCACAAGTAAAAGTACTTGTGAACTTGGGTGTACAAACCCAAAAACTATATTACTTTCTTTTTAAGTTCAATACAAAATATAAAGTAATATATGAAAACTAAATATCAAGAAACTTGATACTAAATACTTGTTGCCGAAATGGCATGATCTTCTCCGTCGGTCACGCAACTTCAAAAATCTTGTTTATCACGAACGTTGGCTCCAAGTAATTCTTCGTGTTCTTCTTTTCTTGCTCGTCGTCTTGCGTCTTGTTTCGTGCGTCCTTCTCACAAGAAATCTGTGCGTAAAGTCTATGTTCCAAGCCTTAGGATCCTTTGTCTTAAATAGACAATCCTAAAATCCTAAACTTGGTAAATACCTAAAAACAAATTCTAAACACAATTTAGGAATAATTTAAGTTTTGTACATAAACTAGGAAACATAATATACTCATAAATCTAGTTTCCTAACTTATTTTGTGCCCAAGAAAGGCAAATAACAAAATAGAAATTATTGCCAAGAATAAATTCCTCAATAATCTCCCCCTTTTCCCTTTATGGACAAAACACTAAAATGCAAAAAAAAAAATGCTAACTCCCCCTAAGATAGACAACTCCGCCTAAACAAAACACCCAATGTTGTTAAAATTCAAACCAACATTGTTCAAAATAACACTTACCAAACCAAACCAGAATAAAGGAACTTATTGACTTCGAACCTTTTTCGAACGTCGAGGGGATGTCGAAGTTCCTTCCCCCTTGTGCTTCCTCTTCTTCTTTTGCTGCATCTTCATCATCTTCTTCAAAGCCTTGTTGCGCACGCGAATTCGCTTCCTCCGCTTCTCCTGAGCAAGGCTCGCCAAGGTTTCGGCAGCAACAGCATCTTCAAGATTAGCAGCATCATCCTCATTCTCGGCATTGTCATTGTCAGCCTCATCAGCAAAACATCTTCATGTCCTCCCCCTATGTTCGCGTCAACTTCCTCTCCCCCTTTTTGACCAGAAAGGGAAAGGGCCTCCAAAAGCGAGCTAAGAAGCGCCTGTAGCTGAGAAATCTGCAAGTCAATGGAAGCAACATGCGCACGCAAGAGCTGCGCAGAAATGCGGACCATGTTGGGATCATCCCTCCCAACATCACTGTCAACATCAGCCTGGACCGGAGCCTGCCAAGGCAAATCAATCACCCTGGCACCAGTAGTATGTGGGCCCCTCAAAGCAAACCAATCCGCATCACCAGTGAGCACATCATCTTGGAGAAGCGTCAAACCTTGGTTCTTCAACAAGTTGAAAATAAGAGAGGGAAAACACAATGAGGCGACAGACTTTGATGTGGCAAACTTAGTAACAATGTCAAAAACATGTTGCCCAAAACTGAATTTTATACCCTTCCCAAGCCTATATAAAAACTGAGCCTGAGGCCGAGTCACACATGTAGTGTTCTTGGAAGGGACCCAGTTGCAAAGAGCGACCTTGTGCATGATTAACTAAAGAGAAGAAATCCGAGTGCTCGGTAATTGCTCAAACCAAGAATGAACCATACCACCAGAAAGAAAAGACACAACATCATCCATATCATCCACAGTAGACACATCCCGACAAGGTTCATTACAGAATAACTCATCAATCAAATCAGGAGTGAAAGCAAATACTCTACCACGCACATAAACATTCCCATAGTTCATAGAGCTCAAATCAACAATCGAGGGCAGCATATTCGCATAGAACTCAAGAACTATATCTCTAACAAACGGGACAGCAGTAGAGACTGTGGAATACATACCATGAAACCGGAGGTAGGCTATCAGGTTATGGCGCTCAAACAACTCAACGGGCACTCTCCGCTCAGCAATCATATGTCGGGTTTGATAAGTGCCAAACAACTCGGCAGCCTCAGCAGTTAAAAACTTTTCTGAAAAGGGCTCCATGTCCTCAAGTTCCGGAAGAGGAATGAGAGTGAGCCGATGCATTTGAGGAGGGCGGCGAGGGAGCATGAGTGACTTTCGAAATAGAAGCAGTGCGGGAGGATGAAACAGACTACGAGCGACGCGATGTTGGTAAGGGGGTACCAACATGACTAGCAACATCGTCCCTTGTAGCAGCCCTCTTTTTCTTCTTATCCTTTTTGCATGCATCAACAATATCTCGTAGAGGAACATCAAAGGATGAATCAGGGGAATGCTCAAACAAACCTGTATCAAACTCAGGTGGAGCATCAGGAACTGGAGACGACGAGGGATCAGCAGCAGGCGGCTTGGCGGAACTGGTAACTTCGCCGGTGATAAAATCCAGCACAGTATAAGGGGGCGAAGAGTACTCAGTAGCAGTTGACTCAGGGGACACCTTGATTTTCACAGGTGGATTTGTCTTTTCAGCCAGCGACACCGTCTGTTTCCGGCGAGGCATCTTCTTCTCCGGCAGACAGGGAGCAGAGACAAACGGTGGCACAGACCCAACAATCGGAGCAAGGGGAACAAAATCTTCATCATCCGCGTCGGACTCCACAATCACATCCTTCTTGAGGTTCATGTGTTCGATAGGGACGTGGAGACGTGGCCCTGCTTTGCTTTTTGGGACCATGAGCGGCACAACGCCGGGCGGTATGTTGTGCAAGCGCCTAGACCGCTTCAAGGTTGGGTTCCCCATACGTCCAAAGGTTTCAGCCACAAACGCCAAATTTGGAGGATTGTCTACGTCAATTTCGTTCCCGAGCTGTCCTGGGAATACTTGAGCCTCCGGCGTGGCGTCCACCGGTGATGGAACGGGCATGGCTGCGCGAGAATCAGGCGCAAGCGATGGTAGAGGCGATGTTGATAGTGGTGGGTGTGACGAACTATCACCACCAATTTCCTCCCGAATATCAAGGCCACCAATCTTTGGGAACGGCAACGGGACCTGTTCGCCGGAGCGACGAACATCTTCTGGCAATTGAGGACCAGACGAGGACGGCGGCGGGCTGGTCATCCTGCAAAATCTCACAGACACACACAACCAAGAAACAGAAAATCGAGAGAATTTGAGAGGATTGAGGATTCTTGGAGAGTTCAGTTCGAAAAGGGGTCTGGAATAGTGAACCAACGGTAAAAAGGAAATCAGCTTTTTATCCTCCAAAAAGTGACCGTTGCACACAAGGAGAGAGAAGGTAAAAATAAAAGAAAAATTCCTAAAATATTTCACCGGCTGATTTTATGCTTGAAAGCACAATTTTTATTTCCATGTAAAAGCGCCACTACTCCTAGGATAAGGCTACGTGATCACATAACATCCCCATTATCTTTCCCTTTTTAAAAAAAATAAAATTGCACAAATCGAACTACAAAATAAAATTTAGAGTTGATTTTTAATGAACCATCAGTACAGTTGTACCTATCTTGTGCAATGTTAATTTATCACTCACCAAATTCACCTCATTATTACCTGTCCAGCCGTCTGATTTTAACTCCACTTAAACACTTAGTTAGCCCAATTCAAAAACAAAATTAAGAGATTTCAAGATAGACCCAAACACACGAAGAAAAATGCACAGCAAGAAGGCATCTTCACAAAGTATGAATGTCCTACCGGAATGCCTAAAAATCATGACCTAAAAGGTTAAAACAGAACACATAATGATTTCAGTGTTTTGATCCAATGTTGCTTTTTATTACTAACAACATTATAAACCAACATTGCCTTAGGTGAAGTCAATGGAAACTTACCCCTTAACCTAGTTAATGACTACGTCAAGATCTCTCAAGAAGGTGAAATTTAAAGATTGGAGCATTTTGAGTCCATATTTTCTTCATCCTGAAGGGATTTAAATCTTTTAATATTCAGCAATTGCTGTTAAACACCTCTTGTTTTTGGACCTGGGAGACCTAATTTCGAAGAGGTTGGTCCTATTTGTCATTACTTTTATTGGAACAGAGGACCTTATTTCACTTTCAATCAAACTCAATGCATTCGTATCATGTATGAAAAGAAAAGTAAAAATGCATGCAAAATTTACAGATGTTGTGACTGATGTTGATAAGTAGTGTCACAACATCACAAACCAACATTGGTTAGACAATGCACATACCGAGATCTCTTCTCAAACGAGAGAAGGTCTCGAAATCTAATGCCTTCGTGAAGATGTTAGCCAGCTGATTATCAGTTCCAATATGTTTAAGGCTAACAATCTTCTTCTCAACTAAGTCTCGAATAAAGTGGTACCTTATGTCAATGTGTTTGATTCGAGAATGCTGGACTGAATTTTTGGAGATGTCAATGGAACTGGAATTGTCACACAACACCGTCAAGATACTACTGTGCAGACCGTAGTCTTCAATCATTTGGTTCATCCACAATAATTGTGTGCACGCACTTCCAGCTGCAATGTACTCGACTTCAGCTGTAGAAAGAGAAATACAATTGTTCTTTTTGCTGTACCAAGATATTAGATTATTACCCAAAAAAAACAACCTCCAGTAGTACTCTTCCTATCTACTACATCCCCATCCCAATCCGAATCAGTGTATCCTATAAGTTCAGTACCAGTATCCTTTGTATACCACCCACCTAGTTCAGTTGTACCAGCAACATACCTTATTATTCTTTTAACCGCTTTTAAGTGTGACTCTTTTGGATTAGATTGGTACCTTGCACACAAACACACACTATACATAATGTCTGGTCTACTTGTTGTCAAATACAACAAACTTCATATCATACTTCTGTACATGGTGTTATCAACACCCTTACCAACATCGTCCCTAGACAGTTTCACAATTTTTCCCAGTGGGGTTCTCTTAACAGTTTCACCCTCTAAGCCAAACTTTTTGACTAAGTTTTTTGCATATTTAGTCTGGGAAAGAAAAACACCATTGTCAAGATGTTTGATTTGTAAACCGAGAAAGTACGAGAGGTTACCTTCCATACTCATTTCGAATGTATCAGACATTCGAGTGACAAACTCCTTGATCATCTGCTCGTTAGTGGATCCAAAATTAATATCGTCTACATAAATTTAAACGATTAAGAAGTGCTTATTGGATTTAAGAAGGAACAGAGTTTTATCAACTTCTCCTCGTCTAAAATTCAAATAAAGCAAATGTTGAGTTAGCCTTTCATACCAACTCTAGGAGCTTGTTTTAAACCATAAAAAGCCTTTTTCAATTTTAAAACAAAGTTTGGTTTTTGAGGATCTACAAATCCTTTAGGCTGCTCAACATACACTTCTTCACTTAAGACTCCATTCAAAAAGGCACTCTTAATGTCCATTTGATGCAACGAAATTTTCATATAACAAGCAACAAAAAGCAAAAGTCTGACTCAATTCGCGCAACTGGGGCAAATGTCTCATCAAAATCAATTCCTTCAATTTGCGTATACCCTTGTGCGACAAGTCGAGCTTTATTCCTCACAATGTTGCCTGCTTCATCGGTCTTGTTCTTAAATATCCACTTGGTCGCCGTCACGTGCGCATTTTCTGGCCGTGGAACCAAGTCCCACACATCATTCTTGGCGAATTGGTCCATCTCCTCTTGCATATCTCGAATCCAGAACTCATCCTTGAGTGCATTCTCCATGCGCTTGGGCTCTATTTTAGAAAGGTACAAAGACTCACGGATCTTAGAACAATTTGTAGACAAACATACATACCTGGCCATTTCCTTGAAATTTATTTGTCTTCGTCTTGTACTCCTTTCATTTAAATCACCAATGATTTGGCCCACGGGGTGAGTTTTCTGAATTTTAGATGGAATATCCCTCTGATGAAAATCAATGGGATCTGCTGAATCTTCTTCCTCTGAATCAGAATCAGATTCTGCAACTTGGCTCGATGTTGTTACTGGTGTTGATATCCCAGTATCAACATGGTTATCAACATCACTCAAATCTCTGAGTTCAGCACCTGCATCTTTGTTCTCAATACCTGCACTGTCAACTGAAGGAGGGGTGACATTTTCTTGAGGAATTTGACCATAAACCAGATCATTATCCTCGGTAGGCTTAACTCCGCTCGTTAGATCATCGAACTTGACATTCACTGACTCAAACATGCTTCGAGTTCTAAGGTTAAATAACCTATATGCATGACTATTTTGGGAATAACCCATAAAGATGCACTTATCACTTTTTGAGTCCAGTTTAGCTAGATGATTTCTATCATTGAGCATGCATCAAACACATGAAAATAACTCAAGTTTGGTTTCTTACCAATCAACAATTCATAAGTAGTAGCACTTGAACCTGGTCTAAAATAAGCTCTATTTATGATATGACATGCAGTGTTCATTGCCTCAGCCCAAAAACGCTTTGCTATGCCATTAGAAATGAGCATAGTTCTAGTCATCTCATCTAAAGATCTATTCTTTCGTTCAGCAATGCCATTTTGTTGAGGGGTAATTGGAGAAGAGAATTCATGACTAATACCCTCAGAAGTCCAGTACTTTATAAAAAATGCATTTTCAAATTCTTTTCCGTGATCAGTTCTAATCCTACCAATTTTCACATTAAACCTTACAGACAGTTTCTTTGCAAGGTTTTTGAAAGCCTCAAATGTCTCAAATTTTTCTTTTAGAAATTCTACCCAAGTAAATCTAGAATAATCATCGACAATAACAAAAATATGAATTATTACCAAGAATATATTTCTCAACACTACCTATGTGGTTTAATCTAATTACAAATATATCTACTTATTTTCTAAAATTATGAATAACCACTTGAGGTCTGTATTATCTTACAATTAGCGGTAGAAATAAAGGTCAGATGAGTTATTTGTAATTTTAAATTTTTTTTAATTATTATTATTATTATTTTTTTAATTATGCTAAACCTCATGCTTTAGTTAAGCTGGCCATAATAGCTGCCCAAGTTGTTGCAGAACTTATGCCTCCTAGAGGTTGCCAAGGCGTTATGGAGTTCAGATAAAGTCTCTTCTAGAGTAACTTAAAAAAGAAATTAACATGCTTTATTTAAGTGTAGAATTAATACTAAATTTATTTTGACTGGAACGTCTTGCTTCTGACTGTATTCTGTATGTTTCTGAGAAAAAACATGGAAATAATTATAAAAAATACCCGAGGTTTATGGTATCTACAACAAACCCAATGAACTTTGAAAATTACAAAAATCACCCTTTAGGTTTGATTCCATTTACATTTTGCCCCACCTAACCTGACGGAATTTACCGACGTCATCAAATATAGTAAAATCACACCTCTCAAGTTTTCAAAATATTACAAATGACCCCCAACTTTTCGTCTGGCCATTTGTTATACTTCGAAAATTTTAGGTATGTAAATGTGAAATGTAAAACAAAAATTTGGGGTTATTGTAGTATTTAGAAAAGTCGAGATGCAATTGTAAAAACATTTGATAATGTCAGCAATTTACGTTAGCTCCTTATGGCAGGTGAAAAATGTAAAACGCGTGTAACCTCAAGGGTGGTTTTGTAATTTGTATAGTTACATATTTTTCTCTTTTTGCCAAACCTCAAAAGGGTCATTTGCATGAGCTCTTAAGGCACCAATAAATAAGATCTTATTTTGTCTATAAATCTGACCTCAATTATTATCTCTTCTAATTACGTATAGGTTTCCAGAGATGTGCGTGAAATAGTAAAGCTTGCAATCAGTCAAGCACAAAAATGGGATAGACTATCTGAGTACACAGATTTTAGTCGGATTATTACTCCCAAATGAGACCTTTTTTTTTCACATCTTGTGTGTCCTTTTAATTGCAGGTCTGTATGTTGGTGCTTTTGGCTCTTGTGGTCCTGAAGTAATACAGTTAAGGCATAAATATGGCAACTGGAATGAGGAGAAATCATCTGATGAGTTTTTTTGAGTATGTTGAGGCAGTCAAGTTGACTGGGGATTTAAATGTGCCGGTTGGCCAGGTATGTAGGTTTTGGCTCATTTCACGTTTTTTTAGGGATAATTAGAAAGCAAATAAATTACACGCACTTCTTATAAATATCCCCTCTATTGAGGGTGCTGTTTGTAAAATAAAAAAAAACATATCAAGTGGGTAATTTTAGCTTTGAAAGGTAGTTTTTTTTTAATTAGCTGAATATCAAAGGTAATTTTTATGATTAAAACACCTTAATTCACTAAGTTCCTTCACGTGCCGTGCATTTGTCCAGGTAACATTTTGTGCTAAATTAGGGAGGGGTAATATTATTGCCAACCAGGGAAAATTGTACTCACATGAACTAGGAGTTGAATGTGTCACTCTCCCTTTCTCTCTCTAAGACGACTTGCATTTAAATAACTATCTTAAATTGAACTTGAATTTTCTTTTCCTAGGTGCAATTTACAAAGGTCAAGGACGAGTTGCGGGATTCGGGTTTCGCAACCTAATTGGGTCGAAGGACAGCTTCTTCAACTTGATGGCAGGGTAATAAACATAATATTCTCAGTCCTTTTTTCTTTTTTTTTTTTTTTTTTTTTTTTGTAGAGGACCCTTTAAGATTTTCTCACCTTTTTTGTGTTTGTGTATCAAGCAAAGGTATTTCAACACGATGTTGTATAGTGAATGAAATAATCCTATACCACCTCGAAGTTTTGTCATCTTTACGACATTGATTGAGGTAGTTTATAGTCACTTCTACTGAATGCTAGATATCATCATGAATTCGCGATTAATTTATAGGATAATTACGAAAAACTTTCACCAACATATATCTTCTAAAATTGTAAGTACTGCTTGTGGTGTTTGTCTTTCCTTGTTAATTGATCTCTTTCGCTATGCTAGCTATTCAAGATAACTTGGGCGTGAGCGTGGGAGTGTTTGACAACTTATTGGTTTGTTGGGCTATGTGAAAAAAAAACCGGTTACAAGCTTTCAGTTTGAGAATCGCATAAAATTGCCATTTTTATTAAATATCGATTTCATATCAGTTATATACAAACCGATGTCATAAAATGTCCTTTACATCAGTTATACTAATAACTGACGTATGTTTATACACATTTTACATCAGTCTGTATACATATCGCATCCGTTGTTCATTAACCGATGTCATTTAACCTACATTTACAGCAGTATGTGCCGTTCAAGAAACACTCTTTATATCAAGTTAAGTAACAACCGATGCAATAGAGTCATTTATCAAATCGGGTGTAGAACCGATGTAAGAAACTGGCCCTTTTACAACTCTTGATATTACATCGGTTCTGGAACTGATGCGAAGTCTGAGAATAAGCGTTGTAAAATCCATTTTTTGTAGTTGTGTACATCTTTAATATGTTTGGAAGATATTTGGAGAGGAGAGGAAAAAAATTGATAACAGGTTGATAACATGTTATCTCTAAAGGTTTGAGCATATTGCAAAACTTATGAACTATTGGGACGACAATTATCTTCTCAATAAGACATGCGATTGACAAAACTTATAAATGTCAATGCCTATATGTCTTATCATTAGGCACGATATCAATATCATTACAATTTCGTCATCTTTCTCAAACTCATTTCTTATAGTATATGTGATCTATAGACACAAATATCTTTTACTTTGTATTTATTGATAGTTTTTCTTACTTTATATAGTATTAAAAACAAAAAAAAAGTTCACGAGTATTTGCAAATTTTTGATAGCTTTGGGGTAAAAAGTTTTTGCCCAGGTTTTGACTATTAGAAGTCAATAAAGTGGTCTCACACCATATGGGAAAATTGCTTTTTTGGTCCATTATATTGTACACTTTCTAATTTTGGATCAAGATATTGTCCAGTATCAAAATACATACACGAAATTGACAAAATAATCAAAAAAAGGTCCAAAATTATCATGTTCAGGCCGAATTGCTACGTGGCAGGATTATTTATTTTCTTATTATTTTTCATTTTTTTTAAATGTTAAATAGAGGAAAAAGGTCATTTTTACCCTTAATAATCTTAAAATAACTATTTAACTTATAATTGTTAATTTATGAGTTTTTAATTTTCCCTCAATTTTCATGATATTTCTAATTATTTTAATTTATGAGTTTTTCGTTTTCCCTCAAATTTCCAGCCACAACTTATGAATTCAGAATCAGTTTTTCGCGCATCGACGACGTGCAACAAGTTCATGCAATTCTAGAAAATAGACAACGAATTGAGGACTAAATTCAAGTTTTTTAATTAAGGAAAACAATAATATACTGAGGTAATTTTCCCAAACAGAAATAGACGATTCTCTAATTAACATAACTAAAATTGCAGATTCATATGAATTACCTTCTGTTTTGGAACCAGACTTTGATTTGCTTAGGCTCAATGTTGTATAAAATGGGGCACTCGCGAATCAGCTGCTGGCGGTGCACAGAGCTCGGCTTGGAACAATAATGATATAGCCGCTCAAGTGCTTCAACCTGCTCCGGCGTGTACCTCACATACTTTCCGTCCAGCCCCGTCACTGCGGCGGCAGCCACCCTATCACTCTCCTTGCAAGACATTGCCATCACTCATTAATTTTAATTTTAATTTTTTTTCCAGCTAGGCAATATTTCAAACACTTGGTGACCAATCAGGAATTTAGTTCCTTTTTCAGAGAACAGTGAAAGTTTAAGGTGTGTGAGTTTTTTTCTTTCGTTGCTGTTGTTGCAATGAATTTCTGAATTTATGGGCAGAAATACATTAGCTGAAATGAAACAGTGGTATTATTCGAGCAACAAACACTATGAATTAAAAAAAATAGACAAAAACAAAAAAAAACGAGAATCACACCCAGGAAATTAAAACCCGACAAAATAAGGAAAAAAACAAATCTTCTCAAATCATCTCCTCAACTGCAACGGATTAAAATGATTTTTTTCCTCCATTTAACATTTAAAAATAATTAAAAAATGATAAAAAAATAAATAATCCTGTCACGTCAGCAATTTAATTTTGGACTTTTTTTTATTATTTTTCCAACTTTCGTGTGTATGTATTTTGATACCGGACAATATTTTGATCCAAAATTGAAAAATGGACAATTTAATTAAAAAAAAATAATTTTTCCCACACCATGTTAGGCCAATCCAAACTTGAATTCAGAGTTATCAAGCGAATATGAGTGGAATTATGATGTCTTATTTTTCTTCTTCTTTCCTTTTACTAATGTGCTTCAAGGACACAATATTTTCCAACCGTTATAAGCAATTTATTATCGATGCGGGTGACATTGCTAGATGTATATTTTACGAATTTATTATAATTCACTTATATATAAGGATATGTATTACTTATATTAATTAATATATATTAATTATATATATTGATATATATGATAAAAATAAAAAAATTTAGATATTTTTTTTTTTAGAATTTGGTTTTTCATTTTCAGGATTTTAATTTTCTATTAGGTTTAACTTTCCGTTTTATAGTTACTTTTTCATTTTAATATCGTAGTAGAAATTTATCATTGTATTGGTTATATTTGATGATATATGTTAATAATATGTGATGATATACGACAGAAACTTAGGCTTTGTTTGTTTTTTCCATTTTAGGGTTTAATTTTTTATTTTAGGGTTTTATATTTTAGATTTAGAATTTCAGTTATTTGTGATTTTATATATCAGTTATATGTAATGATATGTATCGGTTAAAGTAAGATATAATAATATATTAAAATTAGATATGATGATGAATTAAATTACTGGATACACCAATGAATCCCGGAAATATATACACACAAATGGTGCAATTCAAATTTCCATTTCATAGTTAAAAGTGAACTATTTCTGGGTTGAAAATTCTGCATAATGTATTTAATTATTTAGAATTATTAAGAGACTATAAAATATGGATAGATTTGTCATATTATTCAGATCTGAGGCTAATTACGGGAAAATCACAAATCATATGTTTTGTAATTATCAAAGTTACGAAGACATCGGATAGCATGTTATTTGTCCATTAAACGATGGATGCCTAATGTGACAATTCACTTTTATTACATGTAATGGTTACGTAAGATCTGCAGATCTCTTTATACTTTCTAGCACAGTCCCACATCATCATCATATCCTGCAGATCGAATCAAGAAAAAAAGAGAAAAGAGAAAAGTTAAAATGTGTATATATAAGAAAGCAAAATTATATATGCATAATTAATTAAACAAATTAATGAGAGGTGTATATATGTATGTGTATGAGTATTACTGGGAGTATTCGATGTTGATTTTTATCTTGGGATTACGTGAGAGAGCTTTAAAAGCATAAATTGACAAGACCATGGTGGAAGGGCACGACGTTTTATTGCAGAAATCCAGCACCTTAACTTTTATCGTAGAATCCTTGCAGGGCTTCTTGAATCCACTCAAGCATCTCAGCTTGTAATACCGCCCGCACGCCGCCCCGTTGTCCCATAGCCCTTCGCTAACAGCCATAAAGAAATTCCCCTGTGGAAATTGATCTGGGTTATAGCCATAACACGTCGTAGCTGCACCGAAAACCAACAATATATTATTAAATTAATTTGAGACAGTTGAAGTATGAAAAATGCGCGTTGTGATAGCTTTTATTTTTATTATTATTGATTTTTAAGATGCTGTATTTTAATTACTTTTAAAAAAAAAAAAGGTGTGCCCCATTTTATTATGTCTAATGTAGTTAGTTGCTGTACTAGTTTATAATTGTGTTTATTTGTGCGATATTCTTTAAAAAGATATTTTTGGATCCATACGTACTTTGGCTTCAAGAAAGTGATCCCTAGCGGACCTGAAAATAATTAATTGCTGGAAAAAACTCGGTCGGGCACCTATCGGCAATTAATCGGGGCTAAGCGGATTTTAATTTTCTGAATTTTCTTTTTATAAAAAGAAGATAAGAAGAAGAAAATGTAAATGAAACCAAAAAAAAAAAGGGGTTTATTTCATATTTTCATGACAATTGACAAGTAGAAATATAAGCAAACTACAAATGAAGTGTGGTATCAAATATCAAATCAAAATTTTATTATTATTTTCGTGTGTTTATAGGAACCAACTTATTAGTGTACTTTATAATCAATACTTCATATAGTAGGCATCAGATGAAAAATTAATATTATTCGAGCACAAAAACTAATATTTTATATTATAAAAATCAATATATTATCATATATCTAACAAATTGTGGCCAATTAATTTGACACAAAACTTTTCGGTGGAAATAAAATCACCGAGCCCATAATGTGTCACCGCACTTAAAAAGATAAATTTTCGGTAGCAAATTATCAATTACTTACGAGTGAAAGGAGGATAATAAGGCGTCGCTGTGCCAATATCTCCAAGAACTAATGGAATAACTTGGACATACAGATATAATACCACCAATATTGACCTAACAAAGTTATCCATGAATACACCCACCGAAAACTACAAATATTAATGCAGCTGGAGAATATAAATTTGTATATGGGATACTGGAAAAGTACTACGAACCAGTCTCTCAGATATGTGTATATATCAGCCATAGAATATATACTTGGAATTATATATATAAAGATAGATCGGGAGAGAGAAAAAAATGAGTGTGAAAGAGAGAAAAATGTCACATAAATGTCATGTAGTAATATATTTTTTTTGTTATGTAGTAATTTTCTTAACACAATTATGATAGATACTCTAATTAACATTATAAATAATAAGAATACACACACACACATATATATATATATATCTTATATATTATTTTCATTTTTATTTTGAGTTTTTTTAAATCATTATTTTTTCATTTCGAGTCAAACAATATCAAATTTGTCATTTTTTCTTAAAAGTAATTTGATCACTTTATTTAATTAAATTATACAAAAATGCACAATATAATAATTTGATATTATTTTTATTGAATATCAACATGTTGTTTATAAAATATTATTACAATTCAACACCTTTTTATTTGAATTGATCTCATAAATAATGTATTTTGTTATTATCTCAGAAACCGCGTAAACAATACAACTGCAAACTCAACACTAAGTGGAATGAACAATATGACATCAATTACAATAGATTTGGAAAAAGATCAACTAACTCCCAAAAAAAAAAGGGGAGGGCCGCCTTTGAAAGCAAATGTTGCTAAATACAGTAATTTGAAAGTATTCATATCATACTTAATTTCGATTGAAGTTCAAAATCTAATGTATTCTGTTAGGCATGTATTTATATTTTACATACTAATCGCTTTAACATTATTGTAATATTTATATTTTATTAATACTTATACTACCATTTACTCATTGTGTGGGGGAAAAAAAGTTATCTTCACATAAAATTTTAGCAGAGTTACAATCCATGCTAGACAGTGAAAATAATAAAAAAAAAAAAAAAAACACATGTAAGAAAAAAAAAGTCATTTAGGATTATTTTTCTTTTTTTAATTATATAAAAATTTACTTAATATAATTAGAATATATACTCTATTTAATATTAAAATAATAAGATCATATATATATATATATATATATATATATATATATATATATATATATAATCACTTTTGAATTTATCCTTTATTTACTAGCAAGAATTTTGTCCTTTTGAATTTGTATCCCCAAGACTTAGTAATGATAAATATGAGAATAAGAAAGTAGTTTTTAATATGACATCACATGTGGCAAAACTTTGAACATAATCTTTTTGTCAATTCATTCAAAATCTTGAACCAACCAGCAACAACCTTATCAATTAAGAGGTAGTCCACCTATTACGTTTTTGTCGTTAGTCCTCGTCTGAAATTAAGATTGTCGATAAAAAAATTATACGTGGCACCCCAAATTGAGTGTTTTGACCAAATCTATCTGTTAATGCCAAATGGACCCTGATTGAGTAATAATAATAACTAGTTCGAGAATTCGCGTTTACGCGGGCATATCGAACAAGAATATACTAAGAAATGCGAATAATTTAAATATTAAATTATATTTAATAATACAACTTATTGAAATTGTTCACTTGAGGTTTTGAAAAACGTCCTTGTAAATAACATTTGCAAACTTATTAACAATATTACCATCGTCATCACAACTTAGAGTTTTTAATCCTTTACGACTCGTGACTCGAGAGACTGCAACGCAGAATTGACCGTGGCTAAAAATAGGTTTTGGCAAATACAAACCCACATTAGAAAGAGTTTGACCCGAACTCTTGTTTATAGTCATTGCGAAACAAACAATAAGAGGAACCTGTCTCCTTTGAAATTTGAACAGAACCCTACTATCCGAAAGGCTCAATGCCATTCGTGGGATGTAAACCTTCGTCCCAACATTATTTCCTGAAAAAAAATCCCTGCTTCGATAATGCGATCTCCAAGTTGTGTAACAACTAATCTAGTACCATTGCATAACCCTGAACCTTGATCCATGTTTCTAATCAACATAACCGAAACTCCAATTTTTAACTTCAGAACATGATTGGGGATTCCGTAACACTTTATCGTGTTTAGAAAATCTGTCGAGTACACTTAATGCTGAACTTCTCCATTTACATATGTTTCGCAAGTTGTGTAAGAGTTAAGATATACTTTCATCACCTGGAAGAATTGACATCACGTATTCATTGTATACGTTGAATCTTCAATTATGGTCAAAGGTATTCCAAATCGAGAGTGTGCAGTTCTACCAGTTAGAAGCAAAAGTGCGGCAACACCACTTGAAGCGACATTGAGAACATTTCACCTTTGGAGCGTAAAGTAGGAGATAATGTTCGTCAAATAAAGGTTTTACCTGTACCTCATAACCGTATACAAAATAAATACCGCCCTTGTCATTTGTCGCAGGATTTTAATATTTATGAATAGATGGTTTGTTCATCTGTTAATGATGAGCATAATTTCTGAAGTTTGACCTTTGAAAAGACATCTATCAAAATTAAGTTCTTGCTGGATAAGTTTGTTATTTTTGTAAATCATTGCATATCGGATAACTGGTATGACCCGTTTGCTGAAGACGGTTAAAGTTTCAAAACTGCTATTTAATCTTCGAGTAACATCCGAAACAGATGTGGATGTTTGTATTCTATGTTTCTCACAATTAATTATAGAATGACTAAAAAAAATAAAACAGATTTTAAACCAATGAAAAATAATTTATTTATAATAATTTATAATGCACAGATAAGTCTTATCATTGCACAAATAATTTATTTGTATTGTGATAAAACTTTGAATAATATAATCTTTTTGTCAATTCATTCAAAATCTTGAACCAACTAGCAACAACCTTATCAATTAAGAGGTGAAGCACATTTAGTCCACCTATTAAGTTTTTGTCATCAGTCCAATTTTCGTTTGAAATTGAGATTGTCGATGAAAGATTATATATGGCCCCCCAAATTGAGTGTTTTGACCAAATCTATCGGTTAATGCCACATGGACGCTGATTGAGTAGTAGTAGTAGTAGTAGTAGTAGTAGTAATAATAATAATAATAATAATAATTAATGGGAAAATTTTTAAATAGTCCTCCAAGTGGAGGTCAATTTGTCAATAATCATATATCCAGTTTTGAGTCAAATAGTCCAAAATTATGACATGAATATACCACAATGCCCTTGTTATGAAAAATAAAACTAATAATAATAATAATAATAATAATAATAATAATAATAATAAAATAATGGGCACCAGGGTGGTTGTCGCTATTATCCCCTCTACCGAAAATTTTTCTATCCGTCGGAATTTTTTCGAGTCACCGGAAAATATTTTCCGTCAATTATTCTTTTCGAGTAGAGAAACAAATTTATAAGCCAAAACTATTCTTACTATATGTGTGAAATTGTTACTATATGTTCGACACCTCTCACTTAATGACCAAAAGAAATTTTCGGTCACCGAAAAAAAATTGTTACTAATGTCCAAAAATATTTACGATCACCGATAAATACTCTTTTCTATATGTATAAATATGTTCGAAAAAGTATGAAAAAATCTTATTTTATAGTAAAATTTCTTACTTTATTTCCTAATAAACAAGACAAATTCTTACTTAAAGTTCGAAAAAGTAAGATAAGTTCCTACATTATAGTGAAGATTTCATACTTTATGTTAGAAAAAATAAGAAAGTTTTTTACTTAATATCCGATAATTCCTTAATGAATGTTTTTTGGGTAAAATAAATTGGGCCAAAGAAACCTTGCCGGAAAAATCACCAGCGGCGATGGCGGACGGGCTGGCGGAGGTGGCCGGTGAGGGTGGGATGGGGTAGTGGTGACAGTGGTGGTTATTGATATATTATTTATATTAATATTATTATTTTAATAAAGGGTAACCTTGTAATTGTATATTTGGTGTTAACTATTTTGACATTTTTTTTTATAATTGGTTGGATTATTTTACAGTTTTTTTTACCTGAAAATCAAAGAATTAAAAGTTTCAATACAAGGAAAAAATTATCTGATATTAAGCATGAAATTTTCTTACTTTTTGGGACATAAAGTAAGAATTTATCTTTTTTTATTTAAGGAATAAATTAAGAATTTCATTATAAAATAAGATTTTTTCTTACTTTTTAAAACATAAAGTAATAAATTTTATTACTTTATATGATATAAAGTAAGAAATTTTTGTACCTTTTCGAATATAAAGTTTTAAATTTCAATAAAGTAATATATTATATCATTGTTGAAATAAATAAGAAATATATAATAATAATTTGCTATCAAGTAAGATTTTATTTTGGGATAGTAAACAAAACAGTTTATGTTAAAAAGGTAAGAAATACATAACAATATTTTCACACAAGCAAGAAATTTTTACAATCAAGTAAATAATTCTTGTAATCAAGTAAGAATTTTTGAATATTAAGTAAGTAATTTATGGACATATAGTAATAAATTCAAATATATAGTAAGAAATATTGATCGAAAATGTCTTTAGACACTAAGTAAGAAATTCCAGTCATATGGAAATTGACCGAAAATATTTTGGACATAAAGAAAATTTTGATATATTCCTAAATTAAAATATATAGTAAGAAATTTGGACAAAGTAAGAAATTCTTTGGCTAAAAAATATTTATTGCCAAAAAAAGAGTAGTTCGACGGAAAATATTTTTCGGCGGTGGCCTTCTATTTTATTGTTGTTGTTGTTTTTAAATTAATTTTAGTTTTAGAAAGTTTCAACACTTTCTTCCAACTTTGTCTATATTTATTTAAACAACTCAAACAAACTTATAATAATATATCATAAGAAAGGTTAAAAATCAAATAAATAAAATATTAAGGGAAAAAACTGAATTTATTCTATTAGACATGCATTTATATCTTACATACTAATCGCTTCAACATCATTGTAATATTTATATCTTTTATACTACCATTTGCTCATTGTGCGGAGAAGAAAATTATCTTCACATGAAATTTTAGTAGACTTACAATTCATACTAGACAGTGAAAATAATAAATAAAAAAGAAACCATGTAAGAGAGAAAAAAAGTAACTCAGGAATATTTTTCTTTTTTTATTATATATGAATTTACTTAATATAATTAGATAGATACCTTATTTAATATTAAAATAACAAGATCAATTAGATATTTACTATAATTAATATTAAAAAAATAATAAGATCATTTGAATATATATATATATATATATATATATATATATATGTGTGTGTGTGTGTGTGTTGTGTGTGTGTGTGTGTGTGTGTGTTATTTTATTTTTTATTGTGAGTCCAACAATATCAAATTTGTCACTTTTTTTCAAAAATTATTTGATCACTTTATTTAATTAAATTATACAAAAATGATGCACAATATAATATAATTTGATATTATTTTTATTGAATATGAACATGTTATTTATAAAATATTATTACAATTCAACAATTTTTTTATTTGAATTGATCTCATAAAATAATGTGTTTTGTTATTATCTCAAAAATAAACAATACAAGTGAAAACCCAACACTAAGTGGAATGAACATTATGACATCAATTACAATAGATTTGGAAAAAAATCAACTAATTACAAAACAAAAAAAAAGGCGGAACTCCGCCTCTTAAAGCAAATGTTTCTAAATACAGTAATTTTGAAAGCAATCATATCATACTTAATATCGATTGAAGTTCAAAATCGAATTTATTCTGTTAGGTATGCATTTATATTTTATATACTAATCGCTTCTACATCATTCTAGTATTTATATTTTATTAACTTATACTGTCATTTGCTCATTGTGCGGAGGAAAAAAAATTATTCTCACATGAAGTTTTAGCACACTTATAATTCATGCTAGATAGTGAAAATAATAAAAAATACCATTTAAGAGAGAAAAAAAGTCAAAATTATTATTATTTTTTTAATTATATAGGAACTTACTTATATAGAAAAAAAAGTCACATAGGATATTAATATATATATATATATAATCACTTTTATGTTATTTTGGTTTTTATTGTGAGGTTTTTGTTATTTTATTTATTTATTTTATCAAATTTTCCACTTTTTCTTAAAAGTAATTTGATCACTTTTTAAAATTAAATTATATAGAAATGACAACATAATTCAGTATTTATTTTATTGGTTATCAACATGTTATCTATCAAATATTATTACGATTCAATACTTTTTTATTTGAATTGATCTCATAAATAATGTTTAATATTAATGATAATTTGGTTTTTTTTTATGTAGGAGTTTTCTTAACATAATTAGGATGGATACCCTAATTAATATTAAAAAAATAATAAGATCATTTGAATATATATTATATATATATATATATATATATATATATATATATATATATATATATATATATATATATATGTGTGTGTGTGTATATGTTATTTTATTTTTATTGTGAGTCCAACAATATCAAATTTGTCAATTTTTCTCAAAAATAATTTTATCACTTTTTTTAATTAAAATAGAACAATGCAATACACTGTAGTATTTATTTTATTGGCTATCAACATGTTATATACCAAATATTATTACGATTCAATACTTTTGATTTTTATTGATTTCTTGAAATAATGTATTTTTTTTACTATCTCAGTAATCATGCAAAACAATGCAAGTGCGAAACCAAATCGAGTGGAATGAACAATGTGGCATCAACTATAATAGATTCATAAGAAAATCAACTAATTGCCTATTAGTTGTTGGTGATATTGATCCACAAAGTGATAGCAAGAGAATTGCAGTAGAAAAGAGATCTGGTAATTTGAAACGTATCAACGAGTTGTATCCTTCGTACGTTGCTCTACATACATTACTATTTCCATGTGGTGAAGACAACCACAGATAAGATATATCTTTTTCCGAACCTCGAAAACCTAAAGGCAAGGATAAATAATATGTGAGTCGGATGGAGTTCTTTTCTCACCGATTGCATGAAAGATACACATAGGTACTTACTATTCTATATAGTCGATGACTCACACAACAATTCATAATTGATGCATATACGATTATTGAATCTTCAATATTGTGGTACGTCAGAACTCATCAAAAAACTATGAAGTGAGATGTATAGTGGAATTGTTGATGTGGTATTATGAGGTGAAACAGATGGCTCAAGTGTTGGTACTCATGCTGTCTTGCCCACGACATTTACTAGCGGTTCTCCAGAAGATCGTTTCACGTAATGTTTATCTACTACTGAATTGTGTAGCTCATTTAAATGTTAAATAGTGTAACAATTTAGATCTATCAAGTATTTGTTCAAATATGTCAATAGGTGTAACTATAGGTACACTATAATACTGTATCAGAACAAATGTGGGATTGCAGAGGATAAAAAGACTGATGAGATCAACATGTATTATGATTATCATTACATTTATCCATGCGAAGCGGCGTAGAGAATATTAGTTTATGAAATTCAGTATAAAACTCCACCTATCATGTTTTTGAGTTTTCATCTTACAAAAGAGCATTATGTATTATATAATGATAATGATCAGTTGAACGCAATGAAACGCAAGTAAAAAAAACCATAACATGTTTTAGGTTGGTACGAGGCAAATAAGAAAAATCTGGAAGTACGGAGTTTGCGTTATGTTGAGTTACCTAAAAACTTTTTTTAGTACTAAAAAATAGAATAATGGACACCTAGGAAACTATATTTATTTTCATTAGTACGAAATTACTATATTTCGCCAAATTGATAAAGTCATGGATGCAGTACATTTAACCAAGGGTGATGTATTTTTCATCTTAGATACAGAGGACGCTTTCTACAACTGTTAAAACTAATAGTTGAATTGTCCTTAATGTAATATCTAATGACATAACTTCTCTTCTTCTTTCGAAATGAAGAATCGGGCATTCTAGATTTAGAGTTACTTTTAATATCCACCAAGATTTCGATCATCACTGGAACTCCACTTGCAAAATTAATGGTGGATGTGCATCTCATTAT
Organism: Phtheirospermum japonicum; assembly: GCA_014905375.1. Classification (NCBI taxonomy): domain Eukaryota; kingdom Viridiplantae; phylum Streptophyta; class Magnoliopsida; order Lamiales; family Orobanchaceae; genus Phtheirospermum; species Phtheirospermum japonicum. The sequence continues at coordinate 366,354 of BMAC01000780.1, forward strand.
TTGGGACGAAACTTCAATGATGCATAGCCATTATTTTAAAATTATGGACAAAATATTGAAAGACGTGATGAGATCGCAAAACAATTCTAATACGCAACTTTCATTTGCTAACAAAATAATAATTCCTGGTGGAGATTTTCATTAAGTTCTGGGTTGTTCCAAAAGGCACTAGACCAAACATAGTTCGCATGGTGATCAAATTTTTGCATTTATGGACTCATTACATGATTTTGAAGTAGACCAAAAATGTGGGGATGCAAAATCACAATTCAAGTCCAATTTTGTCAAGTTAAAGAAATTTTTCAATTCGATAAATAGTATAGGAGATTGAATGGCAAGCACATATCCAGGGATACATCAAAAGATGACATGTCGAAATCGAACCTATGAGAGAGCAACATGTATCAATTAGAGCTACAGTTAGTCAACAAATAAATTAGAACTCAATATTATTAGTATAATGAGGTTCACTTTGTTTCAAATTAATTTTAGTTTTAGAAAGTTTGGACACTTTCTTCCTACTTTGTTTATATTATTTAAAGAACTCAAACAAACTTATGATAATAAATAACCATAAGAAAGGTTAAAAAGAAAATAAATAAAATATTAAGTGAAATTAATTATGAATAATATTAATTACTTAGGAATTTATTAGTGGTAATTTATATGATTTTTATTTTTTAACACAAAACTCCAAAACAATACTTAATTAAAGTGGAGGAAGGATAACCTAACATTGTACATGTAGCGCATTTTCAAAATCATGATATAGTATAAAGGAAACTAACTAATTCGGATCTTTTGGACATTATCTAGTTATATGTGAACCTTGCCCGGGTCAAATCAAGTGTGCTAATATCATTATTATAGATAGGGTTGAGCAAACGAATCAAAAATATTAGTTTGGTTTTCGGTTGAGGATACTTAAAAATTGATTATTTCGGTTCATTTTGATTTAACAAAACATAATTTAAAAATAAAAGATAATAAATGTTATGTTACTTAGTTTTATTTCTTATAAGATTGAAAGAAAGTAAAGAACACATATTTGGAATATTTTGTTTTCAAACTTTTTGCCCAGAATTCATTGATTCATTTCTGCATAATTACATCAGGGAATGTGRCACTATTTATAGTAAAGGTAACRCTAAAATATGTYGCTAGAACTGCTACAGTACATTAATTCAAATTCTGTGGTTACTATTGCTACAGTACATCTTAACAGCTGGATGTACTGAATTGGGGCTGACACCATCAGRTGACGTCGGGTATGTTGTCTTCATCTGCGACTCATTGTTGGTAGTACGCTCGACCTTTGAGCGACCGATCGTGCGACCTGAGAGGTCACCAATTATGCGACCTGGCACTGTGCTCAACACCAGGTCTCCAGGCATTAGGTC
>BMAC01000780.1:387799-406990 GCA_014905375.1 Phtheirospermum japonicum
CCGGAAAATATTCGAAAATATTTTTTTACTATATGTTCATAAAATTTCTTATTAATGTAAAAGAATTCATACTTGATGACAAAAATTACTTACTAGTATGCAAATATTTTTTACTTGATTTGCAAATATTTTTATGTATTTATTAATATTATACACTATTCTTTTTTTTCAATAAAAAAATAAAAGAAATCCTTATTTAATAGAAAATTATTGTTATGTATTTCTTATTTAATATGACAATTATATAGTTTATTACTTTAATGAAATCTCTAACTTAATATTCAAAAGGTAAGAAGATTTCTTTATTTTATATCCTGTAAAGTAATAAAATTTATTACTTTATGTTTGAAAAAATAATAAATACTCTTATTTTATAGTGAAATTACTTATTTTATTTCCAAAAAAAAAGCTAAGTTCTTAGTTTATTTTCGAAAAAGTAAGAAAAACTCCTACTTTATTTTTAAAATTTCATAATTTATTTTATAGTGAAGTTTCTCACTTTATATTTCTTTGGGCCATAAAAAATTCTAGTTAAAAAAAAAAAAAATCTACCCAGAAAATTTTTTCCGGGCGGGTGGTCGCCGCTAAAAAATATTTGGACTGCGGCGGAGGGCGGGTTGGCAGGGTTGACCGATGGTTGTGTGATGGGATAATGGTGGTATTTGTTTGTTATTGATATTATTATTATATTATTTATATTAATATTATTATTTTAATAGGAGGTAACCTTGTAATTGTGTATTTAGGGTTGAATTATTTGACATTTTGTAAAATTGATTAGTGTATTTTGCAACAGCGAATGACACGACAGTCGGCGCAGCGCTTCCGCAGAGACCTTCCGCCTTTTTCTCTCTCCCCCGATTTCTGCCGGAATCTCCAGTCGGCTAATTGGCGTCCCCTGTTCCTCGACGGCTCAGCATCTACGTTAGAAGGAAACGGTTAAAGCGAGGCGGCGGCGTGGCGACAGCGGCTCGATTTGACGGTGGCGCTCGTCCGCGATTTGTGGGGGGTGCTGAGCCGATTTCTGAATTTGAAAAAAAAAGGGGAAAAACGGGTTCTGGGGGAGAAAAATGAAGAAGGGGATGGATCCTAGCGAAAGAAACTGGCAAGGCGGCGGCGACTCGGCTGCGTGGGTTTTGTAGGTGGCGATGTTCTGGGGTGATGGCCTGTCATGTTCGGCCGAGTAGGTTGTTGTGGGTGTGGGGCCGATGGGTTTCGGGTCGTGGCGATTTGGGGGTTTGGATTTTTGGGTTGCCGGATTGTGTACGGCGGTTGGTGATTTGGGGTGCCGATGGTTCGGTCAGGCGTGAAGTGGTTGGTGGTCTGTGGTGGCGGATTGAATGGGTGGCGCGGCCATGGTTGGAGGTTGTCGTGGCTGGGCTTTACCAATTCAGGCCGGGCCGATTGATCGTGGGCTGGACCGGACGGCGGTGGTGTTGAAACCGTCGGGCCGCTGGGGGTGGCGATCAGCTGTGATGGTGGTTCGGCGTTGGTTTTTATGATGGTGCTGCCGTTGTTTCGCCTGGTGTTGGACGGTGGTGGCTTTGCGCAGGCGCCGGCCGATTATCATAAAAGAAAGCACCTGATAATGTAATAAAAAAAGCGTTGTAATAATATTAAGAAAAGCATTGCTACGTTATTATAAAAGAACTAAAATATAGTAAAAATCCAAAATTCTTACTCGTAATTTAATAGTGTTTTTTTATACAGCAATGTAGTGCTAAAATTAATTACATGCGATGCTTTTTAATATTCAGCTTTTTAAATTTAATTACATTTTATTTATAGAACGATTTTTGTGATGCTTTTTTGTATACAGTCGTAGTGCTTTTTCTTTTACCCATGTGCTTTCTAAAGAGCAATGCAGTGCTTTTTCGAATTGCTGATATATGTCCAAAATACCCTTTTAATTAAATTAATGCAATATTTTACATAATTAGGCTGCTGACGTGTTCATATTCTCAACCATTAAGATGCAAAATACTAATTTGTTCGTATAAATATATAATGTGTGTATTCATGCATTATATTAGGATTAGATAAAAAAATTTAGAATATATTTAATATTTATTTTCCTAGACGTAATAGTTTATTATTATTATTATTGTTTATTTTATCTGTAATGTTTCCCTCTGTTTTTTTTTTTTGGTGTATCAATAGTTTATATATTTTTTTAATGTAATTTTCAATTCATTATATTATAATTAGATAAAAAAAATTAAGTTTACATTTATTTATTTGTTTGTTTTCCATTTGTAATAATTTTATATAACTCGTATTTTTCTTGAATAAATATTTACTAATAAAATTATTTCAACCTATATATATTTACTAATAAAAGTAAGATATTGAATTAGGCAAAATATGTAAAGAAAAATTAAATTAGATAAATATAATAAAAGAAAAATACTAAATTTGATAAATATTAGGCTCGAATGACAACGAAACACCATAATTTTTTCCAAAGCTAACGAAGCGTGAGACTTATATGATAAGAGGATTTTGCATTAATATATACATATATATATATATATATATATATATATATATATATATATATAATATTATATGAGATTTTGTTCAACAAACAAAGTTTATTTGATTATAATGAACTAATAAGCTTTGTGAATAAGTTATAAACTATCTTATTGTATTAACCAAATATACACATTGCATCTCAAGAGAGGTTTTTTGAATACCGCCATTGTAGTATATATAGTATATATCAATAATCTTGTCCTTTTGACTTCGTATCCCCAAAATTTAGTAATGAGTAATATGAAAATAAGAAGGTATTCTTTAATGTGACATCACATGTGATGAAACTTCGTTCATAATCTTTTTGTCAATTCTTTCAAAATCTTGACCAAATATCAACAATCTTAGCATTCAGGGGTGAAGCACATTTGGTCCACCAATTAATATTTTATTGCTAGTCCAATATTTGTCTGTAGTTAAGACTTTTTTGACCAAAATCCACCAGTTAATGCCATATGGATGTTGATTAAGTAGTTATAGTAGTAGTAGTAGAAATAATAATAATAATAATAATAATAATAATAATAATAATAATGGGCAGTAGAGTGGCTACCGCCGCCGCCCGAAATTATTTTTCATTTGCCGGATTTCTTTTCGGTCTACGAAAAATATTTTAAGGTGAATTTTGTTTCTCTACCCAAATTTTTTTTACTATATGTCTGAAATTCTTACTATATCTGATTTTTTTTAATTAATGTCCAAAAAAAGTTTACATCACCAGGAAAAAAATTCTTACTTATGTCCAAAATATTTTCGATCACCGAAAAATATTTCTTATAATATGTCCGAAATTCTTACTACATGTATGATAAGCGAGAAATTGTACGGTAATTAATAGTTTAATCCCTATATTTTTATGTGCTTAATATTCTCATATATGTTTATTTCTCGCGTAATTACTACGAATGGAGGAGCACTAATTGTATATTTCTCTATTTCGCAGTATTTGGTGCTATAATAAGTGAATGATGATTTACAAAGAAGTTGAGAGACGAGGATCAACCAACCGACGAGAGAAAACCGGCAAATCAGGGAGGCAGTGTCGCTGGCGAGGAAGTCTCGCGTCGGTCGATGCGTTGGGCGCGTCGGTCGATGCCATGTCGACGCCTTGCCGACGAGAAGCTTCTGAAGCGTCGATTGGAGGAGCGTCGGTCAACGCCTTACCGACGAGAAGCTTCTGAAGCGTCGATTGGAGGAGCGTCGGTCGACGCCCATGCAGGTCGACGCGGGCAGTTGATGCGCATCGATGCCGAGGGTTGGCACGCGTCGATCGACGCCGACTCGACCGAACTATTTTTGGAAGAAAAACTGCGTGGAAAGAAATAAGAATTCTATATAAATCCGACCTTATTTCTTCCCAGAGGCACACATATCATATCCTAGGGTTCCAAGGAGGCACAAAGAGGTCCCACGTCATCCCAATTAATCCATACGCAAGAGAACTTGAAGATTGACGATCCAAGATTCAAGATTCAAATTCTACACATTGTTTCTTCTATTTTCTCAAGAATTATGTTTGTTTATCTGAACCTTTTATTTTATTTTATTAACTCCATGAGTGAGTAAACTTATTATTTAGTTATAGGGATGTTGAAACCCTCGTGAAACTATGTTTAATTAATTTATGCAATATTGTTTTTCATTCTTCGTATGCAATTGTTTGTGTTGTTCTGTTTTTAATATATGATTGCGTAATTCTTAATTTGGCTTGATCACCTAGATTAGGGATTGGTTATCTATCGCTAGAAATAGGATTGTTTCCCGTGTAATTGTCGTAATTTCTATTTCTATAAAGCAACTAATGATTGTGAATCGTTAGGGACAACACAACAAAGGTTGAATAAACCGAGTTTATGTGTTTATTGCCCAAATTAATCTATTTGCTTGAAATTAATGTTGTTGTTGGGTTGAACCTAGAGAGCTTATTCTACGTTATTCAATAATTAGATTCAGGTCATGCTTGGTTGAGCTTATTGAAAGTGCTTATAGCTTATTCCATCACAATAAGCTCTTTTAGGCTGCTTGGTAAGAACAAAAAATAAGCTCCTGATAGCTTATTCTGCCTAATAAGCTCCTGTTTCAGAAAAAGTTACAAATCGTAACTTTTTCTAATAAGCTCCTACATTATTTGGTAAAATTATTTTTTTATCCTTTTATATTGTAAAAAATATATTATTTATAAATTAATATATTACTTTATATTTTACGAAAATATTTTTATTAGTCATAATTAAAATTTTATTTATTATTATATTATTTTTTTAATTATTTTTTAAGTATTTGTCTTTTTTTTTAAATAATCTTTTGAAAAATTTTCATTAATTATTATAATTTTATTTCTTTTATTCTTTATACTTTTCTTTTTTTATGTATAATATTTTATATTTTTTAATGATGTCTATATTGGTAAATTAACCTTCAATCAGCTATTTTAATCAAATAATTTACCAAGCACTAATTAAAAATCAGCCACCAGCTATCAGCTACCAGTTATCAGCTATCAGCTATCAGTTATCAGCTGTTTGAATCAGCTCAACCAAGCAGGGCCTCAATTAAAGAGCTTATTTTAATTGAGTAAACTGTAAGGGCAAATTCGAGTAGCAGAGCTTATTGCTACTTAGGGTTTTTAGTCGCATATGATGAATGGATTATGATATTGCAATTGGTTGAATGAGTGAATCGAGGGTGGAAACTGAACTAGAACTAGACCTTTATTATAATTGAACTTTTCGTTAATCATTTTCTTGCTCGTTTTTAATTAATTATTTCATTAGTTAATTTAGTTCACAATTACTACCCCAATTATTCATTTAAATAAATACGAATCATCACAATCTAACCACCCTCCTCGTGGGATCGACCCTTACTTATCACTACTACTAGTTAGTAGAGAAAAGTTGAGGAAAATAAATATTTAATTTGACACTTACGACGAGCGGGTCAATGTACATATTTCTTACTATAAGTATACAAACTTCTTATTTAATATCCAAAAATGATTTATTTGATTGTAAAGATTCTTTACTTGATGTGCAAATGATGTTATGTATTTCTTACTTATTAAATACAAATTCTCTTTTTCTTTGGGCCAAAAAAATAATAAAAATTCTTACTTGATAGAAAATAATAATTATAACTCATTACTTGAGAGTAAAATTTCTAACTTGATGTTCAAAAAGGTAAGAAAGTCTATTGCTTTATGTTCCAAAAAGTAAAAGAAATTCTACTTTTATAATGAAGTTTCTTACTTCGTTCCCTAAAAACAAAAAAAAGAGAGATAAGTTCTTACTCACTACAAAAAAAATAGGGCAATGCTGACGGATTTTGCCGACGGCTTGCTTATGTGCAAAGGTCGTCAGCGAGTAGCCCGTCAGCAAGCCATTAGTATTATGATTATTCTACGGGTTTGCTGGCGGGTCAACTCCCGTCAGCATAATTAAAAAAATATAAAAAAATAATACTGACGGGTACCAGCACGTCAGATTATTAAATATATATATATATATATATATATATATATATATATATATAATATATATATATATATATGTTGACAGGCTAGTGACCGTCAGCATTTTGGGGATAAAATCAGATCCTCGTCTTAGTGAACAGGAACAAAAAATGGACAGAAAGGAAAAAAAAAAAACCGCCTTGCCGCCCGACGTTGCCACCCCAGCCCCATCCCGTCGTAGATCACCGCCCGTTGTTCCGGCCGTTCCGCCAAGGTCGCCGGTTCTGAGAAGCCAAGCGCCCGCCGAGGTAATTCGTCATTCCTTCGTCGTTCCGCCAGCCATTTGCCAGCCCCAACCTGTCGCCGTTCACTTGCCAAGTCGCCGCCGTTCCTGCAAGTTTTTTTTTTTAAAAAATTATTTATTATTTTTTATGTATTAATTTATGTTTATTTAATTTATTTAGAATTATTTGTTTAATTAGGGTTGATTTTAGAGATTGTTGTATATTTAGGGTTGATTTTATGGATTATTGTGTAATTAAGGTTGATTTTAGGGATAATTATATAAATAGGATTGATTTTAGGGACTATTGTGTAATTAGGGTTGATTTTAGGGATAATTATACAATTAGGATTTAATTTAGGGATAATGATATCATTAGGATTTAATTTATGGATAATTATATAATTAGAGTTTAATCGAGGGATAATTATATAATTAAAGTTTAATTTAGAGATATTTATATAATTAGGGTTTAATTAGGGATTATTGCATATTTAGGGTTTAATTTAGGGATATTTTATAATTAGGGATTATTGTATAATTAGGATTTAATTAAGGGATTATTGTATATTTAGGGTTGATTTTAAGGATAAATATATAATTAGTATTTAATTAGGAATAATTATATATTTAGGGTTTAATTTAGGGATAAATATATAATTAGGGTTTAATTAAAGTTTGATTATGCAATTTGAGTTCCTTAGTTCAAATAGAATTTGATTATGTTATGCAATTATTTTTTAAGGTTTATACGATGGTGGTTTTTAAATGTCGTGGTGATCGGTTATGTTAATTTAATGTATGTTATGGTTTGTTATTATGGTTTAATTGTAATTGATTGGTGTGTTGATTGGTTTAGGAAGACGTCGGTGATGACGTGGTGTACGGTGCCGACAGGGAGGTTTCGTCCCTCCAATAATGGATTTTAAATTTATTTTTAAAATGTTATGATGGTTTTATATAGTTTTAATAAGTGCATGGTGGGGTTTTCAAATGCCGTGGTGATCGGCAAGTTGTGCTTAATTAATATTTATGTTTTAATATACATGTTGTGATTGGTTGGTATTGTGATTGGTTGGGATTGAGCAGTGAGCTTGCGCACGTCGTTTACTAAGTTTTCAAGCCCGACTTTGTACACTTTAGCTAACTTATTAGATTCTAGTTATTTTTTCGGTTTCAAATTATCGATAATTTTATTAGTTCAGTCAATTTCTTGATCGTCTTAACAATATCCTATTTTCTCGTGAGTCAAATCCTCAATCTTTAAACTCATTGTTACAATCATATCGTGCCTTATTTTTGGCGCTTGACCAATTACTCGAGTATCGAACGGATAGTTAATCTCATTATTAATTAGAGATTCATAAATATGAAAAATTAAATTTAACAACAAATTTAGCATTGGACACACGATTGAAAATCTGATCATAAAAATTTCATAAATTTATCCCTGAATTTGTTGGTGTAGAAAAGTTGGGGTGATATGAAAACTAATATTGTTTTCGAAAGTTATGATATTAAACTAATATTATTTTCGAAAGTTATTATATATAATGATTTTTACTAATTAAATTATTTTGTTTTGTTTTGCAGAAGCGCTGTTATTGGGACCCGAGTTTATATTTTGAGCCGGTCGTACAGAAGAATTTCTACAGTTCTATGGACGCCTCGTGGCGCAGCTATCTCAACGAGTGGAAGACGGCGTGGAAAAAGGAGGGGAAGGTGCCCACGTGCGTCGCCGAGCAAATATGCAAGAGATGGATGTGGAGTTCGAGAAGTTAGAGAATAAGAAGCAGTCGGAGCAGGCGAGCAGAAACAAGCTGAGCAAGCCCAGCGGACCTAGTACTAAGATAACCAAGCACAAAGAAGGGTCTCGCATTGCGATTGGTCATGCACGCCGGCTCGTAAGTCATTTTAAAATATGTTTATAAATTTAACTCTTAAGTAATTCATTATTTTATTATTAAAATATAATTGAAATATTGTATATAGAGTGAGGTTTTGGGTAGGGAACCCAATGCATTCGAGCTTTTCCTGACCATGAACCAGAGACCCGACGGCTCTTTTACTGATACTCAATTACGGCAGACTTTTGTAAGTATTTTTTTTAGATGTAATTAATATAAATATATATCTTTCGTTTATAATCCTCGTAACGGTAAATAATACATCAATCAAAATTTTGCAGGAGGAGTATCAGAGACGTCTGGAGGAGGCTCGTGCTTCATCACCGGATCCTACCTCCGTCGACGAGAACACGGTCTATTTGCAGACCTTCAGGGTGAAGAATGGTTTGTGGTTTGGCACGGGATGTTTAGGAACTCTTCTGATTTCAAAGAGTTTCAGAGTTGATACCTCCTCTATTCATGACAATCGTGTCTCGCAGCTCCAGACGCAGATGGAGCTTTTGAAGAGTCAGGTCGAGGCGAGCGAGTGTATCAGGAGTAGCTCCAGGCCATGCGTGAGGAGTATATATGTCAGATGCTACAGAACGAGGAGGCTCTCCGTGCCTGCAGTTATGGCAGCGCGATGTCGACGGCGGTCCTCTGATGCTCCTGTTGCTCTAGTTCCTTCTCCTGCTCCTGCTGCTTCTACTGCTGCTGCTGCTGATGATGATGATGATGATGATGATGATGCGACGGTTTAGTTGATTTAAGAACGAATAACATTTATACTTGGTGCTTTGTTTATATTTTATACATTATACGTTAAAATTGTTAATTAATTATATTTTATATTTAATTTTATATTTTTTTAAGGAAATGCAAATTAGTTTTCTTATTGAATTATTTATATGTGAAATAAAAACAGAACTTCAATTAAAATAAAAAATAAAAAAAAATTAAAAATGCTAACGGGTGGTCCCGTCGGCATAACTTGAACAAATACTGACGGGTAAAGCTCGTCAGTATATGCTGACGGCAAAACCCGTCAGCATTATTTGAATTTGCTGACGGAATGTACCCGTCAGCATTTGCTGATGGGTCTTGGGTTATGGCGGGGTTATTCGCTGATGGGTTAAACCCATCAACAACCCGTCAGAAAATACAGACGGGTTAGTTAATGTTGTCAGCAAATTATTTACTGATACCAAAAATGTTGACGGCTACCACTCGTTAGCATTTCCCTATTTTTCTTGTAGTGACTTACTTTAGAGAGAAATTTCTTACTAAAATGAATCTAGCTGGAAAAAATTTCGTTTGAAAAATTTCTAGCAGCGGCAACGGACAAGTTGGTGGGGGTTGGCCGGTGAGGGTGGACGAGGTACTGGTGGTGGGGTTGGTTATTGAAATATTATTTTAATTAAGGATAATCTTGTAATTGTATACTTAATGTTTGACTATTTGACACTTTGTATAACTGGTTGAAGTATATGACAAAAAAAAAAAAAAAAAAAAAAAATTGGCCCAAAATACACAAAATAAGAAATCTCAATGTAAAGTAAGAGATTAGGTAAATATTTTCTTACTTTTTCAGATATAAAGTAAGAATTTATTTTTTTTCTCTAGAAAGTAAAGTTAAAAATCTCACTATAAAATAAGAATTTTTCTTAGTTTTTGAATATTAAGTAATTGATTAAATTGATTGATAGGATATAAAGTAACAAATTTTCTTACTTTTTCGAACATAAAATTAGAAATTTTAATAAAGTTATTTTAGAAGGAAATGCTTTTCATTGGTCGAATCTTTTTTGGACATTAAATAAGAAATTTTCAGATATATAATAATAAATTCGGATAAATTGTATGAAAAGTTTGTCCTAGAAATATTTCTTGGGGAAATAAAAATTCTTCGAAAAATATTTTTCGGTGGCAGCTGGCAGCTGTGACAGATATGACAGCGGGGGCAAGCGACAGCCACATGCTGCCCATTATATATATATATATATATATATATATATATATATATATATATATAGAGAGAGAGAGAGAGAGAGAGAGAGAGAGAGAGAGAGATAATAGAACCATGTCATTATATGCGAACCTGCGAACTAGTACTTTTATTATATACCAGCAATGTTTTTATTATATAATCACAGTACTTTATTAATATTTTCAGTTATATAGACGAGTAGTGCTTTTATTATACAATTCTAATATTTTTAATTAAATAAAGAAATACACAAAAAATCTGATCCATCCATTTAATTAGATCTAAAACCCATAATTGACCCTAGGTTCACATATAGGGATATAGTTCTCATTTGAACCTAATCCTATATATATACTAGTTCGCAAGTTCGCATATAATGACATGGTTCCATTTGAACCCACCCCTATATATGTATATATATATATATATATTATTACTACTACTACTACATCTACTACTACTATTACTATTTATTTTTTTATTTTTTTTTTCATAATAAAGTTATTGTGGTATATTCCTCTCATATTTATATTAGAAAAGGGAGGAACTTTAAAATTGAATATAGGACTTGACGAATGGACATTCACTTGGAGGACTTTTTTAACAAATTTTCCTATTATTTATACCAATTGTTAAGAATGCTTTATTGATTTGAGCATTTGATCACTTGAAAATTTCTTTGTAGGCATATTAAGTAAATAAATAACTATTACTAATTGTATTTAATTTACGTAAATTGCAGTCAATAATTAGTTTTAGAAATCATAATAATATTATGGTTTGTTTAATTAGTTTTCTCTAATTTGTATAAATAGAAGTGTTAAAACTTTTTAAAAACTATAATTTCTTTTGAAGTTAGTGTTATTTCACTCATGATGATGACGAGTGTAGAAAAAATATTATTCGAAATAATGAATGTAAAATATATTGTGTAATAACGCGAGAGATCAAATATTGCATAATTATTTAGATGCATATTTAGAGACATAGATGCTTTTAATTATTAGCATGATCAAGTTATAAATTGATTCCAAAACATGATAACTCGAAAAGAGCAGTAGTATTTTCGTTTTTTGAACAATTATTAAATTTTATACTTGTTAAGTAATGTGATAATCTTTTTAGTATAATTTTAATATATAAAAAATTATTGCGTACTCCACCAAATAAAATAATCTGTATCCCGAGTGTATATATATATAGATTACTTTGAAGCTAGGAGTTCAAAGACAAAGGAAAAAACATTGAGCAAAGGAGCAATGACAGCTACTACTTATTATGCTTCAACTCAGTACCTTCTTTCAGTACTTGTTTTAGCACTATTGCTTCGACCGACATTTGCCACCACAAGTGTAAGCCTTTTATGGTCGTCAGACTGTTTTCGATAATTTTATATTATTTAAATTAGTCGGAGAAGCCATTTAATGCCACTTGAACGGCAAGGCTCGTGTTATGCTTTTATTTATATAGTTGAGTATAATTTGACTTTTCTGTTTCTTTTTCATTTTTTTTTTCTTGATATCATTGCTTTATTGGTATAGTCATATGTGGTGTACATGGGAGCTCATACACATGGAACACAAGCCACATTCACTGATTATGATAGAGTAACACAGTCTCATTATGACTTTCTTGGATCATTTTTGGGAAGGTAAACACAAGTCATGGGAATGGGGGTTTTTCAGTTCAAAATTATTCGGTTGTTTCATAATTATATAATCTTGCAGTACTGATGAGGCCAAAGATGCCATTTTCTACTCTTATAATAAACACATCAATGGATTTGCTGCAACTATTGATGAGGAAGTGGCGTCTAAATTATCGCGTAAGTGATATTTTGGAGAGCTAATGTTTCATGCACTCAATTCTTATGTAATCCTGGCCAAGTTTAGTATATTATTACATGATTTGCAGAGCATCCCGGGGTTGTATCAGTATTCTTGAATCAAGGAAAAAAATTACACACGACGAGATCATGGGATTTTCTTGGGTTGGAAAATAATGGACAAATTAGTGCTGGCTCTCTGTGGGAGAAGGCCAGATTCGGTGAAAATGCCATTATTGGCAATCTGGATAGTGGTAATAAGTTTTAAAATATAAAGACACAGTTAAGTGAATATGAGTTGTATGTAACATTATCTTTGGTTCTTATTATCTCTTGCACCCTACTCCCATGAACATTCAGGTGTGTGGCCAGAATCGAAAAGCTTTAATGATGAAGGAATGGGACCGATCCCGTCAAAGTGGAAAGGAATTTGTCAAAATGATTCGGATGCCACCTTTCATTGCAACAGGTTCGATTATATATATATATATATATGTATATATTGTGTTACTCATAATTTATCAAACGATAAATTTAAAATATAAATATTGTAATTTATATATATTGTATTCTTAACTCATGCCTTGTATCGGTACCTATTCACTATTTAATAATAATTATTATTATATAATTTTAACGTTTAGATTAGATTCATAAATAATTTTATTTACATAAACAAATTTAAAATGTCATATTCTCACCCGTGTGTTGTTTTTGTTACACCCCGGCCCATTCTATGTGTCACAATAAACCATTTCACGGAGAAAAAGATGATTGGTGTTATAATTATAAGTATCAAACCATAATATCAATTTATTTAAAATAATTAAAAGTACCAAATAATAAAGGTAAGAGTACAATCATTTAAGTAATATTTAATTTTTAAAGGTAAATTAAAAGATAACAATAATTCTCTCTTAAAAATATAAATGTGAAAGATCGAATGAGATATATGGAAACTTCTAAATTGTGACAAATAGAACGTGATGGAGGGAGTAATTATTATAATTTTACACTTTAATGTTTAGATTAATTTTATTAATAACTTTTATTAACATACTTAAACAAAACCAAATATATCATATGTTCAACCTGTGTCACATTGTATCGTTGTCCAATCAATATTTATTAATTATTATTAAATCATTTGATATTTTTATGATTAGATTGAATTCTTTAATAATATCTAGTTACATACATATATTATTTTGCAAATATCTCGTAATTTACTAATTTAGAATATTTGAAATTCTAAAAATAAAAGTATTTTAATTTTTATTATAAATACAACTTATTTAAATTATTTTCATAATTAAATCTTGTTTTTGTATAAAGATTATGTAGTATAGTTTTTTTCTCAAATTATATTTAATTTATTTATATTTTTACATTATATAATAGAGAAAAAAATATTAAATTAAGTAAAATATTTTTGGTGCATGAAGGAAGCTTATAGGAGCGAGGTACTTCAACAAAGGACACATTTCGGTTGCGGGACCACTTGATCTGACATCCGAATCACCCAGAGACACAGAAGGCCACGGAACGCACACCTTATCGACAGCGGCCGGTAATTTTGTGGCCGGAGCAAATGTTTTAGGTTTCGGCAACGGAACAGCAAAAGGAGGATCGCCAAGAGCCAGAGTGGCCGCTTACAAGGTTTGCTGGCCTCCTGTGGATGGCAAAGACTGTTTCGATGCTGATATATTGGCTGCCTTTGATACGGCAATTCACGATGGAGTCGATGTGCTGTCCGTGTCTCTTGGTTTCGATCCTGCTCCTTTGCATGACGACAGTATCGCCATTGGGTCGTTTCATGCGGTGAGGAATGGCATTGTCGTGGTTTGCGCTGCTGGCAATTCGGGACCTGATTCTAGTACAGTTGTGAATGTTGCTCCTTGGCAAATCACGGTCGGAGCTAGCACCATGGATCGTCAATTTCCTAGCTACGTAATGCTGGGGAACAATACGCGACTAAGAGTAAATTAATTGACACTTGAAAATAAATTTTCAATTCAAGTTGATACATTGAGATTTATTAACGAAATTTGTTCGTTTTTTTAACGACAGGGGGAAAGCCTTTCGGATACATCGCTCCAGGAGAAGAAGTCATTCTTATTAATTTCTGCTAGAAATGCCAAAGCTGCTAATGCAATAGCCGACGATGCGTAAGGACACATAAGCATTGATTAATTGCATCTCAATAAAATATTGATGAAGTAAAAAAAATCAAAAAACAATTATATATGTACTAATGCAGCGAGCTCTGTAAGGAGGGAACTCTGGACCCAAGAAAGGTTAAAGGAAAAATCTTGGTATGTCTAAGAGGAGCCACAGCAAGGGTTGACAAAGGAAAGCAAGCTGCCCTGGCTGGTGCAGTAGGAATGGTTTTAGCTAACGATCAAGATTCGGGGAACCAGATAGTAGCTGATCCTCATGTTTTACCTGCTACACATATCAATTACACAGATGGACTTGCTCTTTTCTCCTACATCAAGTCAACAACGTTCGTATTAGACGCGTCTATTTTATATATACCACCTGCTTCTGCAAGAATTCTAACCGTCTTAATTTCGTTTAATTAGTTCCCTTATGATTAATGAATATTGGAAATTATATGATGTTAGGTCTCCTATGGCTTTTATCACCAAACCTACAACCGAGTTAGGCACGAAGCCAGCTCCAATCATGGCGGCTTTTTCATCTGTAGGACCAAATAGCATTATACCAGAAATTCTTAAGGTTTTCAATGCTAAACCTTGAAAAAGGCAATGGTGTTCTTATATATTATAGTAGGGGGGAAAATTAAGCCCTTTCCCCTCGTGCCTCCTAAAATACAAAAATTGACAAAATTTTATATGCTAAACCATTGGATTCTTCTTATTTTGTCCGAGCCACCTCAGAAACTTTTAGCCTCATCCGCCACCGAAAACACCTCCAAAACCCGAACACAGCTTTTTTACCTACATTTTAGCCAAAAAAATTGAAAGTAACAGACAATTTGTAAACCCCGTATATTTCAAGAGGCTCATTGTCAATTTTTATATTTTATGAGGAAAAGGGAAAATGTCTGTCCTACATTGGGAGACAAAATAAAATCTCATTATAATATATATATGCTTATTAATTAGACAATTTTTTCTGTTTCAGCCGGATATAACTGCACCCGGAGTGAGCATTATAGCTGCCTATACTAAAGCACAAGGGCCAACAAATGTAGATTTTGACACGAGACGTATTGAGTTCAATTCAGTATCAGGCACTTCAATGTCTTGCCCGCATATTGTAGGAGTTGTGGGCCTCTTGAAGACCCTCCATCCAAACTGGAGCCCTGCTGCTATTAAATCTGCCATCATGACCACTGGTAGTTAAACTTAAGTACTCTTATGAAATAAACAAATCATTAATAATTGCTTGGTAAAAAATCATCGACATGTAGTATATATATATTGCTCGAGCATCATGCTGATAACGTGTGGGCTACACCCTCCAAGTCAGTATTGTCTAGGTTTCAGGCCAAAAAGCACGCCTACTAGGTAAGAGTGGGCCACACTAGTGCTCAGAGATCTCGTGTACGAGCAATTTGGAAACTTCCGGTCCACAACACATATATTGTATTCAAATCCTCATATTGTTTAATTTATCGCGAATATTATTATGTATTTCTTTCAGCAAGCACATTGGACAACACTTCGAAGCCAATAACAAAAGCGTCCCAATTGCAAGCTACGCCGTTCAATAATGGAGGATGGCACGTGCAACCTAACCGCGCAATGGACCCTGGACTCATTTACGATTTATCAACAAATGATTACTTGGACTTCTTATGCGCCCTCGGTTATAACCAAACCCAAATCCAATTGTTCTCGGACTATCCGTACAGTTGTCCAAAGAAGTCTATTAGCCTCGTCAACTTTAACTATCCAGCAATTACAGTTCCTCGCCTCAGTGGCACAATCACTGTGACTAGAAAGGTGAAGAACGTTAGTACATCATCGAGTATTTATCATGCTTTAGTTCATAGCCCACCTGGAACATCAGTTCACATCGAGCCGAAGACATTGAAGTTTGAATCAGTTGGGGAGGAGAAAGTTTTCGAGGTTGTGATACGGGCTAACAAACAATATGGTAAGAAGGGTTATGTATTTGGACAATTGACATGGTGTGATGGTAAGCACTACGTAGAAAGTCCTCTTGTAGTGAATCTGGACATTTCAAGAAAAGACCAATAGGATTTTCATGGTCATCATATGCCTATTATGACCCATATGATATATGTGTATTAGTCAAATAATTGGACTCGTTCCAATCTGCTAATAGGGTTCCAAACCTAATATATGTATTAATGAAATAATTGGAGGATGCTGCAGTTATGTTCTAAACCTAAACTATAAGGTTTGTAATTTTGTAGATTTGCGATTTTGAAAAATGATGTTAGGTTTCGTGATAACTATCACCAGAATTAACATCAATTAATTTGAAAATTGTGAACTGCAAGACAAAACAGATGTTATGATTGATGTTAAGTAACACCAGTAATAACATCAAACGGAGTAATACTAAATTAAACAGCAGAGGAATAAAGAATAGATAGAACATATCAATTAAACTTTTAGCCCGTAAGTAAAAGTACTTACGGACTTGGGTATACAAATACGAAAACTATATTACTTATTGTTGTTGAAGATCAATTACGAAATAGCAAAGTAATATATGAAAAATAATTGCATCAACTGTTGATACAAAAATACTTGTCACTACGCTTGAGATGATCTTCTCCGTTAGTCACGCAACTTTGAAAACCTCCTTATGCTGACTCGTAGTTCCAAGTCGATCTTGTGCTTGTGTTCTTCTTCTCAAGAAATGTCTTGCGTCTGTCCAAAAAGCCATCCTCATTTGTGTCGCTATCTTTCCCTTAAATAATCAAGACTCCTAATCTTGATAAACAAGTTAGGCTAAAAATAAGAAAACTAAATAAAGTCCTAAACTCCATTTAAAAAATAAGTTTATAGTCCTAATTAATTTTAAGTTCAAGAAAGGCAAACAACCAACAAGGAGAATTGCCAAGAATAAAATTCTCAACAATCTCCCCCTTTTGCCTTTTTGGACAAAACACAAACGACGCAACCCAAACGCAAAACATACCAAAAACTCCCCCTAAGTTTAACAACTCCCCCCAAATAAACATTGTTTAAACAGACAGTAAAACAAATAAAGTTTTTCAAAAAAGAGGAAATGAGACAAACAAATCAGGAACTCAATACCACGAGTCCTCTTTGAACGACGTGGAGACGTCGAAGTTCCTTCACCCTCAACTTTCCGTTTTCTCAGCATCGTCCTCATTTTCTTCAACTTCTTATTCCTCGAATAGATTTTTTCCTCCTCCTTTCATTGGCTAAGCTTGCCAACACCTCGGCAGCTTCTCCATCATCAACAGCAGTATCAGCATCAACACCAGCATCTTCATTATTGTCATCCTCGGCAGCGTCGGAACCGACATTTTCTCCCCCTTTTTGTTCAGAAATCAAAAGAGCCTCCATCAAAGAACCCCGCAGTGCCTGAAGCTGTGCAATCTGATTGTCAAACATAGTGAGCTGTGCACGCACAACCAGAGCAGAGAGACGAACCATGTTGGGACTAGTGTTGGGAACGCCAGAACTGTCACTAGATGCAAAATCATCCCGCACGGGCGCCTGCCAAGGGAGATCCACGACACGTGCCCCAACCAAGTGCTGGCTACGTAGGGTGAACCACTCAGCCTCTCCAGTAAGAGCATCATTCTCAGATGTCTTAAGGCCTTGATTCTCCAAGATGCTGTAAATAAGAGAGGGAAAATAGAGAGAAGAAGCATTCTTGGAAGTGGCAAACCTGGTTATAGCATCAAAGACCTGTTGTCCAAATCGAACTTGATACCACGACCAAGTTTAAATAAAACCGAGCTTGAGGACGAGTCAGAACGGTCGCATTTTATGAGGGCACCCAGTTGAAAATGGCTATCTTATGCATGACCGAGCAAAGGGAGGACAAACGAGTACTGGGCAACTGTTCTCGCCACTTGTTCACCAATCCACCTGACAAAAACAAGATGACTTCATTCATGTCATCAACCGTCGAGTCACCATGGTACGCCTCAGTTCCAAACAATTCATTAATTAAGTGCAGAGTAAAGGAATAGACCTTCCCACGCAAATTACATAATTTACAGATTTGGGATTGGCAACAGAAGACAACAAATTTGCATAAAACTCCAAGACGACAGCACGAACGAACGTCATGGCAGTAGTGACAATCGAAAACATACCTCGGTGCTTAAAGAAAGCAATCATATTTTGCTTTTCAAGAATATCAACCGGGACTCGGCGCTCAGCAATTAAGCCCCGGTTCTGATATTCCGAGAACAACTCATCGGCTTCGCTCGTCAGGAACCTCAAAGAGACTGGTTACATGTCCTCAATCTCAATGGCTTGAGATGGAGCTTCATCAGAGTGGTCTGAGGCAGAAGATGTGATCGGTGCACCGCTAGAAGAAACGGAGTCAGAATTAGCATTAGAAGATGGAACTGGATCAACAACGGGTGATGTTGGCTTTGGTGACAAACCACCGGACCCAACATCATCTTTCTGGGCGGCAGCAGGCACAGTTACCTTAGACTTCTTCTTTGCGGCCTTCTTGGATGGTCGAAGATCTCGGATAAGAATCTCGTCAGAGGGATCGAGGTAGAGGTGCACAACCGATTACGGTTAACCGCCTAACTGCCGGTTTTTAACCGGTTGACCAGTTACGGTTAATCGTTGACCGGCGGTCACGGTTGAAACTGTAACCGTCAACCAGTTCCCGGCGGTTAGGTTATGATTAACCAAATCGTTAACCTTAACCGTCGCGGTTAACCGGTTTTTTTTTTATAAAAAAAAGTGACCAGTCGATCGACTGGGGTTTAGTCGATCGACCGGGGTTTAGTCGATCGACTGGTCTGTGGACTAGCCGTTGATGATCGACGGCTCAAATTCAAAAGAAAATAGCCGTTGATGTCGATTTCGCTTTATTTTCGCATATGTGGGATGATTGTTATAATATGATATCCCTTTTAAAAACTTTTAACGATGCCACCGTGGTTTTATCCGGTGTTTATTATCCTACCTCCTCAATACTTGTTGATCGTTGTATTCAGATAGTACTTGTTTGTAGTGCTTTACTCGATAACCCTGAATTAGGTGATGTTAT
>BMAC01000780.1:407015-425388 GCA_014905375.1 Phtheirospermum japonicum
TTAAACCAATAGGATTTTCATGGTTATAGTATGACCCTTATGATACATGTATTAACCAAATAATTGGAGGACTCGTTCCAATCTACTAGTAGGGTTCTAAACCTAATATATGTATTAATGAAATAATTGGAGGATGCAACAGTTACGTTATAATTTTGTCTTGGGCTTTATTTTTTCGTAATGCCTGATATAATATTCACAGTAAAAACTACACTAACCCCTGTCCTATGAGGTTCTTGTACTTTACTTGTTAAACCCTTTTTTTCTTCTTTATCATTTTATTTCATTTAGCCTCTTGAGCATCCCACAACACTAAATTTTCAACATAAAACCTCGTAAAATAGAAATGGAAAAAATACAAGAAAGAAAAAATTATTCAAAAATATTTTTAAGAAATAAAGAAATGGAAAAGAAAAGAAATAAGGAGGGGCAAAATAGACTTTTCTCTTTATTTGATATTTAAAATTAAATAAAAAAATGATAAGAAAATAAATAATCACGCCACGTCAGCATTTTGGGCCCGAACACGATAAAAATGTACTTTTTTTGATAAATTTGTCAACTTAATAGACGTAGTTTGATGGCTGGCCAACATCACTTATGTTTTCTGAAAAGTGGACCAACATAATATATCAAAAATAAGATTTTTCCATGAAAAATATGATTTTATTACTCGGTTTCATACTTACAACTAATGCATGACCTCATATATATACTACAAGGTAGAATAATCTAGAACCTAGGTTTACATGAGTTTGTTGATGTAGGTAGACCACATTGGCAACGTTTCACACCGGACATATTCCCTCAGCAGGTTTGGTATTTTGTCTTCATGAGGTGTTGTCCACTCTTGTCTTCTATTGCATTTGTCTTTTTCTGTTTGTCATCTCAGAAGCCTCAACTTCATTCTCAATATGCCCCCTCAATTCTATGTCGTGCTTAGGTACAACAATCAATTTGTTACTAAACTTGCAGTAGAATTGGCCTGTTCGAGCTTTAGTCGTGATATCTGCTATTTGATCCCACTTTGGCAAGATTGCTGCCACCTTAAACAAGCCTTTAATAACCTTTTCTCCGATGAAATGCAAATCAATCTCAAAATGTTTAACACTCTCACTATTTATAGGATTCACAGCTAAAAATATTGCCCCTAAATTGTCCATCCAAACCATTCCAGGACTACCCTCCAAAAAAATTGGAATATTGTCACTACTATAAAATAGTGATTTCACGTCAAACGTTTAACGTCAGTTATTTAAACATCGACGTAAAATTTTACGTTGGTGCGTCCGTTTATTTAAAAACCAACGTGATTTGAAAATGTTAAATTAATACAATAAATAAACGCGGCCCCCGTCAATATATTTTACTCTCTCCTCTCTCTACCCGTACGTCTTATCGTTTTTTTTTTTTTTGTTTTTTTTTTTTTATATTTGGAAAAAATCTGCTTTTTCCTCACATGTCTCCTTTCCTTCCACCGCCGCCCTGAGCGACGACCACCCCCACCGGACCCATGACTCAACCACAGGCCCACACTTTCACCCGCTACTCTTAAACCCGTTCTTGACCCAATTCCCCAACCCGCTGCCCTGAATTTTCCAACCTTCCCCTTCCGTCAAAATCTCCAATCCCGGCGAATTATTTTAAATGTAGTCGAATTACGCTTATTATCAGAGCCTCGCCTCCGCCGCATATACTGTGGGCCCACAACAAGGAGGAGTGGATGCGGGTGTTGCCGTGGCCCATCAACCGGTATGGTTGTATTTTCTTCTTCTCTTTTGGGTATTTTTTAGCTCTTTCTGTTTGTTGTCTTTTTTAGGTATTTTCGATTTTCTAATTGATTGGATTGTTAGGTGTTCTGTTTGGAAATTGAAAATTAGGGCTCGTGGTTGAAGAATTTGGACTCGCGTTAAGTTTTATGAAATGTGGAATAAATGTGTAATTGTGTATGCACCATTTGTTTGAATTAGTGTCTAATTGATTGATGCTAGTATTTCTAGAAATAGATTGATCTGTATTTTCTTTCCCTGACATTGGAGGTCTGTGTACGCTTTGCTTTTAAAAAAGCCCAAACAGCTGCCTATGTCTGGTATTGATTGACTGATTGCTTATATTGAAGCATTAGTTTCTGCTCATGTATTAAGTTTTGTGGGATATCGTTTTGGGGTGGCATTATTTATCTCCTTCTGGTGTTGTTGGTTTGGGTTTTAGATGATTAATTCTATCTCGCTGTTAATGGAATGTGTGCCCATTTTTTATTTGCAGCTGATTATCTGTGATACTGATTCTGTTCTTTCTAACTTCTATTTTCCTGTCAATTAAGTGGATAGTGATTGGTAATGAGTGTGACAAAATATAGGATTGAGATTAAATTTCTCAATGGAGATCGTGTGTACTTGGTTGGATTGTATATTGTGATTGAAATGCATTCCTGAAAATATCCTTCACTAAAATCTCTTTGTTTGTTAAAGCTTCGGCATTCTATATTTTTTTAAAGTATAAAAGCTATAAACATCATTTTCTTTGTCATCTGTTATTTACCATTTCGTTTTTTCCCATCCCTCTTTCTTTCTTTTATTTTTTCATCCACACTTCATACAGTTACCTACTTTTCTCTATATTTCCTGCTTCACTCACTTCATTTTTTATTTGTTGTGTACCACTAACACCTGTCTTGCACTGAAACATGAAATAAGAAGGCAAGTGCATTTGTAGAGGCAAAGTAATAATGCAATCACTCTAGTAAAAAAAAATTTTTAAAATATATTCGTGTAAGGCAAACACTTGACCAACACTGCCTTAATGTTCAAAACTAATGAACACGAATTTAGGTGTGTACATTTTGTAGTGATTTTACATGCAATATTTGGGGAAGGAAGCCKAGTGCCTTAAAGAAGGAAWCCTTGTTTTAATTAGTCTTTGATTAGGTTTTAATTTCAAGAAMAGGGATAGAAAACATAAYTTTACGCAAATACTAAGGTTGAATGAAGATTTTCTATTAAACCAAATGTATGATTATTCTCTCACACTTAAAAGATGGGGTGGCTAATCCAGAAAAAGACTATTTTTTACCAGGCTTCATCCATCAACGTAAACATGGTATTGGATGTGATATTTAGTATAGCGCATCTAATATGTGAAAGTAAATAAGGTCTAAATTTATGGGATTGTCGGTTGACATAATTCTTGTTGTATGGTTGAAGGGCAGTTAAACCCTCATCTTATTTATGGCCTCTATAAAAATGTTTTCCAAGAATGAAGGACTCTATTATAGTTTGTTGATGAGTCACTATTGTACATTTGTACTAATATATCAATTTCCATAGGCCCCTTTTTTTGAGTGATGAATCCAAATGCATAGAGCAAAAGCAAATATCAGAAGTTCCCCGTTGTGACCGATGCGACCGTCAATCATGATAAGTGGGGGCTACAATGACAGCACTCAAATCGAACAGGTATGATTTAAAGGGGTGATTACAAAATTACCCCTGAGTTTTGGTGTAGTACAGAAAAAGCCTAGAAATGTTTTGAAATTACAAAAAAAAAAAAAAAGAAGAAAAGTGAAAAGCCCTTTGTGTAATATTTTTATGAATATACAAGGGTTTTTGAATTATATTTTGCTTATAAGATAAAATTAAACTTCAAGGAATTTTTTTGTTATTTTGAAACTTCTTGGGTATTATTGTAAATTACCCCATACCTCATGGGTGGTTTTTGTTATTATATTTTATTTTTTTTTTCTTTTGTTTTTTTGGGTTCATTTTCTTATTCATGTAAAGCGTTGTCAATCCAGGGTTGGTGATGTTGAAGGTTTAGAAGTGCTTCGTTGGGAAGATCAGCAAAAGATAAGGAAATACATTGATGGTGCTGCTGTGCCTGTGTCGTCTAGCTCATCTCCTCCTGCTGATGTGGAATATGGCGTCGAGGTTTCGCAAACATCTCGTGCCACTTGTCGTTGCTGCATCCAAAATATCATGAAAGGAGAGGTAAATAGTGTTTATTTACAAACTTAACTCAAGAAATAAGGTTATTGAAATTTATGTTACACGTGGACATAGTTCAATTAATTTTATAAATTGAACTAGTGCTGAAATTTGATGAATGTGATACCTTTTTTATAAATAAATAAATAATATCCTTTTTTTTAAATTAGATTCGCGTATCGACCAAACCCGAAGGGCAAGGTGCTAGGTCACTTACCTGGAACCACGCCAAGTGTTACTTGGACACGTCACCAACTACCTCAGTCGAGAAATTTTCTGGATACGACTCTCTTTCAGATTCGGATCGTGCTACACTTCTTTCGTTCGTTAAAATATCCATCCACATCAAAAAGTTTGTTTTTTATTTTATTTCGACTAAATGTGTTGCCTTTTGTCTATATTACCCACACTTAGATTTTTGTTTCAGTTCCAGAAGGGGAGCTTAAAGGCGGTGCCAAGAGGAAAAGAGCCGTAGAAAGTGATCCGAAATCAAAAATTGCCAAAAACTCAAAAGACGAACAATCCAAAGCATCTGACCTGGAAAGTCAACTTGAAAAGCAAACGAGAACCCTGTGGGCCCTTAAGATGATTTGAAAAAGTATGTTAGTACCTTGGAGTTAAGAGAGATGCTCGAAGCTAACGAGCAAGACTCGAGAGGTTCAGAGCTTGATCTGCGAGAAAAATGGTAATATTTCCAAATCAGATTAATTTAAAAAAGTATAATAAAACAATGAGTATTTTTATTTCTTTTTCAATCATCCTTTTTTTTTTTTTTAACTTTGTTCAGTGTTGATGGGATGTCCTTTGGAGCATTGGGAAAATGCCCTATGTGTTCCGGATGGCTTCGTTATTCATCGAGCATATGTATAGATGCTGCGGATATTTATCGGAATGGACTAAGTGTTCGTATTCTACAGCCGAACCTGAGCGTGTTAAGGGAAAGTGGAAAATCCCTGAAGAAACGAGCAATGACTATCTTCTCAAGGCAGTATGACTATAGGAACAACATATATACACTCGTCTGACTTGTCTTACTTTTCATGTTTTGTTTTCGCATAAGTTTTACTTTCTTTTTTTAAATAGTGGTTTAAGTCGCAAAAGGTGAAAAAAGCCACCTATCTCGTATCAAGTATTGATTGCAAGATAGTTAGTTCATTGTGTTGCATGGATTCTTTTGAATTTTTTTGTGAAACTTTGCATGGATTTTTTTGAGTTTTTTTATATATTAATTCCTAAATAATATATGAAAATCTCATAATTTATTTATTAGGTGGGATGGTTAAATAAATAGGGATGCTTTTTAATAAAAACCTCATGTAACATCAGTTATTTGTAAAACTGACGAAAAAGTCACATATTTCACATCCGTTATTGTAAAAACCGACGTGAAGTAACACATTCCACATCAATTTTTAAAAATAGCCTATGTTAAATTTATAATATTATAGTTATAATTTAATTTTATGAATAATGATATTAATATATATTATATGAAATTATATATTATTAATTATAAATACGTACATACATATATATATATATATACACACACACACACACTATAAATAATGATATATAATTTGTATAAATATATAATATTATTTATAAAAATAAAAATACATAATAATAATAATATTATATTTATGAATGTATAATATAAATAAATTAAATTTATAATTAATTAATTATGTATATTATATTATATTTATAAATAATTAATATAATTATGTTTTATTTTATAAATAAGTAATTATACTAAAATTTATAATATTATTTCAAATTATATTATTATATATTTATAATAATTATATATAATTATTTATATATAATATATATAAATATATAACTTTATATATTTATAAATAATTATTTATAATTGATAATATATATTTATAATTATTTATAAATAATTATATTTGTAATATATATTTTTATATACATTTATTTATTTATAAATAATATATATTTATAAAAATATTATGTATTTATAATATCATTATTAATAAATATAATCTACATTTATAAATATAATATACTTAATTATAAATATAAGTTATAACATAATTTACATATCTAATATATATTAAACCAAATATGGATAATTCCCATATAATACATTTGGATAATCAATAATTCCCAAATAATCATTCAACTTTCTTTTAATCACATTTAGTCAAGTATTTCCAATTAAAACAAAACTTACATTTAAATTATCAAAAATACCCATACATCTAAAATTATTAATATATAATTGTAGTCTCCTCTTCCACACAATACAAAAAATCTACACCCCCTCTTCTCACTCACCGCCGCTGAGTAACAAAGCAAACTCCCACAGCACACAAAAGCAAATTCCGGCTGGTAACGTTGCACTACTTCCGCACCGGCCACCGCCACCACCACCACCATCACCATCGCGTTCCGTCTCGTTATTCATATCTAGCTCTCCTATTTATAGACAAAACAATGGTAGATATTGTTGCAGCATAGCTAGAGAATATGTACTGTCAATTAAGTGTTAATGGCGGTTGATGCTCATTTTTTACGGAGAGAAGGACAAGGCATAAGGCTATATGTTCAGGACCACTTAATTAATAGGAGTTGGGCCAGATTGATGGTTCATTAAACTTTATTAATTATGAGTAATTGGGCCAGAATGATAATTTTTAAGTTTGGTGGGCAATTGGGCCAGAATGATAATTCTTAAGTTTGGTGTAATTATGCCTACCTAGTATGAAATTCCACAACGTAGTATACATAAATATGTAATTTTATGAAATTAATAGTATGAAATTCGACAGTGTTGTATGAATTTTCACAACGTAATACACGCAAATATGCAATTTTATGAGATTCCAAAATGTAGTATAAAATTCCATAACGTAGTATGAAATTTTATGAATATAGTTATGAATGTAGTAAGGAATTCGATAGAATTCCACAACGTAGTATGAAATTTTATGAATGTAGTATTAGAATTTGATAATTCGATCGGAGTCCAGCGATTAATATGGTAGTATGAAATTAATATAAATCTTGTTTGAGTTAAATTTGGAGAAAAATAAAATAGGTTAGTAAGGGTAAACTTGTACTTTTACGTATTAGTTTGGTTAAATTAGAAATTAAATGTGTAAATGAGAATCAATACTTTTCAATGGATTCTTTGGGAATAAATATTTTCCTATCGTAGTAAACGGGAATTGTCCCAAAATATAAATCTTGTCTGAGTTAAATTTGGGAAAAAATAAAACAGGTTAGAAAGGATAAACTTGTACTTTTATGTATTAGTTTGATTAAATTAGAAGTTAAATGAGTAAATGAGAATCAATACTTTTCAATGGATTTTTTGGGAATAAATATTTTCCTATTGGAGTAAACGGGAATTGTCCCTTAAAAATATATAAACTCGCACATGTAATTGACTTGACGAGACGGTAACACCACTCCTCTGTTTACAAGTGGTCGCATGCCATATGTGGGATTTAAATCGACGCTAGTTGGGCTGGGCTGGGTTGTGGGGCGGGTCGGGCTTGGCTCGACCAAATTTTTTTTAATAATATTTTAGAAATACTGACCGGTGGAACTGCTGACGGGTCCCACCCGTCAGCATTTTCTAAAGGGTAAGTTAATCCCATTGGCGGGTCCCACCCGCCAAAACTGCTGACGGATCCACCCGTCGGCAAATAAGATCTCACCCAAGCCATATGTGGGATTTAAATCGACACGGGCTGGGATGGGCTGTGGGTCGAGCTGGGCTAGGCCCATCCAAATCTTTTTTATAATATTTTGGAAATGCTGATCGGTGCAATTGCTAACGAGTACGTTAATCCCATCAGCAATCAATTTTCTAATGCAAAAAATGCTGATGGATCTGTCTTTCAGCAAACAACGTTTTTTTTTTTTAGTGCTAAGCTCATTTATTTTTAACTCATGCAGCAATGACTTAATCCACATAATCTCAAAACTGTAACAGTCAAACTTCTGTATTTTTTTAAGGATATTGAAGTTGTAGGTTGCTTCTTGGCTTTCCATGGTATCAGATTATTTCCTATGAACACACAAAAATCTGAAGTTAATCTTCTATCATCAACATCTGAAACCCAGTAAGTATCTATATAAGCTGTTATGTTGAATTTACAAGGACTTATACCTTATGATCCTCTTGACTGCTCTCTAATGATGATTTTGCATATATTGACTGACTTTGTTCACTGCAAAACTAATATCAAGTCTGGTCAAAGTAGCATACTGCATTGCTCCAACTATTTATCTATAGAAGCTGGGATTCTCAACAGGCTGATTAGACAATTTTGATAGAGTGAGGTTGAAATCATAGGAGAAGTAATACCTTTTGCCCCTTTTACCTTAAACATTAAAGAAAACCTGTAGAAAATTGAGTTTATAAAAATGTAAGACATATTACACCCGCGTGTCCCATATAATTATGTGATATAAAAAACTAAATAATCCACTGGTAATTCTATTAAAAAACATTTTATATCTAACTTGTAGTATGTATAATATTATTTTATTATTATTTTATGTTTTCCTTTTTTTTCATTTTTTTGCGTTAGACATTAATTTGTTCATGTAGATAAATAATATGCTTATCAATGCATTATATTGGAATTAGATAATGAGATTTAGAATATTTTAATATTTATTTTTTTAGGTGTAAAGATTTATTTATTTTTTTATTGTTGTTGTTGTTTCTCTCTCTCTCTCTCTCTCTCTCTCTCTCTCTCTCTTTTGGCGTAATAGTTTTTCATATATATTTTTAATGTTATTCTCAATAAATTATAATAGGATTAAATATCCAAATTTAAGTTTATATATTTTATATTTATTTTCCTTTTGTAATAATTTATATAACTCATATTTTTTTAATTAGAATATTTAAAATTCTAAAAATAAAATTATTTCAACTTTTACTATAAATAAAAACTAATGCAACTTATATAGATTCTTTTTAATTAAATGACTTGTTTATTTTTATTATCAGTAGAATAAAAGTAGGATATTAACTCAAAAAAATATGATAAAGAAAATATTGAATTAGGTAAAATATAATAAAAAAAAATTAAGAAATAGAAAATAATAGAAAATATTAAATTAGGTAAAAATATAAAAAAAAATATTAAATTAGGTAGATATTAGGTTCGATGACATCAAAGTACCAGAATTTTTTCCGAAGCTAACAAAGCGTAGGAAAACAAACATGTAGGATAGGAGAATTTTGTATTAATATATATGGGAGATATATGTAAAAAAAATCTATTCAACCAAACAAAGTTTATTTGAGTATAAAGAGCTAATAAACTCAATGAATAGGTTATAAACTATCTTATTGTACTAATCAAATATGCGCGTTGTATCTCGAGAGAGATTTTTTGAACGTCATTGTATTTTATATACTAGCAAGAATCTTTTCCTTTTGAATTCGTATCCCCCAGTTTTAGTAATAATGATAAACATGAGAACAAGAACAAGAACGTAGTTATTAATTACGTCACATGTGATGAAATTTTGTTCATAATCTTTTTATAAATTCTTTCTAAATCTTGAACCAATTAACAACAATCTTATCATTTAGAGGATGAAGCCCATTTGCTCCACCAACTAATTTTTTGTCGTTATTCTAGTTTTCATTTGGAATTGAACTATCACCGAAAAATTACACGTCACACCCCAAATCCAGTGTTTAGACCAAAATCAACCGTTAATGCCACATGGATGTTGATCAAGTAATAATAATAATAATAATAATAATAATAATAATAGTAATAATAAATAAGTAAATTGTCAATTAGTTCTCTAAGTAAAGGTTAATTTGTTAATTAGCCACAGATACAATTTTAAGTCAATTAGTCCTTTCCTTTTGTCAAATAGTCCAAAATTAGGACTGAATATAGCACAATACCCTTACTATAAAAAAAACCTAATAAAAATAAATCAAGAATAAATAATAATAATAATAATAATAATAATAATAATATTATTATTATTATTATTTATTATTATAATGGGCAGCAAGGTGGTTGTCGCCGCCGCCGACTGCCACGACCGAAAAAAATTTTGACCGCCGTAATTTTTTTTCGATCATCGAAAAGTTTAGACCGACCGCATAGTTTTTTTTAATATATGTATGAAATTATTACTATATGTTTGAAATTTATTACTTAATGTCCAAAATACTTTCTTACTATACGTCCATATTTCTTACTGTATATCCATAAATTTGTTACTTAATGCTCAAAAATCCTACTTGATGATAAGATTTATTTACTTGATTGAGAGTATTTCTTGCTTGATTTTCAAATGTTATTATGTATTTATTAATTATTAAACAAAAATTATTTTATTTATTTTTCCCAAAAAGAAAAAAAATCTTATTTGATTGAAGATTATTGTTATGTGTATTTCTTATTAATACAATAATTATATAATTTATTACTTTATTGAAATTTATAACTTTATGTTCAAAAGGGTAAGAAAACTTCTTACTTTATATCCTATAAAATAATAAAATTTATTACTTTATTTTCGAAAAAGTAAGAGAAAATTACTTTATTTCCTTAAAAACGACAAATTCTTAATTTATGTTTGAAAAGTTAGAAAAATACACTTTATGGTGAAAAATTTTTACTTTATGTTCGGAAAAGTAAGAATATTTTTTGTTTAATAGCTGATAGTTTATTACTTTATAATGAAATCTCTTACTTTATACTTTTTTTGATCATAAAACAATTCTGGTAAAAAAAAAAAAAAATAGACAGAATTTTTTTCAGAGGGTGGTCGTCGGAAAAATCTCTGTCGGCGCGGAAGGTGGACTGGCAAAGGTGATCAGCGAGGTGGGACGGGGTAGTGGTGGCGATATTGGTTATTATTATTATTATTATTATTATTATTATTATTATTATTATTATTATTATTATTATTATTATAATATTAATATTTATATTATTATTTTAATAGAGGGTAACCTTTTAATTATATATTTAGAGTTGGATTATTTGACATTTAGTATAATTAGTTAGAGTATTTCACAAAGATATTTTTCCCATTTATTTTTTTGCAATTTTCCCAAGAACCAAGATAAATTTATGATAATAAATAATTATGAGTAAAGAGGAAAGCAATATTACTTAGAAATCTTATTAATTGATTAGGGATGTCTTAATCAAATTTATATGTATCTTAATACTCAATATACTAAAATGATACTCCCCCTTCCCGTTCTATCTGTCGCATTTGACAATTTTACGGAGATTAAAAAAGACGATTTGTGTTATAATTAGAGGTATCAAATGACCATAATATCATTGTGTTTAAAATAATTAAAAGTGTGAAATAATAAAGGTAGGGGTAAATGCAGTAAAGTAACATTTACTTTTTATTGGAAAAGTAAAAAGTAACAATGATTATCTCTTGAAAATGTAAATGTGACAGATAGAATGAGACAAAAAAAATTCCAAAAAGCGACATATAGAACAGTATGGAGAAAGTACTTAAGAAAAAATAGAGGGAGTACTTAAAAGCATCTGGAACGGCGACGGCGGAGGGCGATGACCAGCTAAATTTTCGAGTAAAAAATCTTGTAGCAATTAAAAAGATTTATTTAGAAATGGTAAATCAGTATCTGTGGAATAGGTATTTGATCAGTTAATTAAATATTGGATTAATTCGATAAAATGAAGTTGGATTAGTTATTGGATCTGTTAATTAAATATTGTATTAATTCGATAAAATGAAGTTTGAATTTAGGATGCAATATGTTGTACTATTGGATTATATGAACAAGTTCTCTAATTTTTAAATTTCCAAATCAAAATTTGAGGGAATGTCTTATAATACTATTTATTATGGTAATTATTATATTAGATTTATTCAATACGAGTTTCAAACTAATGATCATAAAAATTAAGATGAATAACTTGTTATGTATACTAGGCTAATGTAATTGGGGAGTCATTATACCGTGGACCTAAATGAACGTTATAAGGTACACCAAATAATTTAATTTATCATAGTTATAATTGGAATATATGATCATATTTAACCAGTATGCATCATCACATATAATTAATATATATCATCACAAATAAATCTAAACTGTAAAACCATAAATGAACAAATAAACCTTAAAATATAAAATTAAACCCTAAAAATAAAAATTTAAACCCTAAAATAGAAAAACTAAACCTTAAAATGAAAAAGTAAACACTAAACATAATTTATGTCATATACATATAACTAACATATATAATCACGTAAAACTAGTATGATGATAGATTTCTGTTGGGACCATAAAATAAAAGGGACTTCTACGGTGCCGTGAAGGTACATTCCCCATTGAATTAGAACTCTTAGATCCAAAGTGGTTATAGATAATGATAAGATCTAAGGGATGTAAATGCAGGGGGCTAGGAGGTATGGTACCTTCACGGTACTGTAGTCATTTCCTAAAATAAAATACTAAACTCTAAAATTGAAATTTAAACCCCAAAATGGAAAACTAAATCCTGAAAGTGGGAAACTAAACCCTAAAACGGAATACTAACCCGTAAAATAAAAAAGTGAACCCCAAATTCTAAATTTTTGTCATATATCATCATAATACTAACATATATTATCACATATAATTGAATGATAATAGGATTCATGTAATAAATTTCATACTTGGGGGCCTAGGTGGCACAGACTCCCTAAATTTTTCTACTTTTTATTTTCACCTATATATACAAAAGTTAAAATATCTATATATGTTAGGAGTGCTTCACCATTAAACAAAAGTCATTCGTATGAGAAAAACGAATGAGTAATATCCAATAAATAAAAATTGTATTAATTTCTATATTAGTTAATTTTTCTAATTAAAATTCTAAACTCTAATCTTAGAATATGTGATATATAATGAGTTTTAAGGTGATATTTCACGAAAATTTGAGTTTAGATGTTGAAGACTCTTGTTTAACATCAAATCTTGTAAATTTTAAATTTTTAATTATAACAATTGTTGTGAATGCTTTATTGATTTAATCATTTGGTCACTCTGAAATTTCTATGTAAATATGTTAAGTAAAGAAATAATTATTTCTGTTGGTATTTAATTTACTTAAATTGCAGTCATTATTTGATTTTAAAAACCATAATAGTATTACGATTTGTTCAATTAGTCTTCTTTAATTTGTATAAATAGAAGCACTATACTCAAATAAGTTTTGTTTGGTAAACTAAGTCTTCTTATATACTAACCCCTCTGTCCCCATATTTATAATACACTTGTTTTTTGTTTTTTTTCCAAATATAACATATTTTTCATATTTGTCATACATTTACTTATGTGCCCCTATTTAATATACCTTGATATCAACAGTTAATGAATTATTAGTGTTAAAAAGAAGGGTAAATGTACGTAAAATTTAACTTTTTAACCATACTAATAATTTTTTCTTAATCATTGTAAAAGTGAAAGGGCAACACTCTTTTTAGGCCGAACTAACGGATCATCCGTTAGGGCAGAATTTCATATCAATACATTATAATGCAAAACTAATACATCATATTAAAAATACATCATAGTACGAGTATGAGATTTATGAAAAACTAATACTTTACAGTACAAAAACTAATACATCACGGTACAAAAACCAATAAATTATAGTATCGGGTCAGATGGCCTAACGAGTCATGACCCGTTAATCTGGCCTAACACAAGTGTTTGCCAAAGTGGAAATGTTTTATATTTTTGGTCTCTCTCTCTCTCTCTCTCTCTCTCTCTCTCTCTCTCTCTCTCTCTCTATATATATATATAATATATATATATATATATATATATATATATATATATAGGGTTGGATTCAAATGGAACCATGTTATATGTGAACCTAGGGACTCATCTTAACCATTAGATTGGATAATCTTGATGGTTGAGATTATGACACGTCATCATGGTAATTATGGAAAATATTGCATTAATTTATTAAAAAGGGTATTTTGGACATATATCAACATTTCGAAAGAGCACTGTATTGCTCTTTAGAAAGCACACGGTTAAAGAAAAGCACTACGATTGTATACAAAAAAGCATCACAAATCTCATTTTATAAATAAATGTAATTAAATTTAAAAATCTGAATATTAAAAGTATCATATGTGATTAAATTTTAGCACTACAATATTGTATAAGAAGCACTGTTAAAAACCTGAATATTAAAAGTATCGTATGTGATTAATTTTAGCACTACATTACTGTATAAAAAAACACTGTTAAATTACGAGTAAGAATTTTGAATTTTTACTATATTTTAGTTCTTTTATAATAACATATCAATGCTTTTTTAATATTATTGCAGCGCTTTTTTTCTACCATCACTGCTTTTTTCGATTGGCAAGAATTATATAGTTTAAGTCGTCCGAAATCCGACCCAACAACTCCCGTCGAACCAAATCCAGAGCCATCCGAATCAACCACCGCAATCAAGAACAAGTTTGCTTAATGACATAATTTAAACAAAAATCCTTCAGAAACTAACATCCAGAACCAAAACCAAAACAAATTGCAGACTGCCTAAAACTAAGAATTAAATTTTTTTTTTACAATAAATCATGAGCCAAAACCAAAACAAGTTGCAGACTGCCTAAAACTAAGAATTAATTTTATTTTTTTTACAATAAATCATGTTTACCCACCAATGCAATAAAGAATTGCACAATAACATTAGATGACTTAATCATCTTATGATGCTTCCAAGATTTCCTCACAGCCATCCGGTCAACAAAGTGATTGCCCGCATAAAGAATACTAATGAACAATTCGACCGGCCCCAGAATCGCTACCACGGCGACGACCCACTACCGCCATTCGCCGAACCCGT
The DNA here is from genome assembly GCA_014905375.1 of Phtheirospermum japonicum. Taxonomy (NCBI): domain Eukaryota; kingdom Viridiplantae; phylum Streptophyta; class Magnoliopsida; order Lamiales; family Orobanchaceae; genus Phtheirospermum; species Phtheirospermum japonicum. The sequence continues at coordinate 421,876 of BMAC01000780.1, forward strand.
GGCCGAATCAACCCCCATCCGCAGCCGCATCACCGCCTCCGTAGCCGTTGTCCCACTTACCGAACGGGTTGAGCAGCGCCGCCACCGATTCACCATTCACCGCCCCGACAATCAAAAAATCGCTACCACCTAACGCCCCACTGCCGCCATTCGCCGAACCCGCGGCCGAATCAACCCCCATCCGCAGCCGCACCACCGCCTTCGTAAGCCGTTGTCCCACTTACCGAACGGGTGGAGCAGCGTCGTCGCCGATTCACCCTTCACCGCCGCGGCTGGATCCAACCATCCGTGGTGTCGGGCTAGCAATTTGTCAAGCACCTTGCGTGCAGAAATCGCCGCCAGAATCTCAACCCAAAACCAAAAAAATCCCAAACCAACCCTGCAATCTCAACCCAAACAGTTCTAAATCAAGTTCAAAGGCAAGCCACGCTTACCCAATTGCGGAGAAGAGGTCCATTGTTCGGCCAGAATGCAGCGAAGACGCCTTGGTCATTGATTTGAAGGGTTCGAATGTGTCGAAATGCGGCTCGTACTCACGGGATGTGGTGGGTTACAATACGAGGGTGTTGTCGAATAGATGGCGATGGAGACGGCTCCAGCGGTGATGGCGTTCGGCTCCAGCGGCGATGGCGACGGCTTCAATCGGCGTGCAACAGCACTCGCCGCGCGGCGGCCATGGAGGTTCTGAGGTTCGCGGCGGCTGAGCTTGGTGGGGAGAGGGCCGCGRGGCGGCTGGGATTGGATTTGGGGAAGCACCGCCGCTGGCCGCTGATTTTTCGCCGCCGAAGGAATTGAGTTCCACCAATCCGCTGGTGCTCCGCCCAATTGCGGCCGTTGACTTTTGAATCTTGCTGGCGAGTCTTGGAGAAGAAAGAAAAACCCACGTCAAGGTGCAGACGGGGGAGAGAAGAAAGGAGGATGAGTTTTCTAAGGTTGTGATTTGGGTATTTAATGTGATTAAAAGTTGTGTGAAATTACATAAAGGCCCTTGTATTTCTATATTTATAATTTAATAAATTTGAAAAATAGAAAAAATCTGATTCGTACAAATTATTAGATCTAAGGCCTGGATTGGTCCCTAAGTTCGTATATATTGACGTGAATTTCATTTGAATCTAATCCTATATATATACACACACACGTTTATTCAACCAAGTAAAGCTTATTTGAGTATAATGAGTTAATAAGTTTTGTGAATAAATTATAAAGTATCTTATTGTATTAACCAAATTTACACATTGTATCTCGAGAGAGATTATTTGAATACCGTCATTGTATTTTATATATTAGCAATAATTTTGTCTTTTTGACTTTGTATCCCCAAAATTTAATAATAATGAATATGAGGACAATAAAGTAGTTTTTAATATGACATCACATGTGATGAAACTTTGTTCATAATCTTTTTGTCAATTCTTTCAAAAATCTTGAACCAACTATCAACAATCTTACCACTTATGCGGTGAGGCACATATGGTCCACCAATTAAAATTTTTTCGTTAGTCCAATTTTCGTATGAATTGAGGCAATCGACACAAAATTACACGTGACACTCTAATTTGAGTGTTTTGACCAAATTCCATCGGTTAATGCCAACTAGACACTGATTGAAGTAATAGAATATTATTATTATTATTATTATTATTATTATTATTATTATTATTATTATGGGGAAATTATTAAATATTGTCCTCCAAGTGGAGGACCATTTATCAATTAGTACAAAATCCAATTTTTAGTCAAATAGTCACTTCTTTTTGTCAAATAGTTCAAAATTAAGACATGAATATACAACAATCCCTTACTATGAAAAAAAAAACTAATATAAAAAATAATAATAAATATAAATATATTGGCCAGCTAGGTGGTTTCAGCCACGAATGGCGGGCCGGCCAGAAAATTTTTCGTCCCCCATAATCTTTTTCGGTCAACGAAAAATATTTTCGGCAATTTTTATTTTTTTTTGGCCAAAAAGTTTCTTACTGTATATTCTAGAATCTCTTAATTAATGTTCAAAAAAGTTTTTCGGTCACCAGAAAACATTACTTATTATATGTACGAATTTCTTACTATATTTAGTTTTTTTTTACTATATGTCTACAACTTTCTTACTTAATATCCAAAAATATTTACTAGATTGGAAAAAAAATTGGCTTGGATTTTCAAATATATTGTTATGCATTTCTTACTTATTAAATGCAAATTATTTTATATTTATTCCAAAAAAAAAAGGAAGAAACTTCTTATTTCATAGAAAATTATTGTTATATATTTCTTATTTAATACAATAATTATATAATTTATTACTTCAAATTGAGATTTCTAACTTGATGTTCGTAAAGGAAAGAAAAATTATTGAGAAAAGATACATGCAAGAAGAGCCTTAGGAAAAGACTCAGGAAAATGATATAATTTTACACATATGCCCTGAAAGCATTTAAAGAAAGAAAGAATGGGAGAATATCATTTGAACCCCATAAAATTTTATAAATTTACACTTTACTCCTAAAATAATTTTATTTTAAGATACATCCAAGTTTATCGGCTGGAAACCTGACATGACCTATCGTAATGCCTCTGAATGGAGTCCAGGGTCTAAATAGGTGTAACAATGCCACGAATGAGGATATAACTAATAAAAATGATAAATTTACGAAAGTTTTTGTCATCCTTGAAATTGGTATCAGAGCCTAGGTTTATTAAGAATTTAAAAGAAAAATTTATTATAATTATGTAATTAACTTTTGGTGAGGAGATTTATCTCTAAAAATGGATCCGAACGAGTGTTCGAGATGTATTCATTTCAGGCAATATTTCCAAATATTGGAAATATACGAGATAGACCACAAAGAGAAAGTAGCATATTGGGATAACCAATATGTTGCACAAAGACTCGCAGGAGCCAAGAGGGAAACCTTGCTACAATGCGAGAAACAAAAGACATATCATCTGAGTTACCTATGGGTAAATCAGATATTGAAGATGGACCTCAAGTACCATAGGGATACAGCTCATGAATCCCATCAATAGATCCAACTGCAACGAGATATCCGATTCCTCTAAGAATCTTAGGGAAATCCAAAAGATGATACAAGACATCGACCACCAAATCCAGGTGAAGATGAAGGAGGTAATTGAACATCAAAAAGAAACACGAGAAATCATAATCGATGTTCAAAGACGAGTCAAGGGCCTTGAAGTCAAACCAAATGCATCTGGAGGAAGACGACGTATAACTTTCGAAACGGAACCCCTTTTACACCAAAAGGGGAAACCGACTGAGGTTATAAGACAACCAACGGAAGAAGAGAAGATGATGGCCATAATTAAGGGAATTCCATTACAACCCAAGAAGTAATGGAAAGAATCAACGTGGAAGATTTAAACGACCTAATCGAATCCTTCACCGGATTAGTTATTGTGGATCTAAAAATGAACTCGGGAGATTCTTCGGCCTTAGTACCAAGAAGCGCTCCACCAACAAATCTAAAAATGAACTCGGGAGATTCTTCG
>BMAC01000780.1:437610-524696 GCA_014905375.1 Phtheirospermum japonicum
CGTCCAGTTTGCTCGCAAGTGTACGAGGTAACTGTAGGGTGATGAGTTTGACTCGAGTCGTATCTCTCGAGGAAACAACTGTTCGGTCTTTCGGATGTTTTTCTCAATTACGAATAACATACATATACATTTGGGGTTTTAAATGGATTGAATTCGATCATTATAAACTAAGACAATAATTAAACTAAAACTAATTAAACTAATCACTTTAACTAGATTATCAACTACGAGCAATAATTAAACTACTTGAACTCAAGAACTAAGAATTAATAGCAACTAATCTAAAAGCATGAATATAATAAATTATCACTAAGCAATGTATCATATGAATCTAAGATTAACGAATAACTAAGCATAAATCAATCGCATAAATCAACTAAATTAACCAATATCCAATAACAAGCATAAACGATTAAAATACTGTAACATGGCCCACGTTTGGAGATGGACGGAGAAAATATGTCCGGAATGCTCGAATCAAACAGAGCCAGAGTTTGGTACAAAGTCCAAARAGAATAAGRCAAGTGYWCAGGGGACACCAAAAACACGTTTTYCCCGGGGACCGCYCAAATCAAAAAAGTAAAGGATTCCCCGACAACAATAAAAGGATCATGTGATGATCAGGTCCCTCAAGAACGTGCCTCTGGAAAGCGGAAATTCCACCAGCTAACAGAGGACAATAATGCAAATAAAGACGTAAGCAATGACGTCAATTAATTTACAAGTTATGTGAAGTCCGGATTTAAAATCCGCCATACTTCTATAAATTCAGGATTTGGAGGAAGCAGAAGGCATCGCTCATCACCTTCTATTTTCTCATATTAATAAAGAAAGAGTGTTTTGTGTGCAAGAATAAAGAGTGTATTAAGAGGTTTATGTATTCACAAGTGCAAGCCTTCTCCACGAGAGGCTAAACGGTTATCTCCTCCCAAAAGGAGGTTACTGATGTAATAATATTTTCTTTTAAATTCTTAATAAAATAAAGGCTTTCGCTTCCACTCATGTTCAGTACTTTTAATTTATCTCCATAATCAAAATATCTCGTACGCCTGGAGTAGGAAACGAACCAAGGCTGTGCTGATCGGTTTCTGAAGGAGCTGGATAACTTGTAGCTCAACTTCATAAAAAGGAAGTTAGACGGAGAGGAACCGTCTGTAAAACGAGTTAGGGGCGGTGATTTTTCAGCTGGTGGCYTCGCAACCCATCTCACCCGGAATCGACTCGGTCAAAAAGAGGTATGAAGGTTATTGAGACATTTTAATTTACGGAAGCATGATGGGCCTAATATGGTCGTAATGGACTATTTCCATTTTAAAGATGACAAATATATATATAATATATATATATATATATATATATATATATATATATATAATATATATATATATATAATATAATATAATATAATATAATAATAATAATAAATAATTAAATAAATAAAAGTTAAAGAGTTATGGGGAGAAAAGTGTAAAAGAAAAACTTTAGTAGGGGTTTTCCGCTTTAAATAAAGACATTTCTCTCATTAAGGGCAGGAAGGTCAATTTACCCCTATTTCCTGAACCAATCCCTAAAAGACTGCCTGCGTGTATCCGCTCTCAAAATTATTACTTAGAAAAAAATTTCGGGAGCGGATATTTGCACCCCAAAATTTGATTAGTTGACCCCATGTATGAGAACACACCAATAATATTTTAAATATATTAGAATTTTACTAAATCAACCCCATACACTCTCTATTTTACCCCTATCTAATATATAATATAAACACAAAAGATTATAAAATAAAACAAAGGAAAAACAATGAAGAAAACGCAGAAAAGCAAGAAGACAAGAAAGGAAAAAAATGAAGAAGAATGATAAGAAAAAAAAATGAGAAAAATTAAGATATTTTTTTCCGAAATATTATGAAAGAATGGATTGGCAGAAAGGAGGCACAAAGACATTCTGAATATGGGATTGTCTTTGTTGGCTCAATCAAGTTTGCCTTTGAGCTTCTGGGGAGATGCCTTTGTCACTGCAACTTATCTCTTGAACAGAGTTCCTAGCAAGCCACTACAGTTCAAAACTCCACTTGAGGTCCTTTATGGCCATAAGCCTGATTACAAGAGATTGAAAGTGTTTGGATGCTTGTGCTACCCACATCTTTTGAATCGAACTTTTTCGCTTCAAAATAAAAAGCTAGTCCGCAAGAGAACGGAGCTATTGTAGGCGATAAGCTGACTCGAGTCGAATCACAAGGAAGACTAATCGAAGGCTATTCCGGTGTTTGATTTTACGAACATAGAAATGAAATAAAAACTAAACTAAACACGCAATCAAATATGGTTCGAAAGTTCTAACATCTACGAGCAATAAAATAAAAAGCCTTTAAAAAAACAATTAAGAAAGCGAGGGTTCTAGTGCGTCGGGATCATCTCCACGATCAGGGTTGTCAATCCTGATGGTTCTAAATAACCCTAGGCACTGGAACGATGAACTTAGCCGAAAACAAACATCATCATGATCAACTCCATAATATCAACGCAAGCATGATCACAATCGATAATAAAAACAAACAACTAATCTAACGAGAACTAACAACTAAACTACTAAAGCAAATAAACATAAATTAACAACGAGAAAAATGGTAAAAGGTTTATACTAAATTAACAAAACCAAAGTACATAACAACATCAAAGTAAAGGTTATTAAAGCCAAATACACAAAGCAAATAAAAAGGTGCAGAAAAACCTATAATCTAGAAAAGCATCAGTATTCCAACGAACTTTAACAACGAGAAACGATCTTGAAATGTCAGACAGCATAGAAACAATAAAACGATGAACTATAAAACTCGAACTACGCTCGTGATTGAAATGGGTCAAGAATTGAGGGTTCTCTGCAAGTTATGAACCTTTCCCCCTCGTTCCAGCCTGCTAAAAATGAAGGAACCATCGAGTTTATATAGAATTTCCCAAAATAACCGCCCAAACTGTCGGAGCGTCGACCGACGCGGGCGGAGCGTCGGCGTCGACACTAGTTAGGATGCTCGCGTTGACTAGGCAGTGCGTCGATCGACGCGGACCAGGGTTGACGCAACTGCAAGAATGCGTCGGCTTGTGATCGAATGACGGAGCAAAGGTCGACGCAATAGAGAGTTTGCGTCGACGGTGCGTCGACTGACGTGGGCGCAAGTTGCAGGCGTCGGCAGCTAGTGTCAGCAGGACTCGGACACTGGGTAACCCAGTGTTGGACTTGTACCCAGTGTTAGCTCAGCACAATGCTCGTCCAATCTTGGTCGTCTCGATGCTAAAAGAAAAAATTAAACATAATTAGACTAATTACTTATAAAATAAAGTAGAAGAACATAAAATGAGATGAGAAATGAAAAACCCTTAAAAGAAGAGAAACAAGAAGAATATAAACCTAAAACCCGACAAAACACACAAAACGCAATGCAAAAACACCTGAAAATCACATACAAATATGTACAATTCAAGGCCCTATAACAAGCATAAAATGGAATATAGATCATGTAGAGGAGTTTTTCTAGGGTACAACAATCAATATAAAGGGTACAAAGTGCTACTGTTAGACAAGAAGTTCATTATCACTAAATGTGATGTTTGATGAAGGGATCTTTCCCTATAAAGAAAAGGAAAGTGTGCAGAGAGTTGTGTGCCCTAATGATTCACCTGTTGTTCCTATCATCCCTACAACAGACATCTTGGACAGATTAAGGATTGATGCAGAAGCTAACAAAGGCACTGGAGAAAATAGCTCTCCTGTTCATAACTCAGTCACTCACCACTCTTCAGCATCAAGGAGGACCTCATCCTCTCCTGGTGCTTCAGCCAACCCAAAGAGTAGCATGCCAGCTACACCTCTATTTGTGCAACTTCCTCCAATGAACAATGATTCAGACAGTGTTGCCTCATGTCAGGCTCCTCAAGGACATCCCATCATTACAAGATCAAAATTGGTTATTCATAAGCCTAAAGTTTACAACACCACTGTGACAAAGGAGACTGAACTTAATTATCTCAGTGAGGCACTAAGGTCTACTAAATGGAAGGGATCCATGCAAGAAGAAATAGATGCATTGATGAGAAATAAGACTTGGCAATTGGTTGATTTACCAAAAGGGAAGAACATTTTTGGATGTAAATGGATTTTTAAGATAAAGAGGCATGCAGATGGAAAGATCTCTAAGTATAAATCAAGGCTAGTGGCTCAAGGATATTCACAAATTCCTGGATTTGACTTATCTGAGACTTTTAGTCCTGTAGTGAAGCATAGCACTATAAGGATCATGCTTACTCTGGCTACTAACCATTCTTGGAGAGTGAGACAGTTAGATGTGAGCAATGCTTTCTTAAATGGAGAGTTAAGTGTGGAGATATACATGAGGTAGCCTCCAAGATTTGAGAAGAGAAACAGCCATATGGTTTGCAAGTTGACTAAGGCCTTATATGGTTTGAAACAGGCCTCAAGAGCTTGGTTCAGCAAAGTCAAGTCAATATTGATAAGGATGGGCTTCAAGGACTCCAAGGCTGATTGTTCATTGTTCTATAGAGTCAGAAAGGAATATTGTCTCTTTGTACTAATATATGTTGATGATATTCTTGTCACAGGATCCAACCAAGTGCAGATTAACCATTTTTTAAATTCTTTGGCCAGAATTTCTCTATCAAAGACCTTAGAGAGATGAACCACTTTCTTGGAATTGAAATCACTAAGACAAGGAATGCACTTGTGCCAAGAAAAGTATAGCAAGGAGCTCAGCTTCTTGAAAAATGCAAGATGGAATCAGCTAACCCTACTCCTACTCCAATGGTATCCTCATTGCAACTGTCTAAATACCAGGGAGTGCCAACCATAGATGGAACAAAATACAGAAGTGTTGTTGGAGCATTGTAGTATGTTACTATAACAAGACAAGAATTGAGCTATAGTGTGAAAAAAGTATGTCAGTACATATCAGCTCCTCTGGACACATATTGGAGAGCAGTGAAGAGAATCTTGAGATATCTAGCTAGAACAACGAACTATGGTCTATACGTCAGAAAATCTGCACATCTTAATTTGAATGCCTTCTCTGATTCTGACTGGGGAGCAGATATGGATGATAGAAGATCAACCACATGATATTGTGTATACTTTGGAGGTAGTTTGATATCATAGTGTTCAAGAAAGTAACCTTCTGTTTCAAGATCCAGTACAGAGGCTAGGTACAAGAGTTTAGCTAATGCTTCATGTGAAGTTACTTGGATAAGTTCATTACTTAATGAGATAAACCTGCCACCTGCTAAAACACCTGTGATTTGAGTAGATAATCTTAGTGCCATAGCTTTGGCTTCTAATCCTATTCTGCATACTAGAACAAAACATGTGGCACTTGATTATCACTTTGTTAGAGAAAAAGTTGCAGCTGGAAAGCTAAGAGTGCATCACATTTCAGCCATTGAGCAAGTTGCAGATGTTCTAACCAAGCCTTTGTCTTTGCAATTCTTCTCGAGGCTCATAAATAAACTTAATGTAACTAGTAGGAGCACGATCGAACTAGGGGGCGTGTGAAAGATGCACCAGCAAGAGAGCGCGTGAGGCTTCTTAGCTACAAGTCAAAAAGTTGCAACAGGTCGAATGAAGCAGCTGATGATAGCTGCACATCAAGACAAAACGGATGCAAAGGTTTGGAGGATCAGCTTGCAACTTGTGTTGATCTAAACGGTCATCATGCATCGTGTGGCAGCTGGCATGCATCAACATTGGCTCAAAACCCTAGCATTGGTCTATAAATAGTATGTCTTATGTATTGCTTTCTTGTAACAAAAAGGTGTATTCTTAAATCAGTCAAGAACAATTAATGGCTTTCAGTTTTATCCTTGTTGTGGTCGCTCGCCGCCCGGTACCCGCTGTTCGGTCGTAAACGGAAGCGTCGTTTCGTTTCAAGCGTCGTTACTTAGGCCCGGACAGTGATTAATTATGTCCGTACTTAGCCAATTCCCTGCACCGGCTTGACAGCAGTCCTTCAGGGCCGTTCCAGCAGCCACCCGGCACGAATGCAATAGCAATCCAAAGCCCAGCCCGCAGCAGCAGCGATGTCTTACGTCCAGGCCCGATTTCCAGTCACAACTTCTGTCCCTTTAGCTCGTTTCTGCAATTAGACCCGACACAACAAATTACTGGAAGAATTAACAGGTTAAGTGAAAAATCAGAACGATTACCGCCTCAATGTCGATCATCCGAGAAACGGCAAGGAGCCAGAAAACGAGAGTGAGTCGTCGAATCTGAATTGGAATTCTTTGGAATCGAGTCAGAATTTAATTCGGCTCAAGGATCCGTATTTGGTCCTTTTTCTTGCAACAAACCGAAGCAACTTGGCCGTGAGGATACGGGACGGCACTCAGCCCACCACCACCGGTAGCAGCCCTCAGAAAATCGCCCAACAGACCCTTCGAACCCCCCTCGGTTGTATAATCGACAAGGCTCACAATTAACTGAAAACCCACAAAGGATAATGATAGTAGTCGCAGTGTATCCCTCAACAAAATCGCACGGGTCTTTATAGCAGGACGGAAAAGAGAGAGAGAGAGAGAGAGAGCGGAGGGATAGCAACAGAAAGCCATCCCAGACGGGGAAGGCAAAACCGAGAGGGAGAAGAAAGTGGCTGAGGCAATTAGGGTTAGAAAACCTTTTTAAAGGTGGGGTCAACGGTTCAGATCGACTTACCTGCTGTGGATGGTCCAGATTAGCCAAGAGACGGGTCAAGGGTTTGGGCGGGCTCTCCTCAGAGTACGATCCTGATGGGTGTTGGGCTGGATGCATAAGGGACCGGCAGAAAATTACCAAATAGGCCTAATCATAACTTCATTTGGGCCGCGTATTAACAATCCTTAACCTAGCTATTGTATCTTTCAACTTTCCATTCAATGATGTTTTGAGTTTATCTTTTCAGCCTTTTCTCGCTTTACAATACAAAAAGACCATGACTAATGGTCAACTGCCAGACATTGGTTATCCTAGCTATATTTTTCCATGTTCTCCAATTGGAATTTGGTTGCAACACACACCCAAAAAAAAAATACTAATATTTATTTGCACACATGATCCAGATCAACATTTGTTGTCCTCTTATTTATACTTTTAAGAAAAATGACGTATTTTGTATATTTGCAGCATCGGGTAAAATGGAAAAAAAAAAAACAATAATCACGCAGTGGACTACAATTCGAACTTAATCCTATTTTACACTTGTACGATTTGCTAATGCATGTCTTTTTTTTCTTTTCTTTTTTAATTTTTTTCTTTTTTTTTTTTTTTTTGTGTGTGTGTGTTTATTTGATTGATGACTTCATTTTCATGAAGATAGGTAGTTCATTCATTTGCCAAAATAAATCAATTTTTTTCCTGAATCCGTTTGGAAATTGATAACTGCAGCTAGGGTGGAGAATAGAGATAAACAGGCACGATCTTTTGTGATTCCAAAATGTTGTTTAGCCAAATGGGGTGAATTTCAGCCTTTAAGGGCATTGAGAAACCCTTTTGACGTGTGATACTGGAATTCAAATTTTCTGTTCCAGTTGCATTTACCACTGTGTTAAATAATTAACATTTCTATGATGTGGGTTATTTGGAGTTTCGAATTTTATAATAGAGTTACATTTTCATTATTATATTGTTGTATTAGGCTTTATCATTGATATCCTTACCCATTTAATCCTGATCGGATATGTTCATCACATGATGTTCAAATTTTATTTCAGTCATTTAGCTAAACATAAAAAAATATGCCATAAGATTTGCGCCATGATATAAGTTTTTTTTTCTTTTTCTTTTTTTTAACTATCGGGAAAAACCCTAAAAGGCATAGCAGTATCACTGCTCTCGTGTTATATATCATTTAAGGTTAATGCACAAAAATAAAGAATATCATTTAATATCGATACAAATTTATTATATTTGTAAATTCGTAGGATCTATAGTTGTTGAAATAAGTATCAATAAAATGATATTAAGTTCAGTGTTAACAATACCAAAACTAACATCAAACAGATTATTAGAAAATAGGCAGCGGAATAAATATTAAAAAGTGAACACAGCAATTTAAATTTCGTTCGTAAGTAAAATACTTACGAACTTGGGTATATAAACCCGAAAACTATATTCATTGAGCATTTGATGGGGTTGGTGCCTCCAAACAAACTAGAGAAGTTAGAGGAGATATTGGCAGGCGAGGGTGACAGTAAAGAGGACGAGGTTAAAGAAAATGATGAACAGTAAAGCCAGCACCATTAACTTCGGGCCAACGGAGGAGCAGGGAGAGGGAACTTTGGGTACAGGACCCCAAGTTGATCCGTGGGCGATATATGATAAGATACCCATCGTCATCTAAGGAGGACGACGACGATGATATACAGTTCTTGGGCAGCATGTCGCGAATGAGTCTTTACAAACAACAGGCCCAACTAGATACGGAAGAGGAAGAAGATGAAGCAACGTCAGCCTCCCGCGCATTAAGAGATATGCAAGAAGCAGTACGAGCATTACAGAGGCAGATCGCGAGAGCAGGAAGTGAAGAATCAAAAGACCATCCGTTCTCGAAAAGGATATTGAGAGCGGCGTTACCCCGAGGGTAAAAAGGGTTAGATTTCTATTATGAGGTTTTATCGAAATGTAAATAGTTTCGTTGATCAAAAGTTAACATACAAAATATGCAGGCATGACCACCGAGATGGTTACAACACAAATATGCAAATGATCCTAAAGGCCAATAGTAGGCATCTAGATGGGCATACCCATCTAGACGGTGGGAGCACACCTAACCTATCTCATGACCCTAGTAGAAATACAAGGAAACTCACCATGCAGTCCCTAAACTAGAAAATACAACAAAACACACAAGCAAGAGATGAGCAATCTAGGCAACAAGGGGAGTGTAGCTAAGCCGGCTCATGCACTTGGTTCTTCTTCTTCCTCCTTGTCTTCTTCTTGCCTTGGATGAAGTCCGTATCGTAGGAAAAATCTTCCGGAAAATTAAGGGCATCTTCATCCTCTCGGTCCTCACAGGGCTGCTTGCTTGAAGATGCCCCCTCGCGTCGATTGGTGCCCTTGTTAAGCGGCTGACTCTTGGGTTGCCTATTTTCAGCTTGTCGAGGTGCAATGTCATTGCCAATGCTTTGAGTTGCACCTCTCCGATCAACTTGCCCCTTTTCAGGACCTTTACCAGGCGCAGGCACTGGTGTATCACGTTCGACAGTCCCCTCAGTGACCTTTGTGTTACCCTTGGCTTTGGCTACAAGGTCACGCTGAATACCCTCTTCCAAGGATGCCATGCCAGCAGCGACCCCGGACGATTTTCCCTTAGGAGCAGCAGCGTTGGCACTCGTTGGTTTGCTCACATGGGCTGGCTTCGGAGCAGGTGTCATTGTCGGCCATCAGGTCGTGGAGTGGCCCAAAAGCTTATAGGTAGTGCAAAATTGGGTTCTGAAATCATACTCAATCGGTTGCTCCCTGATTTTGTCCCCAGGGAGATGTATCTTCACCGATGTGGGCAGCGTGGAGGCAGCGTCAACCTCCACAAGGACTCGAGCAAAAGATACCCTTTCCTTTTGATGTGAGCATGTCCGTTGCAATCGGTGTCCCAACTTTTGAGACAATCCTGCTCAAGATTTCCTCATTCCAACAGTCGAGCGGGAGCCCAGGCAGCCTTATCCACACCGGGATGTATCGAAACACATTCTTATCAAACTCAAAACATTGGGGCATATTTTTCAGCATAAGAGTTTGCCCAATATTTGAATAAGGTCCACGTAGCAAGACTTGCTCACGATGTTCATCTTTTTCGAATTTGAACACAATCCAACCGGAATTATGGACAAAGAACTTGAAAGGGACTTTCCAAGAGTTGCAAAGCGTCGTGAGAGCTTGCTTACCCGGGAACTTCGATGCAAAATGACCCGCCAAGAAAAACCCCCATGCTTTTTCTATTATGAGGGGACGTCGGACCCCACCCGCCATGTGAAGAGTTTTGAGAACGAGGCGGTGTTAAGGCAATATACGGATATTGTATCATGTAGGCCTTTTTTATCTACTTTGAGAGGATATTACAAGACTGGTTCTATCAACTGCACCTGGCACCAGGTAGAATTAGCAGCTTTCAGGTATCATGAGGTCGGCCTACCTGACACATTTCGATAGCGCCAAGATATACATAAAAATCGCACAATCCCTTTTCTTAATGGTGCAGCAATCTGGAGAAAGTTTGAAGAGTTATATAGTTCGGTTTACTAGAGCTACCTTATAAGTTCCCACGGCCACGGATGAGATGAAGGTGGGAGCGTTACACCAAGGATTAAGAAGGGAGGACCTACGAAAATCATTGGCTAAGCGATCCGCACATACGTACGAGGAAGTTTTGGATAGGTGTGCAAAATACATACATGTAGAGGAAATGGAAAAAGGAACACAGGTTACGTTTCTAACAAGAGGTCGCAGAGCCAGAGAGAATGGCTCCCAGGAAGTCGGAGCTTAGGAGGGATTCAAGGCAAGTTGCGCTGGCGCTCCTAACCGCTGGAGCGGAGGCTAGAGGAACAACAAGAAATAGGGGAAAATATGGATAGACCTGCAAAACAAAATCCAAGCACGACAGCCCCAGTTTAAGCCCTCCGATACTTAAGTTAATATTCATAAATATTGGTAAACAAGAGCTCTATGAGAGTAGAAACAATCAACTTAGAATAGAATTGAGGCATATGTTCTCTTTATATAGACAAGAGAAGTGTTCCTAATCTAAGGTCTCCATCTCTTATTCGCACCATAATTCCATGATAAACCCACCCACTTATAATTAGGTGCTCACCTTTTTGCCCATTATATTGTCCACTTTCCAATTTAAGACCAAGATATTGTCAACTATCAAAACATATACATGAAGTTGGTAAAATTATTAAAAAGGGTACAAAATTATCCCAATCGGGTTTTTTTGCTGACGTAGTGTGATTCGACCTTATCAGTTTTCTTTACTTTTAAACATTAATTCCCTAAGAAAGAAATCAGTTATGGTTCATTATATTGGCCACATTCCACAAAAGGTACGTGACATTGACCATCATCAAACCACATCTGCTAAGTTGGCCAATTTATTGAAAATGATCCAAAAAAGCTTGATCGAGGCGTTTTTCTGACGTGGCGTTAGTTTATATTTTCTTATCATTTTTATTAATTTTAAATATTAAATTGACGACAAAACCCTATTTACCCCTTGAATCAAATTAATATATTTTATTAAATAAAAAAAATAAATAATCAGTGATAAATAAAAAATATAAAGTAGATCTTATAAAATTATAAAATAAATATAAAGAATTTTACAATTTTTTATTATCAGTAAGATTTTAATTAGTAAAATATTAATAAAATTAGAAATAAATATAAAAAATATAAATTGAATTTTAAAAAATTATTTAAAATATAGATATTTATAAAAATAAGTCTAATTTTATTCATTTAAAATTATATGTATGTTTTCTAATTTCTTATAATATATTTTATGATTTTATATTTATATCTAATTGTATTAGCTAATGCTTTTTATTAATAATCATTTCCTAGTATAAATTTTTATAATTATTTTATAATTTCTTAATATTTATTTTATATTTTTATATTTATCTTAGATTTTTATAGCACCATGCCACGTCAAGAAAATGCCCCGATCAAATTATTTTGGATCATTTTTGATAAATTGGCCAACTTAGTAGATGTGGTTTGATGATAGTCAATGTAACATACCTTTTCTGAAATGTGGCCAATATAATGTACCAAAATTGATTTCTTTCTCAAGTTTTTTTTTTCAATTAATGTTTAAAAATAAAGAAAAATGATACGAAATTATTGAATCACGCCACGTCAGCATAAAAGCCCGCTCGGGACAATTTTGTATCTTTTTTGATGATTTTGCCAAATTCGTGTATTTGTTTTGATAGTGGACATTATCTTACTTCTAAACTGAAAAGTGGACAATATAATGGGCAAAAACCAATTTTCCCCTAAGTTACCATATAATAATTAGAACTCTCGCATTTTTATTAAGTTGTCATAAACTATGGGCTATAAAACCATCACCATACCTTCAGCCTGTCGGGACTCATACCATGACTCTACCAGCTCATCATAGCTCATCACAGACGTATAAAGCCCAGTCATTTATCCAACCTAACTTAAGAATATTACTACTATTCCAAAACTCGTCAAATCTCGATAACTCTTTTGAAGAGGTCGCTTCCCTTATATAATCGACATAACTCGATGTGTATATCTACCTTAATTATATGATGTTGTAGCAGCATATAACATATATATACCATCACAAATAAGGAATAAGGTGATAAATCTGAAAATATACCTCAAATACTAGTTTAACATTGTACTTTTATACGATTAATTGTGTAGCACTTATATATTTTTTTAATTATCTATTTATTTGGATGGTTGTGCCTGACGGGATCATTTGTGTTTAATTTGCAGTATTTGTGATGTTTTGCAGTTGAAGGAAAAAAGCATTAGATCGCTTGTGCCGAATTCAACGATCACGACATTAAATATGTACAATTAAAATAGTATTGAGTCACCTCATACCAGCCCAATTATTGAAGAGATAGGCTAATTATACTCCTGCCCAACTTGCACCTTAGGCCCAACTGTCAAGGGTTTCCTTAAGAAGTTATAGGAGCCCATACGTTCTTATAAAATTTTGATTTGATTTGATTCGATTTTAATTAAATTTTGTTTGAATTTTAGCTTGATAATCCCAAAAATATTTAAAAAAAGATCGATTATTTTGGTTCAATTCTATACTGAAAATAAATTTTGATTCGATCTTAACTGAAATATAATTTAAAAATAAAAAAAAATATATTATTTATTATGATTTCTTATTGATTCGGTTTCTTTTGTTTAATTCTGTTTTAAACTTATTTTCAATTTGGTTTTGTTTGAGATTTTTATAAACATTTCGGTTCTCGATTATTTGGGTTCGATTTTTAGCCTAGTTTTGATAATTTGGTTTAAAATTTTATATAAGTTTTGCTTTAAATTTTTTCAATTCAATTTGATTTCAGGCGAATCGATTGAATACTCACCCTCTACTAAGTAAACTTCATCCTAAGCACCTACTCAGCCTAGCGATTTTATCCGCAATGCCATATTCATGAAAAGATCGAACTTAGGTGCTTAAATATCAAATTTAGGCATCAACCTTTTGACATAAAAAAACTCACCCTATACGGCTACCACTTATCCACCCCTCGTATGAGGGTGATACACTTGATTGTATCTACATATTAAATGTATATGCCCTTCGTGTAGCATCATGATATTAATTCACCTACAATTCTAAGTCGTTCCATAAACCTTGTAGGCTCAAGTTCTCACATTAACTTGGACAACCTCTAATCAAATTTTATAAATTTGTTTCCCTAAAAGTTATCTCCTTATCTCTTTAGACTCTCTATTCTAATTTACATAGCAGACTCTACTTTTGTCAACTTCTATTTTATAAACTCCATTCTATTTTTATATTGAATTAAATATTATTTTTTAGTTTATTTTACTCTATTTAATTTATTCATAATAATATAGATTTTATGGAGTGCTCCAGTGGTTTAGGGAATGCTCGTAAAACCAATAGAGTTTGGTTCGGAGCCCATAGCTGGCAATTTTTTTTTAATCAAACACATCATATTTGAATTTAGGTGAAAAGTAACACATGTCAGTATTTTATTCGTCGCAATCCACCCGAGCCTCCATAAAGTATGAACCAATAAATTTTCTAATTTCGAGATACATCAGAAGTCGACACGTTGAAATCGATCATAGGAGAGAGCGACATGTGTCAACTGGAGTTACGATTAGCCGACAAATAGATTAAGGCTGAATATCATTAGTATAATGTGGTTGATTTTGTTTCAAACTCATTGTCATTTTATGGATTTTAGAGATTTTTGACACTTTCTTCCAACTTTGTCTATATTTATTTAAAGAACTATAAACTTATGGTAATAAGATAAATATGAGAAATAAGAGTAAAAATCAAATAAATAGAAAATTATGGTAATAAGATAAATATGAGAAAGAAGAGTAAAAATAAAATATATTGTAGCAATTATAGGCTAAACTGTTGTTCTAATCAAATTAATTTTCTGTCACGGCATGTACACGTTCAACTACAAGCTAATCTCTATTGTAGCAACTATATTGAACAACAGTTTATTATCATACAGCTGTAACAACAACATATTATTTAAGGTTTTAGACTGCTATTATAACTCTGTTCAAAAATTAAAAATATTAAATTATACTATCATAATATTTTACAATTATATAATTGTTGTTATTATTCGGCAGCCTAGGCCGATTCCAGCATAAATGATTAGAACACAAAGGATTAATTAGAAATCATTTTCCAACAAAACAATTCCTAAATTATTACCTTTTCTTTTCTATAGATATCTATGGTTCAACTTTCTGAGTTTACACTGTGTGAACAAAAATATTTTCTTCAAAAAACTTCTTATAAGCTGTGCAGCTATTTTCTTCCTAATAATTCGTTCATCGGCAAAAATGACAGTCAATCTGAACAAACGAATCTTGCTTGCGAACCTAAAGCCTTGAAGCTAATAAACTCCTCAGTTCCCTTCTAAGTATTTTCCCAGCTGCCGACCTCGGTATGGAATCACGAAAATACACCTTTCTCACCTTCTTATAAGGTGCAACCTGCAGTAAAAGAAACACAAATATCGAAATTGATCAGCACAATTCGATTTCAGAAGAATTTGGGTTAATCATAAAGACAGACTCAAAAAAAAAAAAGTAAATTGTAATTTTAAAGATAACTGTAGTTTTTTATCAAGGCGACCTGTTTCGCGACATAGTCCATTAGAGCTGCCTGTGAGATTGAACTGCCGTTTTTCAGGACTACAAATGCCACTGGGATTTCCCCAGCCTCTTCATCTCTAACACTGCTCAGAATAATACAAACATTGAATGAGTTCGATTAGGAAATAAATTTTAAACCAAGCAATTCTAAGATGAAAACAAATTTTAGCAATCTAAAAGTTAAACTCTTGGCAAGAGTGATATGCATCAAAGACAGTTTGCAGTGATGCATATGGAAATCTGATGAATTGGATTTATTTTGCAATATCTAAATGATCATAATTTATAATGATGCACTTAGCACGGTAATAAAACACAAGTATCAAGTCATTGATGAAACTTTTGAAAAAGCTAATTCTAACAAAGTTTCAACTAAATATCGTCACAGACCAATCCATTATGAAATCCGTACTATAAATGAACAAATAGTTAAATATCACAAAAAGTGAATTCCCAATTACCCCGTCACCGCTGCATCAAGCACCTTCGGATGAGACATCAAGACTGCCTCTAAATCAGCAGGAGCAACCTGAGAAAGCCAAAACAAAACATTAAAATGATAGATACAAATCAATTAACATTGACTATATTTTCATCCAAAAATAAATGAAAATGGAGGTAATAATTTTCAACAAACTGTCTCCTATGGTTGGCTCAAATTCGTGCAAGGCAAATGGTATAGATTGATTATATACCTGGAAACCCTTGTACTTGATGACCTCTTTCAAGCGGTCAATTACATATAAATACCCTTCTTGATCGAAATAAACAATGTCCCCAGTATGCAGCCAACCATCTTTGTCGAGTGCAGCCATAGTTTCTTCAATATTATTCAAGTACCCTGTTTCCAAATGAGGAAAGTGGCAAATAATTAACACGAATTGTAGTATTTTTAATAATTCACGACCTTTATGATTAATTTGAAATTTCATCATTTAATAGAAATAATTGAATTAAATAAATTACCTTTCATATTACCAGGTGAACGCAACCAAAGCTCACCAACAGACCCGGGAGGCAAGTGAGAACCCGTGACCCAATCCACCACTTTAGCTTCAACATTCGGAGACAAAAGCCCAACAGACGAATATTTACAAACCTCAGCGGTATTATATCCCCGAGTCCCCACAGCTGTCGACTCAGTCATCCCATAACCCTGAAATCAACATATAAAATTTTCTCACTCTCCATTTTTCATTACACACTCAACAAAAAAATTGCAAAAACAGAATTTAACAAGTACCTGGATGAAATCAACATGAGGTAGCATCTCATTAAATTCGTTTATGATTTTCTCGCTCAGTGGGGCCGCCCCACAAGAAACTTGCTTCAAGCTCCTAAAACTATTATTTTTATTTCCATCTCTTTTGACTCTCCTAGTCAACGCCGTTAACAAAGGCGGGACAGCGTGCAGGTGAGTAACACCAAATCTACCAATAGCTCTCACCATTTCATCAACATCGAATTTTCTCATCGTCACAATAGTACAGCCCAACGATAACAAGCCCATAACAAATAGAGAAAGCCCGTAAACATGAAACATCGGCACAACCGCCAAATAAACACTCTCCGAAGGCGGATAATCGTAAAGAGAAGCTTCGAATCTCGCGAAAAGCTCAACCACGGAAATAAAGTTCCTATGTGTCAGCATAACCCCTTTAGCCCGGCCCGTAGTGCCCGACGAGTATAAAATCGCCGCAACGTCGTGTTGCGTAATTTTAGGCCTCGGGGCCAAATTAGGATCGCTCGAAACGAGCTTATGAAAAACAGAACCATCATTATCCAAAATTTCCGGGACCCCAATTACACGACACCGTTTCAATTCACTAACTAATTCATCAACTCTATTAAAAGCAGAAAACACTAAAGATGCATTACTATCAAGAACTTGCCTTTTTATCTCTAACAAGCTACTCAAAGGGTTCATAGGGGTTACAATTGCACAAATACTCAATGCGCCCAAGAAAATAACAGGGAAATAAACAGAATTCGGGAGCAAAATCAAGATTACGTCACCTTGCGTCACACCCATACTGTGTAAACCAGAAGCCATTGATTTTACCAAAGAATGGAACTCGGAGTAAGAAACCGTGAGCCCAGATGAAGAATCAATGAGAGCGTGAGTCCCATTATGTTTCTTCGAGAAAATAAATGAAACGACATCAAGAAAAGGCTCAGAGGGCAAGTTGATAAATGGGTGTTTGCTTTGGTATATTCCTGTTTCAGGAGAAAACCAAGAAGAATTAAAAATTGATTTGGGCTTTCTTCTTATCCCTTCATTTCCAATCTCTTCGGAGCTCAGGTGGGCTTTAACTAATGCAGCCATGAGAGCTGAAAAAAGAATTAAAGGCCAATTATAAATACTGTTAGAGTACTATTCGTGGTGTTGTGTTGAAAAATCTCTGCAAAATCCCATGCCATTTATAAAAAAACAGTGAGCTTTTTTAGGTGTACCGACTAGATGAGGTGTGATTCGTAGCTCCTCAGAATATTGAATATATCAGTTAA
Organism: Phtheirospermum japonicum; assembly: GCA_014905375.1. Taxonomy (NCBI): domain Eukaryota; kingdom Viridiplantae; phylum Streptophyta; class Magnoliopsida; order Lamiales; family Orobanchaceae; genus Phtheirospermum; species Phtheirospermum japonicum. Next base: position 455,035 of record BMAC01000780.1, read on the forward strand.
CAAAATCTGAATGAATTTTAGGAGCCACAGATATATAAGGTGGCAATTTGGAGAACCAGACGGGAAGAAATTGGCATTATTATTAAGAAATATAAATGTTGAATTTGTGGCATAGAGAAGAAGATATGTAATTGGGCAGTTTTGAAAAGGTGCAAATGGGACAAGGGAGAAAGATGGAATGCTGGCCAAGCCACGAATTCAAAAACCAAATAAATGTTGGCCTAAACCTAATAAAACAGTGCCAAAACTAAGTGTATAAAGCTCAGGGTGGGGAAAAATACCAAAATATTGAAATACCGTATTTATCGTACCGAGAAAATAACAAAAAATATCGTATTTTCGGTATATCGTGATATTCGATACAGTACAGTATCAATACCGAAATATTACGGTACGATATCGGTATGCGAATAAAAAAAAACGGTAATTCGGTATATACCGAAATACCCCAAAAAATATTGATATTTCGGTATATATACCTAAATACCGAAAAGTATCGGTATTCGACCAAAAATATCGGTAATATATCTGTATTCGGTATAAAATCTTTGTACTGTTTTTTGTTGTTGCATTCGGTATGAACGGTATAATACATATACCCTTGGCATACCGATATATCGAGTACGGTACGGTATGTGTCGTGTAATTTACCGAAAATTCGATATACCGATATATCCGGTACGGTATCGGTATGAAATTTTATGCATATAATCGGTACTGTATCTGTATCGGTATGAAAAAAAATCGGTCCGTACCGACCCAATCCTATGTAAAGTTACATATAAATCTTATTACATGGGGAATTTCTAAAACCATATATGAAAAAAAAATATCATTTCAGGTTTTTTCAATTTTCAAAAAAAAAAAAGAAAGAAAGAAAGAAAGAAATTATGTATGTGAGATTTTTATTGGAAAATGAATTATTTTTAATAAAAAATAAAAATTTAGATAATTTACACAATAAATTTCCATTATAATCACACAAATATATATAAAATAAATTAAAATCAAACAAATTTATGTCAACCATGAAAATTGCAAGCTTTCTTTTTCATTTAAAATCTTAAAAATACATATAACTTACCAAATATGTTTCATTTTTCACGTAAAAAAATCAATAAATGATCAGTTATAATTTTTTTCACTAAAATTTGAAAATGAATTGAAAATAATTACATTGATTACCTACCTTTAAAGGGGGATTAGTAATTAAAATAAGGTGTGAATATTAACACCTCATAATTTTATGAGTTCACTACAAGTAACGAGAACACCCAAACAATATAATGCATAAGATTTTACTAAACTATCCCCACTAACATCTTACTTTTCACCTATAATATCTAAAATAGAAATAAACCAAAAAAAAAAAACTAAATGAAAAAGAAAGAAAGAAGACGCGAAGAAGAAGAGAAAAGGCAGAAAAACAATTGTGAAAAAACAAGCAAAGTATCTATGGATTGAGGTCAACAATTTGTTCAGCTGTGTAGGTTCTAGAATTTTGTTTGGATATTAATTGTTTTTATAGTGGATGGGTTATTAATTTACAAATCAATATCATAATTGAAAAAGAAATATTTTTCTTCGCTTAAATGTCGTTGTTTGCATGATTTTGTTGCACAATTTCTTTATTAAAAACTTAAACTTGTTTTATTTGAGATTTTTTTGCCAGCGTTTTGAAGTCTGATTTTAAGAACTAGAGTTATATGTTCGAAATTTGTTTTTGAACATTTTATTTATGTTCATAGAAAAAATTCAAACATGTTTTGAAAATAAAGGGTTCAAAAAAAATTCAAACATGTTACTGTTATTTATTCTATTTTATTTTTCTAATAGTTTGAGATTTTTTATAAATATTTAATTTTGAGTATTATGATAAATTTTACTTTAGTTTTTTCAATTGTTACTATTTTTATCTAAAATATTATGGATCTTGCTTAAAGCATCTCCAATACAACAATGTTGAAAGTGAAAAAATTGACACATGAAATAAAAATAATTATGTGACGCATTAAATACTTGACATTGTCAAGAGCAATGTTAAATTCTAGACATTATTCTTAACAATATCTACATTTAATTTTAAAGATATCATCCAATCACATTATTTCTCTCTTTAATTTTTTCTAAAAATTAATAAAATGAATTATCACATATATAACATTAATATTGATATATTTAAGAACTTTTTTTATAAAATATTAATTTCATTTGCCACATATGATCAATTAACACTATTGAATTGGAAATACTTATATGAAATGCCCTTAAAATAATGCCTCGCATCCTTTTTCCTTTTCTTCCTGTACACGCCACTTTGACACTAGTTAAAAGACCAATTTATCCCATTTCACTTTGAAATTTTGACTGAACACGTAGGAAAGAAGCAAATTTCGAAGTTCCTGCTGCACATCGCGCAGGAATCTGTGTCCCGCCACCGTGGCAGATGACGTCACCCAACCGAAAAGGCGGCATCAGCCTCTCCGCCGTTGGATCTCTGCCTTTGGTAATCCAGCATAGATAAATTAGGAAGAAACTCGATCTGCCCAATTCTTCTATCGAACACCGTTTCAATCTGTAGTGTGCACAACAGATGCTTGTGAAAAGTCCTCACTTTTAAGTGGGAAAAAAAAAACAGATTATAAGACTCGAGAGAAGTGAATAGGACTGGCCCACGACACTAATTGACAATTCTATATTTCTGGTTTTCACTTTGTAAAAATAAATTCAGAAGAAAAAGTTATTTTTATTCTTTTATAGTGTAATAAACATTTTATTTTACGAACTAACATATTATTTTACATGTTACAGAAATATTCTTAGACATAAAAAAATTTTTATTTATAATTAAAATTATTATTTAATCATTTTTCATATATATTTCTTTTTTTTTAATTATTTTAGAAAGTTTTTATTATTTTATTTTTTTATAACTCAATTGTATTATAAAAATAAAAAGTATTGTGAATGTGTAATTTGATAATAATACAGTTAAAATTATATTAAATATTATTATATTTGTTAATACAATTTTTATTGTTAATAAATATTATATTAAATAAAATTACATATCGTATATGTTTATTCATTAAGAATTAGAAATTGAGATTAAATAAATAAAATACAATAAAATCTGAAATATTCTTTTATAATGCAAAATTTGGTGTATACTGTCGGAGATGAATGTAGATTCTACACTATTCTAGTGTGAATTCAGCACAAAAATGGTGATAAATGCTCTTAGGCCATCTCCAACCCTTGCACTATTTTGGTGAAGGTTTTGCACCAAACTCAAGTTTCATCCCCAACTATACAATTTCAAATTTTACACCAAAAAGAATATTCCTTGAATATCTTATATTATTTTAATAAAATAACTATTTAATATTGTAGCAACATGTCTTATTATAATTAGAAATATTACGATAACAATATGATTAAAAATATGACACACTGCAAAAGGAAAAAGATTTATATAACAAAGGGGAAAAAAAATACGACGAAAAAGAAAAAAAAACGATAAATACACATGTATCCGACCACTATACATTCATATATTAAAAAAGGTCGGAGGCGTCGTCGGAGAAAATCGATCCATCTGACCTTTTATCCGATCATATCTCCGACCTTTTATCCGACCATATCTCTGACTTTTTAACCTCCGACCTTTTCTCCGACCACAAGTTTGACATTTTTCCGACCATATCTCCGATCTTTTCTCCTCCTATCACGTGTTCGACCTTTTATCCAACCATGTATCCGATATTTTTTTTCCGGCAACATCTCTGACTTTTTCTCCAATCACATCTCTGACATTTTCGAATATATGAATGTAAGGTGGCATTTTGGTAACCAAAAGATAAATAGTGGTATCTTTCCCTTTAATTATAATATTTTATATTTTATTATTATTAAGTAAGTATTGGAGCAACATATTTTATTATAATAAATAAATATATTACAATAGCAAGATAATTAAAAGTAACACATTACAAAAAATAAAATAAAAATGCAATAAATAGAAATAAAAATTGGATAAGTTGTGTTGTTTTAAAGTTGCTCTTATTTAGCATATTGTACAAATAAATATTAACTTATTAACATTTTAATTTATTATATAATATAGTAAATAATTTAATTAAAAAGCTGACTTTAACAATAGCAAGATTGAAGAAGCGAAGAAGTAAAAATGTGGCATTCGAATAACATATTAAAAATACAAGTTTTTAAAATACAAATAACTTGCCAAATAAAGTACAAATTCATAGTGACTAAGTCTCTAAATTGGTATATTCCTTCCACAAATGGTCAATTAATGCGTTGTGAAGTGCAATATGAGCTTCTTCATCCTTAATTTGTTTATGGCGGGTGTGAAGTGCAATATGAGCTTCTTCATCCTTAATTTGTTTATGGCGGGTCAAAAACTGGTGAAATCGAATATTTATGTCCACCACCATCTCTACATCCGGAGTTGGTGCTTCCATCGCTTCTTGAATAGGGGCATCAAGGTTACGTTCATCCTCTATACTCATGTTGTGCATTATTATGCATCCAAGCATTATATCATGTAAATTACTTTCTTCCAAAAATGTGTTGACGTAGCCACAATTTTAAACTTTGATTTTAAGACTCCAAAAGCATGTTCCACGTTTTTCCTGCATGATTCTTGTTTCATTGAAAAATATTTTTTTGGGGGGACCACGTGGACCGTGTATAGTTTGAACAAGAGTTGACCATTTTGGGTATATATTATCAGCTAAATAGTGGCCCATATTATATTCTTTTCCTTGAATCACAAAATTTACTGGAGGAGAAATACCTTCAACGAGGTCGAAAAATAGATTGGGGCCTCCAAGACATTAATGTTGTTGTTTGATCCCGGCATTCTAAAGTGGGCATGCCAAATCCAAAGATCGTAGTCGGCTACAATCTCTGAAATAATGGTTGGCTTTCCACTTCGACCAGCATATTGCCCTGCCCACGCAGTTGGGTAATTTTTCCATCGCCAGTGCATACAATCCAAACTGCCTAAGATTCCTGGGAAGCCACGTTCCTTACCAATATAGAGTAGTCGGGCAACATCGTTGGTGGTAGGGGATCTTAGGTATTGATCTTCAAACACCTCAACAACACCACGAAAAAATCTCTTCATACACTCAATTGAAGTGGATTCCCTAATTTTGATATACTCATCAAGTGAATCTGTTGGTACACCATATGCAAGTATTTGAAATGCGGTTGTTATTTTCTGAAAAAGAGATAATCCAACTTTTCCAACCGCATCCCTTTTTTTTTTGTATGAAGTAGTTGTCATGGTTTTTTACTGCATTTGCTATACGAATGAAGATATTTTGAGACATTTGAAATCGTCTGCGGCATGTTGCTTGATCATATCATGGATTTTCAGCAAAAAAATTCATTGAACAAATTACGATCGGTATGTGTCTTGGAATTGAACCTCTGCGATTTGTTTGAGGCTCTTGATGATTGAGTAATTAAGTGATGAGATTGTTGTTTCTCATCACAATGCGAATTATAATTTCTTCTTATACAATTATGGCATCAATCTAATTTCTATACTTATTCTCATCACTTTGGAATGAAGATGATGAAGTACCAGTATTGAAATTTATTTTTTTAAAGTAATTAAATGAACTTTTATTATGAATGATCACTTTCTTTGAATGCATAATATGAATGAAGATGTTTCTTCCGATCAAGACATTGTAAGTAGTTAATAACGTTACATTAATAAAATTGTATTTATATTAATTTAACAATTGTCATTAATAATTTATACAGTTAAACTAAGCCACCGAATTACTCAAGCAAGATAAGGACTATGTGAAAGGTTTCAAGTTTGATCATGTATGGCCCTTGGTGAAGGGTTTGGAGATATTTACACCAAGTGATGGCGGATATTCATCACAATTAGATACTCAACCTCCAGTGTATTCCACAAAAAAATCTCCTAATTGTCATCATTATCTCTTATTCAGTGATGACAATGTTGATGCTTCCCCATCACAAAGATCTCCTGGAGTAAAAAAGTCCAAATTAAAAAGGAAACAAGATGACTCATATTTAATCGTTGTTGATGCAATCAGGGCTGAAACTCAACAACTTGTGGATTTACTAGCAAATAAATCCACTGATCGTCAATAAAGTGTTGACCTTAAGATGAAAATATTGGAGTTGGCAGAATAACAAGAAGAAAATAAGATTTTATTGAAAGATATGGATTCTATTTCTGATCCAAATATACAAGAGTGTTTAAAAAATGAACAAATAAAAATTTGGCAGAAAAGGGCTCAAAAAGAGCAATTTAACACTTATAATTACTTTAACGATCTTGGAAGATATGGAGCTAATCTACCTGATTATTTATAATTTTCTTTGTTAATTATATGTATTAGTTTAAATTTGAATTGTATAGTCGTTTCTTTGATTAATGTGTTTTATTTATATGTATTAGTTTAATTTTGAACTGTACTATCCTTCATTTTCTTAATGCAATGCAATTTTTTTATTCTAATAATTATATTTTCATGATTAATTTTAATTTCTTTTCGCTTCATCAATTAATCCGTTAAGCCAAATTATAATTAAATTTACAAATTATGGCCATAAAATTAAAATGAAACTCAATTCATCACTTGAGCCAAATTAAATGTTAAATTAAAATTAAACGTTGAAATTATGACTCACAAATTAATTTACTCGGCCCAAAGATTAGTCAAATTAATTGATCTTAATAATTTGCCCCAATTTGGACTACTTTTAACTAAGTTCAATTGAGTTTAATTGTGTATAATTCAATCCATTGAACAAAGCCCATCCCACAAATTACAACCCCAAAACCTATTTTCATCCTATTCAACTGTCGAAATTTTATCATCTTCAATCATTCTTTCCTCAGCCTTTTTTTTATCATCTTCATCTCCTACGACACACTTGGTTGAGCTGATTCAAACAACTGATAGCTGATAATTGATTTTCAATTAATATTTGGTAAATTAATTGATTAAAGTAGCTGATTGAAGGTTAATTTACCAATATAAACATAATTAAAAAATATAAAATATTGTACATAAAAAAATATATAAAGAATAAAAGAAATAAAATTATAATAATTAATGAAAACTTCCCAAAAGATTATTTTAAAAAACAGACAAATACTTGAAAAATAATTAAAAAATAATTATAATAATAAATAAAAATTTAATTATGACTAATAAAAATATTTTCGTAAAATATAAAGTAATATATTAGTTTATAAATAATATATTTTTTACAATATAAAAGGATAAAAAATAATTTTACCAAATAATATAGGAGCTTATTAGAAAAGGCTACGATTTGTATTTTTTTTTTTGAAGAGGAACTTATTAGGCAGAATAAGCTATCAGGAGCTTATTCTTTGTTCTTACCAAACAGCCTAAAAGAGTTTATTATGATGGAATAAATTATAAGCACTTCCAATAAACTCAACCAAACAGGAACTAAGAAAGAAAAGAAAAAAAAAAATAATAATAATAATAATAATAATAATAATAATAATAATAATAAAAGGATGGCGCAGTTATAGTGCTGCGCCAAATTTGATGTAACACTATAACACATTTCAAAATAGTGCGATGAATTGCGCAACCATTGCAGAGAAAAAATGCCGAAATGGCATTTGGCACAAAAAGTAGCGCTGGATTGGATGGCCTAAGGTGTTTACAAACTCTAGAAAGGCTTTTAGTGAGGGAAAATAACATTCAACTAAATTTAAAAGTCGAAGGTGGAGTGCTTTTGTTTTGGAAAAATGCTTATGTAATTTTTTTAATTAAATTTACTTTATGTTTTATATTTCTACCCTTTATTAAGTTTCTAGATTCTATTTGCAAATGCTCCGTACTTCTGTTGTTTCCAAAAAAATAAAATAAAATAAAATAAAATAATACCTTTAGACCATCTCCACTTCTGTTGTTTCAAAAAAAAAAAAAATACCTTTAGACCATCTCCAGCAGTATGCACTATTTTAGTGTAGATTTGCACTAAAATAGTGCAGAATCTGAACAACAATTCCAGCAGTTTAGACTAAATTTTACACTAAAAAAATATTCTATTATATTTCTCATTTATAAATATTTTTATTTTATAATTATTAAATATAAATCATATGTAATTTTAATAAGAAAATTATTACAATGGATAATAAAATTCATATTTCAATCACCACCCTCTTTAGTATCTAGTTTTCTATAAAAATAGGAACCGACTCCCAAAAATTTGATGAGTTGACCCATGGATGAGAACATTCCAATAATATTTTAAATATATTAAAATCTTACTAATTCAACCTATAAACTACCTACTTTACCCCTATCTTATATATATAAACAAGAAAAATAAAAAAGGAAAAAAATAAAGAACACAACACAACTTGAATTTATAACTTTATTTATTCTTATATTATAATTACATTCAATTTGAATTTTACTTAATATTATCCATAATATTAATTAAAAATAAAAAATAACAATATTTGTTACTGATCCAAATATTTTTTTGTTTCTATACTGGCTAATTCACACTCAACAGTTTTGCGTGCAAACATTACTGATCCAAATATTTTTTTTGGTTTCTATAGTGCTGCGCTGGCTAATTCACACTCAGCAGTTTTGCGTGCAAACAGTAGCACTACTTGAGCATTTCCTTTACGCTCATCGCTAAAATGAATAGCTGCCGGAGATGTTGTGAAAAAACAAACACACGCTAAAATAACTCAAAGGCTATTTTGGTAGATGAGTTTGCCCCAAACCGATTGTCGAACCGGTAAAGATATAGGTTTAGTACTGATTTTAATTTTTATATCATACTAAAAATTCAATTCAAAAAATTCAAATGAATAAAACTGAGTTCATCATCCACAATACAACATAGAAAAATGTAGATGAATTAAATACAATAAAGAGAAATCAAATAAAATAGTTCAAGTTAATATCATCACTCCAAGTCCAACAACTTAAAAATGAAATAAAATTAATCATCATAATTTGTATTTATTTGTACTCCAAATCAAAAAAATAAGACCCCGTCAGTTTTTATTTAATATAAAAAATTAATTTTTATTTAATATAAAAATAAGAAAGCAAATTTAAAATAAAATAAAAAAACATTGTCGAACCAGTACAGGTTCACCGGTCTAATCGGTGCATGACTGGTTTGGACGATTTTCTACCGGTTTGTGAACCCACCGATTTTAACATGAAAGTCGGACCAATGTGATGACCAGTTCCCGGTTGAACCGGTCGAACCAACCGGTTCGGTCCAATTTTTAGAACCATGGTCTGTCCCAACAGTCCAACACTAAAATAGGATTGCGATGGTTCAGCGCCAAATATAGTTTGCACCAAAAATCCAACGCCCAATAAAAATATGAAATATTAAATTAAAAAAATTACATATGCCATATGTTTATCAAGTATAATAATAAAATTTAAAATTAAATGAATAAAATAAATTATATATTATGGAATATTTATTTTTACTGGTGAGATGGAATGCAAATTTGACACTAAAATAGTGCAAAATTTACATCTGAAAATGATAGTAGTTATCAATTTTACATTAAAATTTAGGAAAAGACTACAGTTTTTAAGGCACCGTGCCCCCAATCTCCTCTGCATTTATAGTCATAACTCCTTTAATATAAAAGGCCTAAAATAGATCTAATGGTCGCTATTAAATAAAAAATGGTTCTGTGAAAGTACCGTAAAAGTTCCCGTTTAGGAAAATTAAACCATGACTTGCCAAGAAAGAGCAAATCCTTTAAATGGACTAATGAAGACTCGGATTGACTTGACTTGGAGTAAACCCTTTGTACATTTGTGTAGGCATTTCATGCCTACAATCTACTTCATTCCTGTATGCAAGTTCTGGTTTTGGAGTTCTGGTTTTGGTTCTCGTGTGAACAATAAAAACACATTTGATTTGTTGTTTGAATTTCCATGTCCGGAGATGCAAATATGTTATATATGATTTTTTTTAAGTGCGATTTTCAAATGGATTCAAGTGATTTTAGGGATACAAACCAAAACCATAACAAGTACGCTTGGAATGCACATTGTAATCAAGTTGGGAACCGAACAAAAATATTATTTAAGCAAGGTTAAGGTTATTAGTTAATCGAATACTAATTTATCGCGGTTTTAGTGTATTACACTCTACACTTTAGTATTGTTTAAATTTAAAACGACACCCGAATACTAATAAAAAGATGAACAAGTGAAGGCTTTATGACCAGTTCCCGGTCTAATCACTATAAGAAGGATTTGCACTCAATTTGACCAATAAGTCCCAATTTGGGCCATAGCAAAAACTGAAACACAAGTTCTTGGCAAGTTGATGTCTGATAGCAGTTAAAAAAAACATAGACCATCATCTCTAAAAACCTTACAAACAGAACAAAAATTTCATCCCTACTTAAGGGCAAAGCAAGAAGTATATGAAATCAGCTGTTCGTAATATCCTAATATATCCGCACTTCTAACTAGAACACGTGCAGATTGGTACCAGAAAGAGAACATTGTTTTAATTATAGTTCATAAAGTGTTGCATCAATCAATCAACCAATGCTTCAATTACATAAAACCACAACAAAAGAATCGCAAATTTCTAATTTACAAAATCCGCAGCATCTCAACTCTAGTACAGCGAACAAATGATGCATCAAAGAATTGGATGGTTTAATCAAACGGCTGACAGACTGGCCCATTTCCCGAGTTCGTAAGGATCAGCGTAATAGTACAGCTTAACTCTGTTCGCCAATGACAACCCAGCAGCCCACGGATGAGCTCTGTATTCCGAGTCGTCTTGTTCGGAAGGGTCATCTGAGAATGCAGCAATATCTCCGAGCAGCCGGAAAGTCACGCGACGAGTGGTTATCTGTCTAGGGAAGTCAAAGTACATGGCTGTGCCGGGTTTGACTTCTGGTAGACGATACTCGGCAACAGTGACCATATTGTGGTTTTCCTGTGGAAGAAGATGGTGGCTTAGATTATTAAATACCAAATCAAGAAATACGAGAGAATTAAGGTAATCAATCGTGCAAACCTCATTTGTATTTTTTCCAGGGATGATTACAAAAACTACCCTTTATGTTTTGCCAAACTACCGGAAAAAAACCCGATTATCTTTCAAAACTACAAATATTCACTTGAGGCATCTTCGGCTTTTGGGAGGAGAGGTAGAATTACTAATCCCAATTTATCCCATCTACAAAATTACTTTAATGCCCTTCCATGATTCAAGATGTTTCTAAAATGGAAGGATATTTTAGACAATAGACAATCCATTTCACAAAATAAACAAAATATTCATTGAGAAAGTAAAATTTTCAATCCCAATTCCAAACACCACCTGAAACTAAAATATATTATTCCATGAACATTACAATGCTACATAATCCATTTTCCTAATCCAATCCCACAATAAATATGAACGAGCCCTTAGGGCATGTTTGGGATAAGGATATGGCAGGTTATCATACCAATCCCCTGTTGGGAATCAGGATTTGGTCCCGGAATTGACCCATGGGCCCGGTAAATAAACCTCAGTAAGGCTTATAACTTATTATTTAATTCATAGCAGTGGATGTAGGATTATTTATCCTACAAAGTTCAATTACTTTCATGCCATTGAATTGTCCCAACAAGGTAATAAAAAAAAATAGTAAAGTCAAAACACAAATAATATAAAACATTTAAATAGTAAATACCTTAATCCCAAATCCCAAACACTACCTAAACTAAATACTAATATTACCCCATGAACAGTACAATCCTACGTATAATTAAACAGCACAACAAAAACATCTTCGCAGTACCTGAAGGGAAGAGACTTGAAGATATAACACGGCAGGAGATGTTAGCCTCTCTTCTAAAAAACAGTCACCTACAACTATGGTAGAAGGTGAATGATATACCCGGTGCTTTATTGCACTGAAACCATCCAGACGAAATCCAGCCAGCATAGGTGAAGCTGGGGATAAAAATTGTTCCAGGACAAGATCATTGTCAATTAATCTCTCGACCTCAATGGGAACCTGAAATATTCAGAAAACGAAAATCTCAGCCAAATAATGTTCAACAACTTCTGTATAGTAACTAGGATGATTACAGTTAAACCCCTGACGTTAGAGGTATTCACCAAAAAATCCAGTTTTTTTTTTTTTTTGAGTTTTCACAAACCTCCGGGTTCTTCTGTAATTAGCCTAAACCTCAGGGGGTTTATTTGTAATTATCCCTAGTAACTAGTTTCAAGAACTTAGGATTTCTCAGCCAATAAGCATAACAATGTTCCTGGAGAAACTTAAGCTTTACCTTGAATCGGTTCAACTGTGGAGGTCTCTCCAACCAGTTCCTTACGTTTAATTGATCCGCGCCTTGTGGTGACGACCCTATTTCTTTTCTAATAGTTTTACCAACCACTAGAACTCTTTTTGCATGAATGCATGGATCACTATCGAATTCCCCACCAAAAGAGGACCGCCTGCTGACTTGTGCAAAAGGGTTTTCATCAATAGACAAAAGGTTGAGGTCTCTTTCGAAATTGACGGAATTAGATCCAATTCTCGGAAGGCGCAAGGTTATCCAAATGATGCGACAACGAACAGGATTCCTGAAGGCAAATTTCACATGCCTAGGAACTGTACCATCTTTAAATGAATTCTCTGGGCCAGAAAGTTCAGACGAAGATGTTAGCAGAGACTGCATATCCCATTTCCCTGTGCACGATCTTTCTTCCTTGTCTATTTTATTGCTAGCCCAGATTTGTATCTGTACAAACAGCAGAAAGATACAAATATGTAAAGCAAAATTCTGCGAGGTAGTTAAATAACCGCAGAATGCAGTTCAAGACATGATCCTTTGCTGTCAAAACTGATCACTATCATACATATAAGGGATAATTACAAAAACTGCCCTTGAGGTTTACCAAAACCCTGCTAACTTTGAAAATTACAAAAACCACCCATAAGGTTTGATCTGTTTACATTTTGACCCAACCATAAGTTGATGCTGGCATCCTCGTATATTTTACAATTACACCCTCAACTTTTCAAAATATCATTGTCTGCTATTTGATAATATTTAGAAAAACTGAGGGATGTAAATGTAAAATGTAAGACAAAAATTTTGAGGTTATTTGTAATATTTAAAAATGGAGATGGATGTAATTGTAAAAATATTTGATGACAGCTATTTCTGTTAGCCTCACTAACGGCAGGTGCAAAATGTAAGAAGAATGTAACGTCAATGGTACTTGTAATTTTCAAAGTTAGCTGGGTTTTTTTTTTTCAAAATTGGACAAACCTCAAGGGTAGTTTTTGTAATTATCCCTATATATTAAATGCATGAACATGTGGGCATATATGTCATAGTATACATGTGTTTATTTAAGACACCTGTCTATGATTATTTTAGTTCAGACCGTAAACTCATGGGTACAAGGAAGTACGTGATGAGGGAGCAGAACCAACATAAGTATTCACTAGCAACAAGACAGGCGTATAACGCAACCAAATGAAACAGTCTAATTAAATTAGAAGCAAGCCTCTACCTCCAGACAGAATGGTAAATGAATATTGGTGTTTGAAAAATATAAGGAAAAATTAAAAAGAAAGTCATGTCAAATGATGACAGGAAATGTTTGCAAAAGTGCTCAATTTTCGAAAAAGAATAAAGTAGTTCAGAATTTGCTGCAATTGCACCAAGTATTATTTTAGTTGGATGAAAGTAAATATGCAAGACAGAGAACACCACCAAAATAAAAGTAATTGATCATTCATACAAGAATGTCATAAAAAAAGTGTGCATGATTTGTGGCATACACCAGTCAAACTAAAACAAATCATTGTGCAGCAATGTTTGGTTTCTGAAATAAAATGCAACATCAAATTGTGAAGTAGTTTAGCCTCTCTAAGTGTACCCACAATTAAGAATCAGCGGAAAGTGTACTTACAGAAGGAGCATCTGACATCGAATAGCCACATGGACTAACCAGAAGGACAACACCAGAGACATCAGAGAGATCACTGAGGACAATCACAAATTCCACAGATGAGACACTAGGGGGAGCTCTCCAATACAACTCTTGTGATCCAGAATTTAAAGGAGCAACCAATGATAACAAGGGTGCTGAACCTGCTGCTGTCTCAACCTACATATATAAAATCCAGAGTAAATGTTCTGATTGGGAATACATTAAAAACAAACGCATATCAGCACATTTTACATATATTATGAAGTATAACAATTTTTTTTATCTCCATGCCCTCTCTGACAGAGACACCCCCCATTTCTTTTCCCCAAGTCCAAAGGTGGCAAGTAGTCACACCCATGTAAGGGTTATATGTTAAGGTTTAGAGAAGTACAACTCCTTCAATTGTATGTTATTAAGTGGTGTAGACCTAGAAAATACTAGCATGGACTATTAGGCGATATTAACTATTCATATCAGAAATCCAGACCACAGTCTTATATTAGAGTATCTATTTTATATGATTGGTGACAAAAGCAGTCACAGCTTTTTGGATAACAAACTATTTATCAGAAGAGTGAAAGAATATAATGATAGACTTGAAGCTGAGATTATGAGATGTACACAGATGAGATAAAAAAAATAAGAAAACGCTCATTGCAATACCGGATGTAGAAAGCTGGCGAATGGAAACTCAGCAAGTGATTCCTGTCCATCTGTTAATTTTTTCAAGACCTTAGCAGCTCCTCGACTCTTCAGAAATTGATCTCTTTCAGGGAGTAAATTTCTTGAGGACAATCCAAACACATGGTTCAAGGCTTCCTCTGCAGCAGCATCCGCCCTAATACTTCTCCGTTGCCCAATCAAGACCCTGACAAAGTCCAGAACCAACGCATCAAGGACAACTTCAGGGGAGCATTCTTTACAGATAATCCCGTCAAGCGCCGGCGAGCGGTTTGAAGATGCATCAGCTGAACCTCCCTGGCTAGTTACGCCATTGTATCCTGTGATATCTTTTGAGTTATAGGTTGCCAGCAAAAGAGCTCCTTTTCCTGCAGAACAAACCCTGCAGACCCTTCTTCCACATTCAGAACAGATGGAAATGGATTCTGACATTGTTGAAGATGATGAAGTCAATAACCCATCCGCAGTGGGCCCAGTTTCAGCACGAACTTGGCATTTGCCGCCTGAACACCTCTCCCCAATTGCGGTAACATTCCAGAAATCAACAGAGCATTTGTCAAATGTTCCGAGCCCAATTGAAGCGGTAATTTTGTCTTCTAGTGAAGCCTGCCCGAGCAATGCAAGGGCGCTTGCCACTCTATATAATCTTCCCATGTATGAATCCTCAAGTAACGTGTTTGGATTAATGCTAGCAGGATCAATTCCTATTGATAAGAGGGCTCTATCCCTTTCGGCAGCAGAAAGATTCAGCCGTAGACGTTCTATTTCAAGTTTCATTGCTTCCATGAAATCTAACCTTCTTTCCTGCTGATTTCATTAAAGACAGAAATAACCTTACACACTGCTCGCATCTTTTGGTCAAAGCGCACTCCGTAATATATCATGATAATAGAATTCAAATGGAAATTTCCATGGCACATTCAGCAACCTCAGCATGTCAATGGGATTATGCACGCAGTTAGAAAAAAGACTTATAAAACTAGCATACATATGTATTGACATAAAAGTATGGACAATTAAAGGAATTATACTCAACTTTGTGCCGGAACTCGGAAAGTCCCACCAACTAATTACTTAACTTTATATTTTACCCATAATACCATACAACTCAGACAACAATGAGCTGATCTAGAAGCAGTAGATTCCCCCCGACCCCACCCAAAAAAAAAAAAAGAGCCAACTATTTCACCCTAACTATTGCTGGATTTTCATGATCTTGATTCCATAGTAACCAATAATCATGTCACTTTTACAGTTCAATAATATCTCAAACAATTTGGTGCGGGATCAATACACCCAAGTTTACGTGCAATGTGGGGGAAAAATTGTTTACTAACTTATTATTAGCTATAACCAATACAAGTAATAGTTTGATTCAATCCACCCATTATCATATAAAGCAGATAACCACAGACACGTGTGACGCAACCAGTCTAGATTGGTCTACCTTAAAATAGGAATCTATTAATCAATTTGAAAATGAAAATGCTTTTGTGTAACAAACTCTCAAAGAAAACAAAAGGTCAGCAGGAGCAGCCAATTAGGGCAACAATCGAAGTTATTTACTAATTCAGCAAAAATAAAAATAAAAAAATCATACCCAATGAGGCCCTGCAAGAAGTTTGAATAATCTGATGTACTGTTGAGAACCATTATCTGAAGGTCTCTGCGATGATGCAATATTGGAGTGATTATTTGTATCAGAAACTGGCTGAGGGACAACATCATCCAAGAAGTCAAGTAAGTCACTCCCCCATGAACAACAGCTTCTGCAACTGGTTGAGAAATGGATTCTGGAATTATTACTTCTCCAGTCAAGAGGTCTACCAACGGGTTGACAGAAGATTCAGATTGGAATGATTTACGCTTTATATCATTTGCTATAGAAGAATCAAAAGGATTGGTATCAGTTTCAGAAGGAAAAGGGTTCATTTCCTTTCGGTGACTATTTATTTGTTTCGATAAACCTTGCACCATTGTCTTCGTCAGTAAAAATTGACCTCCATGGAAGAGAAACTCCAAGGATCTCTACCTGCATATACAATCAAGTTAAATCATGATATCCTTGCTAATATTCTTCAAACATTATTCACATGATTGTTCGTACCTCACCAAGAGTCATTGGGCCTCTTCCAGGCACAGCAGGATAAAACGTTTACAGCAACAACCACGTGTAAGAAAATCCAATTGTCCTTCCAGTTCTTCAAAATCATATAGCATGGAAGGGCTAGAGGACTCTTGTGCATGTAAACGTGCACCTGCTCCAGTTACTGCCCATATCTTCTGGACTGATGGGTCCAGTTAATGGTATCACAATGTTTGTACCATTTCCACAATTAGGTACAGAAGCTCCCTGTGAAGAATTAATGACAAAAAAAAAAAACTAAGGCTGACTAAAACACTGCACCTTAACAAAAGGAAGCAAAGACTTCTTATAAACTTGGATTTCTTTAAATTGCACAAATATGCAAAAAAAATAAAACACTATAAATTTTAAGAGATTAGGCCGGTTAACCTCACAAGCAAAAAAAAAGTCAGCCATCAGGAATTTAAGCCACGATTTTAATTATTATTCAAAAGGACAGACAAAGAGATTGAATGTTAGTGGGTCCAATGATAAGATCACTTATCACTTATTCAAAAAAGTCAGCCATCAGGAATTTAAGCCACGATTTTAATTTAAGCCACGTATGCTTCTGTTTTCACGTGACATTTTCTATTTTTCAACTATTCTGGAAAATGGATTTATGTTTGTTTAGTGATGTTCTCACTGGAAATGAAATCATTTCCAGTTTTCACTTCTTCTATGGAAACGGGATTCAGGAAACACAGCCTAACAAGTTTTCACTTTAATCGCGCAAATTTATGTGAAAAGACACTTCAAAAACTATAACCAAACAAATTTTCACTACAATCAAAAATATAACTCAAAAACTATAAACAAACATATTTCCATCTTTCACACGAAAACCAATAACTTCTCAATTTATTTTAGAACATTGTCTTTCTCTCACTATTTAGCATGGCTTAATTTCCTATCACATGAAATCCAGACAAGAAACGTAGAGATAAGTTAATGAATTTCAAACATTTTGACCTAGGCTATCAAAATTAAAAAGATATGATTTGCACCCTCATGTCTGGTTCAATAGCTTTCAAGATGAATATGTCAAAAAACACAATATATGCACCTGCACCTGCTACACCTTTGTAACCCACAAGCACTTCTAATTTATGCCAACAAGGACAAAACTGATTAGAGTTAGATTGGGAAGACTTAAAACAACTAAAAGAAACACCCCACCCTAAATCTCAAGGCTGAACAAGCATTGACAAAATGTACACCAAAAAAAAAAATTTGTTGATCAGACATAGTTCAAAAGATCAATGTAGAGATATACCAGACCTCAAGAACAAGTTTAAGTCCATCCAGATAGCGCCCGGTTCTCACATCAACTGTTGATGGAAAAGTTGTATCATCAGCACCATGTGCGACGGTGAGAAGAAGCTGGCTAACATGGCAAGGCTCGCCAAGATAGATAAAGAGTTCAACCACATCGGCAGCCTGTGCAGAAACCTGGTGTATATACAGAAACAATGAACTTCTAAAATGAGACAGAACGAAGCTTCAAATAACAGAACTCGGAAAATGGAGACCAATTTTTAAGTGCAATAAGATGTCTTTCATTACAACAAAAATCAGATACCCATATAAGGTCTTTTCTTTCAAAACTCAGAAGACTGGCTCCACCATCAGAAGACGTAAACATGCTTGGAACTGGCTTCAAAAAGCATCCAAATGGCCGAGACAAAACCTGAGATAATTATCACACTTCATGAATACTGCTAGTTTTACCAATGTGAACAACATTGCGCAGAGAAGCTAGCAAGGGCAGAAACCAATGACATAAAGAAAGATGGTATCTTCAATAAAGTGAAAATCCAGAATAGAAAAGGTTGGTATATATTTCGAGTTATTTTGCAGTTTCAATAATCATAAGATAGCAATTCTAACAGTTTCAAAAACCTATATTCCAATGTGAAACCTCACTGTACGCTGATGCAACGCTCCACACTTAGCACAGGATCACAAAGGAAAAAAACAGTCGATGAACAAAACAAGCCAAATGAACCAAACATCAAACTCACAATTCATATTAAATTCAAGTCACGGTCAGCATAAGGGCATTAAATATACAGACAAGATCCATTAATGAAGACAGCAAAATAGGGAAGATGACTATCATTAAAATATCAAATTACTGATTGCCATATGTATGGAATTCATTTTCACACATCTGTCAGCACCTAGGTTACATATCCATGTATATATCAAATATATGCTTTTTAACCACAGTTCTCAAACAAATGAACTGCATTTATTATACATTCTGATGAGACTAGTTTGAACCTATTCAGAAAAACAGCTTCCCAATTATTCCAACCTGCATGAGGAATGTTCAAAACTTTGCATTTCAACTAGATGGATTTCCTAATAGTATTACATATTGATGATCAGTTTTTCTTGGATCAGCTTCAAGTTTTAAGTGTTCAAACTAGTAGACCTACAAAATAAAATTTGGTTTCAACATCCATTCAAATTACAGAAGACAATAAATGAAAAGATTCATCTGATAATCAACTCCAGATAACGATGCTGAAAGTCAAAGAGATGGAGAACATAGCTTGCAAACTAATTCTCAAGGTGTCCATACTGCAGCAAAATAAATTTGGAAGTTTTTAAATTCTAAAGAATTTTCAATGAACAAATTTTAGTAAAATGCAGACCATACGAGAGAAAGATTTACAGGGAATAAAACAGAAGAAAATATAAGAAGAACAAGAAGCAGCCTAAGCAACAAGCACAGTGAGGAAACATAAACTACATGTACAAGTTAGTTGTTGAAATGTAGAGATTAGAGAGTACATACAAGTAAGGGATGAATCATGGCTGAAGGGAAATGCTTGAAAAGCCTTAGTCCCAGAAAAATCTCCAATTGTTTTTGACGGGAGCTATCTACAACTGCGTTCTTATATCTTCTCTGTAGGGTGATTTTCATATTTTGTGCAGCAGAGAACTGCTTAAATTTGCCGCCAGCTTCCTCATTAAAAATGCTAAGAATTTGGCTATGCATGGCTTTGGACCCCGTGTATAATGTTGCATGAATGTCACCAGCAATTAAAAATAGATCAGCTAACTGAGATACAGGGGATAAGATGGTTGATCTCTTAAATTCCTCAAAGCTCATGTCAAACCTTTTCCAAGGTTTATCAGGACAAGGATGATTCCAGGTTGTAGTCCTAGTGTTGTGATCAATAAAATATGTTTTCCCAGTCACTGCATCAGACCTTTTCTCCCAGCCAGGAGGCAATGGAGCAACATATCCAGCATAGTTAGCAGATGACTGATAACCATACCCCAAATCACTATCAAGTGATATGCCTAACCGTCTACATTGCTCCATAAAAACCTGAAGTGCACCAAAGAAACTAGCAGCATTTGTTCTGTCCAAAGAGTCCGCACAGTTGAAACGTATTACTCCATTTTGATGTGATCTTAGACAGAAAGCACCATCATAGTCATCATTACAGATTATTTCACCTTTACAATTTTTAATCCTCTCGCGTGTGGGCAAATAATCTCCCTCAGAAATTCCAATAGAAACTGTGGGTGCCTTTAGAAGATACCAAAGTCCTTCAATTGTTTGTTGTTCACCCTTCAGTTTCACACTAGCATGCCAATCATAATTTATCAAATGAATTCGACTATATGGAAGTTTTCCAGTGGAGCGAATATAATTTAAAGATTCTTCAAAATGCTGAACTAGAATGGATTCTGATTTCCCTTCTGCATTTCTTAGTAGGTTGACACACACAATTGGAACCAAAGCACTTTTCTTCTGATTCCCACCAACAGATACATCTAGATTCCGCGCATCATATCTTTGAGACAACCTCTGATAATACTCGGCACTTCCTTTGTAAGGATCACGATCTGATACATATATTTCTGCTTCTGCAGCAGTAAGTTTTAATTCAGCACCCCACCAGATAGGAATGGTGCCTCTACGCCAAATGTAAGTAGTAAAAGGAACACTTTGACCAGCCCTTTTGGGAACCCAGACAAGTTGTTCACACTCAACTTCATTGCCTGCACGTTCAACAAGTGTCGAGGGGAAAACCAATTAAATAAAAACGAGATGGATTGCAGTAGTAGCATTATATTGAAAGCTGGATATCATAAATACCAGTAATACTGGAATTGAAATAATACTGTTGCTCCAATCAGCAAAGAAACTATATAACACAATCTAAGAGATGCAACAAAGTACAAGAAAATATGCAAAAGAGCATGCACTAGCTCAAGCTTATAACTTCATGTTATTCGGCCAGGGGGCAAAAAAATAAAATAGAACAACAAGATTTTATGGGAGAACATTTTCAATATGAAGAGGAAGTTGGAAAGATAGAATCCATTTTCATAAATATATTCTATTTTCATCATAACTTACTTATTTTTGGTAAAGTAAACTCAAAATTAAATAAAGATTTTATTTCCCAGCACTCAGCATTTAACCCATAGAAGGCAGACACATGATTGGTCTTCTTCTATCTGGAACAATTTCAAAGTAAAATTCCAGCCTGGCCACAGCACCTATAAGTTATTTAGGAAGAGCAACTCCCAATTATATGTGCAACTAGTATTCAAGATTATTGTGTAAGAAAAAGATATAAATCCAACTAGGCGAGTCAATTAAAGCTTGTAAAGTGTAAACTATACAAACATGTCAGTGCAAAGCCACATAAGTTATAAAATATTTTTGCAAGTTGAAAATAATGCAAAAACATGAATCAGAAGAATATGTAGTAGGCCAATGAAAAACAAATAAAGACCAGAAACAAAAACATAAACATCAACAAGTTTCCAGGGAGATATATAACATGCTTCTAGCTGAATTCTCCCATGTAAATTAGCCAACTACAGACATGACAATGAGTAATCAACGACTAAAGGTCTGCAGTCAAAAGAAGAAACACAAATGCATTAAAGATAGCAAAGATCAGAAAAGGATTACCTGTACCATAACACGAGTTTATACCCCTAGCCAAATATCGAGTTCCAGGATGCAACCTACTACGACGAGCAGTAAGTGCAACAACCCCTTCCTGCTGCCCACGGCTACCAAAAGTCTTGCATTCAACAAACCCCTGTAGGTCAACAATTGTCAAGCATGTCACCCAACCTTTAAATTTAAGTATCTCCGGAAATCAACAAGGTGTTTCACAAAAATCAGATATATGAAAAGCCAAATCAGAAGATGCAGAGCATCTCAGAGTACTTTTAACAAAATAAACTATTATTTTTGAGTACTAAATCTTCACGAGACAAGTTGTTTGCACATATTGAGAATATACAAACAGAATGAGAATGGCAAGCTATGAGGCAATAACAAGCCTTCAAGAGCTGTTGGACATCATCAAGACTTTAATCCGTTTCATGAAATTAACCCAAGCCAAGCAGAGATCTTCACAAAAAAAAAATGAAGGATATTAGCGATTCAATAAACAAAGCTCACCCCACATGGCAGCTTGACCTGTTCATAACCCCAATTAAAGCATGATTATCTTTATATTCTAAAGCTTCATGCATAAGTCGCATCCAACACATTCATTTCCCATAACCGTGAAATGAATAGATATAGAAATTTCAAGCCAAAGAGAAATGCAAGCACAGACCTTTCTGTATCATATATTCATTTTCAATTATTTGGTTTTAGAAAAGGTCAGCTGAAGAATAGAATAGACCATGGCTTCATATTGGAGGCTAGGGGCAAACCAGAGCTAGACGTAATTTCACATATTTTTATTTTAAAAGGAATTTTGAAAAACTGATGCACACTGTACTTGTTTCCACTAAGGCTCAAAATCATAACTGATACCTCATGCATACTTCAAAGGAAAAGAGTTGTTATGTGTTTGGAAGTCTCAACTTGTTAGGTAAATACCATACATAAAACTACCGACTGTTGAAGGATATTAAAAACATTGAATTCCATGTCCAAGAAGATAACAAAAGAAAAGATGACGGTATACAGAAAGAGTGCCAGGCTAGGTTTTAATCACCAATAACATTTTCATCCTCAGATATAGGACTCATAAAAGTTTCCAACCATGACTGAAGGAGGTGGAAAATAAATAAAAAAATAAACAAAAAAAAAAATTGTTGTCTGAGAAGGAAATGCAAGCAAGTCAAAAAAAATTGTTTAGATAGTACAAATGTGAAGATACCAAGTGTGACCAAAACCTGCAGAAGAATGACGCAGTGCTGCGGAAGCCCAATGTTATTGAAAGGCATTGAGAACCATTTATTCCAAACAAATTCATCATCAGGGCTCTGTACGGGCATACGACTTGGAAAAGGTCGAGTTATATCCCTAGTTTCACAGAAATAATGTTTCCCATCAATATCAAGCTCAGTCAGTTCTTGAATATTCTTTATTTCGGTTTTGCTCTGTGGTTGAGGATTCTGAAGTGAAATCTTAATCCACTGGCTCTCAGCAACAGTAAAAACACACCCTCCACCAGGCAAATTCGGTATGCTGGCAGTCAACCTCGTTGCTACCAGCAGTACAGCAAAGCTGCCAAGGGCTGCATAGCCTAATATAGCCCGTGCATGAGTCATACTCTTACAAAGCGATTTTGAACCATTGGTTATGTAATCTAATGCTTCACTTTGGGATTTGAATACATCATAACCCTGCTTTGCAGTATAACGAAGAGCCCCAGTCGTTGGGTCAATATAAATAACCTGAGTATCAGTCCTAGTAGACAAACTGATTATAATGTACACTTCACTCGAGTCCAATGTGACGACAACAACAGATGTATCCCTTAGACCACCAGCTGCAATAGATAGCATACATATTTAGGAAACAAGGAAAAAACTAAAAATGCAAGCTTAGTCCATACAAAATTGAAACTAATATAAATTAGTCCATACGAGATTTCAACCAAGTATACATGGTCTCCGAATTTATTATGACCAGAAAGCAATGATAAATGCATTTAGTTCAGTGGAAATATTCTCTTCCTTTTACTGGTGCAAAGTAGATGGGTAAAACAACAAAAAAGGGTTCTTATTCACTGGTTGCGACAGACCTACTATAACAGCGCAATGCTTGCAGTGATGGAATCAGGAATTTCATCCAGGGGGGCCCAAATGATAATGATAAAAAAAAAAAATAACGTTAACATCAAAAAATACCCAAACTTTTCACATGGTCACAGTTCTAGCTTAACCTTTAAATTTGCAATTAAACTCTTAACTTTCAATTCTTACGAAAATAATGAATTCCAGTGACTTTTTGTACCACGCGTAAGCATTTTGGTCAAGAAAAGTCGCCGAAAGTCATCTTTGGAAAGAAAAAAAGTGTTGTAGTATTGCATTGCCAAAACAAATTGTCAGAATCCATTTTTAAAAAATAATAAAAGTTAGAGAATTTAATTTTAAAAAATTAAAAATTAACAGATGAAACTCCGGCGTGCCACATAAGCATTTTGACTAAATGTGGCATAAGCCATTTTTTAATATCAAATGAAAAGTAGAGTATAAAATTGCAATTGTTTTTTAAAGATTGAGTTGAACTTGTGAAAATATGAGAAGTTTTTTACTTCCTCCGTCCCAAAAAGATAGGCCACGTTACTATTCCGGGTGTCCCAAAAAGATAGGCATGTTATACATTTAGTATGTAATTACTTTTTCATTTCCATGTATACCCCTATTTAGATATATTAAAAACACACTGCTCCATTTGCCTAGATTAACTTTTACGGAAACCGATGATAATTAAAAAATAATAATAATTAATCATTGGAGCATAGATGGAAGAGACGATACTTTAACTATATTAACCAACATTCTCTTAAACTATGTGGAATAACCATAAGCCTATCTTTTTGGGACGGGGGTGGGGTGTAATAATTAACTCAAATAATACTATTCATCAATTTTAAATAAACTATAAATTAGTACCATTTTAATTAAATAAATGTATTAATTATGAAATAAACTATATACACACACCGCACTTTTCGTTTTAGCATCTCTTTTTGTTCCAAAATAAGTGTCGTTTTAAGAATCAAGAACTTTTTGCCTAAAACTTCCAAAATTACCCTTGTTAATTGTTTCTAAACTCTATGTTTTAATATCTTCGAAACTAGTGTTGGCAATAAAAAATACATTAAGAATCCAATTAAATGAAGGTAAATCAGTCATTGACTTAGAAATTCGTGTGAAATTTTAAGTTACGCATAATGTTGATAAGTTACTTAGGGAAAAAATTCCAAAGAAGAAGAGGACAGAATTGCTGTAAATTCTTTACTCGTCTATAAAGAACATATCTGCCACTATCCACTAAACAAATGTAAGATGTTTGTCAAGTTTTAGACTAGCTGTACACTTTCACAATTACATGTCAAGCTGATTGAAAGGGCATTTTCAAACTGACATTTCAGACTCAAAGGATCGCTTATCATGGGAATCTTCTCAAATTCTATTGGATATGACCACTGAGAACAATATTAACAATGACATAATTTGTAAACTGTGTAATGAAATGAAGTTCAACAAAATAAAACTTCCAATAACCTCCACACTAGTAAGACATCAGAACTCAAATTTCTAACAGAGAAATTATAAAGTAGAAAACAGAAGCTAATAGAATCAAATATCTACTTAAACAGTCTCGCGGGCTCACCAGATGATTCCATGCTCTGAGACTCCACTGGCCTTGAAGCTCTGGAAAGCAGTAAGGTTCACAAATTCTGATGGAGGGACCAGTAGCCTGACTACGCCACATGGAAAATAGTACAATTAGTTATTTAACCAACACTAGGACCCATACATAGTCTCATAAAAAATATCCCTAGTAAGCTTTAGTCTAAGATACACAGAGAACTAGCACACATAACCTTCCCAGCAAAGCACAGTTTTAATAGTGTAAAAACAGCATACATCACAGTAACAACAATTTATTTCCTTTTTGCATCTACAGAACTAAGTTTCTAGGAAAATAGCAAGAATAATCACAGCAAGTCAGACGGAAAGCGGAAGAATGATAGTAAAATAAAACTACAGTAAACTAAAAATTGTTCCCCTATCCATGTTTAAGCAAATATTCTGGATTCTAAATTTCCCAGCAAAAACTTATAAGAATATCCCATGCACAAAAAAATGCATCAATTTTCAAAACCACATATCAATGTTACACTCTAGAGACTAAAAGATAAATCCATAGAAGATCAGAGAATAACATACTAATGAAATCTCAACTGCTCTCCACCTACTTATACAATATTCTTGTAAGTTCTCCACCAGTAACAAAATATACACAAACCACACAGACCTGCATATTTCTGGAGTTTTTTGGATCTGTTTCAATATTGAATGTTTTTTGGTGAATAGTCAATTGCTTTTAAATCTCGCATAAATCACATTATGGAACTCTGATCAATGTTATAATATAATGATAATTAGCCATCTACCCGGAAGAAGAAAAAAACACAATATCTTTACCCATTAACTCATTGCCGATGCATATAACTGAACTGATGAATTGATTAAAACCTTTAATAACACAATTCCATAATTCAGATGATAAGGATTGTTATTTTCTTAGCCTCTTGGTGTAGGCTCGCAAGTCGATTTGTGATACATATGCTTATACTCATTATAAAATTACTGGTGAACAGCCATGAAGCTGCCGTGCTCTGATTTACATGAAGGAAGGGATATTTAATTACTGAGAGAAAAGGAGATCCAAAGCTTTCTACCAGAAGTTTTGACGGTGATGATCAATTAAAAAAAATGGAATGAGAAGCGATAGAGAACAATACCTTATTTGCTCAGCTAGGGTTTTGAAACTCGGAAAACTTGTGAAACCATTGATTTTGGTAAAATCACAACCAAATCGTGCTTGGCCGAGGTTCAGTGCTGCTCGTGAGTAGCCGACGGCAGTGCGAAGTTGAAAAGAGATTGGGAAGCTGACAGAAGAGTCGCCGTGGATCGGTGGATCGACGGTAACGGAGGATAAAGCGGCGACGTATGCTGGCAGATCAAATCAAAATTAGCATTGATCACAGCAGATGATAACCAGGAAAGAGGATGCAAGACCAATGAGAAACAGTAGAAGGATAGAAAACGTGAACGAAAAGAAGCACTTTTGCTGGACAGAAGGGCCAATTCTAAAGTAAGGAATAAGGAAAAAGATAAATAAATTAAAAACGGAAATAACAATATCATTTTTTATTTTTTATTTTCTGAAATCTAACAACTTTACATTTGGGATTTGATCTCACGCGTGCTTACCCGATAAAAATACTTAGAAGTCAAATTAATAATTAAAATAAATAATTAAACTCACAAATTTTTCTTTACAGATATGACTCAATTGATTGTTACCTCTTAAAAAGAAGGGTTACCTCAGACTCCAAGGTCATGACACAATACCCAAATAAAAAATCTATGATATTTAAATAATCAATTAAAATATAACCGTTTCTCCACCTCTAGCTCACTGTCCCTACACAATTTCATACATACATATATATGTGTGTGTGTGTGTGTGTTTGTGTCTCAAATCAAAATATTATTTAATAAATAATTCTCAATATTTTATGAATTTTTAATATTTATTGAGTTTCTAATATATGACTAAGGTAGTTCCTGATATCGAGAATTGCTGCAGAACATATTAGTGAATTTTCCAATATCAAGAATTACCATAAAATAGATGATCATCATGTGACAATTTTTTTTCTTTAACTAGGTTTTTTAATTTTATTTTCCACAAAATCACCAGTTTATTAATAGTAAGCTTCTGTCAAATACGAAAGAGACTGTGAGATATGGTTGGAGCATGAACATTCAAGAATAAAAGATAAAAATCTTGAAAAAAAAAAGGTGAGTTATGGTTAAACATAATTGGAGAAGAAAAGCTGCCGACGTTTGAACAAAAAATGTGAAATTAATTTAAGAGTATTTACGTCCCTTCACCTATTTTTTGTAGTAAGAATAGATTTTTTATCCCAAATTCTACAAGAAAATCAATACAATTGAAGTGTGAATTTGATTTATCATGTCACAAAAACTATCACAGTGAGGTATTAGAGCATTTTCAATACAATCTACTGTATAATGTAGCAAAAGATATTGATGTTATAACAAAAGAATTCTCAAATGACAAACACTTATAAATTATTAATATTAATGTTATATGTGTGGTAAATTATTATTCTATTTTCAAAAGAAAAAAAATAGAGAGAGAAATAAAATAATTAGGTGATAAGTTCTAACATTACTGCATTTAATATACTCTTAGTACTTATAAATTGACAAACACTTATATCAAACAGATTGATGAGTTATGAGCAATCAATGGGTTATGGCCATACACTATAATGTATTGATTTTTGTACTCGAAACTATTATTTTTTCGTAAAAATCTCTAACTCATTACTATAATATATAAGTTTTTGTACTCACAACTATTCGGATGATTTGTCGATTCATCCTAACAAGATTGAGACTCTTATCAATTTAGGTTATATATTTAAAGTGTGAGTTATTTATATTAACTTAGGATCCAAACACTTATGTTCTATGTACAATGTAACATCTTACAATCACAAAATATTATTTTCTTAACTGAATTACATATGAATGATAACCATAAGAAGTAACATTGTCAACCTATTAATAACAATGTTTTTTTGTTTAAATTATGTGCATTT
Organism: Phtheirospermum japonicum; assembly: GCA_014905375.1. Taxonomy (NCBI): domain Eukaryota; kingdom Viridiplantae; phylum Streptophyta; class Magnoliopsida; order Lamiales; family Orobanchaceae; genus Phtheirospermum; species Phtheirospermum japonicum. Next base: position 483,538 of record BMAC01000780.1, read on the forward strand.
TCTAGTATTTTCAACAACCAAGTTCAATTGATGCATGTTTTCACATCTCTTGTACTTCTAATTTATAAATATATCTATTAAATTTTATTAAATTTAATAAATACGTGTATTATATAACGTGTCCTTATACATTCGTATCAAGATGATTGTATACAGTTATTGTATAGTTCAATCCAAAACAGAAATTTGCAAACTATTTGGACAATATGATATGTTGAAATATATTTTTATTTCATAAATATTGTTCCACATTTATCACTCTCATTAACTAAACAGGACCACAACAAAACTTTCCTAAAACTTTCCTACAGTACAGCTACAGGATTAGGAGCACCTCCAGATATAAGCATAACAGAGAAGAGCAAATCACAGTTACTAAATTTAACAAGTCTGACATTTACATCAACATACACACACACGCACAAAAAAAAAAAAAAAATTGTCAAGCTATTTAGTAAATGAGGTATTTGGTTAGAGCTTTAGACTGAAAAAAACAAACAAAACCAATAGCTAATCACTTACAAATCAAACTTCAATAATGATAGTATTGATAATGTGACTCATTATCATACCTATACACGTGATTCGACGATTCAAATTCATAATGATACACATTATTATGAGGTGGTTCGACTTCATAGTGCTGCACAGTCTGAGGCGGCTCATCTTCGTCATGATATTCATGTTGAGGGGATGGAGAGCTTGGCTCACTTGGAGAAGGACTAGCAATGTGTGCCTCCTTTTTGTCAACTTTGACCTCAACCAAGTCAACCTCCTCAAACGAGTGGAAAATGGGATGTAAATATGCATCGGCCAAGTAAGCTTTTAATTCGACTTCAGATTCAGAAGCATGATCTTGTGTGTCCTTCGACATGGCTTCCTGAAGAGGCGAAGGAGAATGGGTAATTACAAAATTACCCCTGACATTTGTGATTTCGAAATAAAACTGAATTATATTGAAATTAGACTGAACAATATTTGGATAAATTATATTTTACCTCAAGAGGGTATTTTCGGAATGCAGGCTCAAATCGATTCTTGCAGTATTTGTGGAAGGTCAAAGTCAATATGGGTAGCACCACAAGCAACGGAGTTGAATTTGCAGCCTCTTTTGTGCTCAATAGGCCCATTAAGAGGAGCTGAGAAATTAGTAAGCTCGCTACAATGCGACCATGAACATGTGGCCAAAATGCTGCAGCACTCTCGTATTGTTGATCATATACATTAATTACCTACAACAATTAAAAGAAAAAAAAATTAAATGACACCAATGTTTATGCTAAAAGTGCCATTTCAGAAGTTATTTCACGATAAATTGGAAATTAGCCTAACCACCGAAATAAATAAATTACAAATTGCACCTATTGAAATGTGATATTTGCAAAACCACCACAAACTCCCAATGAAATAATTTTAATACCTCAAGAGGGATATAATAACTGAACTTTTTGTAAACTAGGCTAAACCACAAAGGGTATTTCTGTAATTATCCCTATTTAACTTAGAACGAGAAAAAGTAAGTGAATTTGACTGAGTAGAACGAACCTGGTGACGATACACAAAGTATGCAAAGGCAAAGAAGACGAGTATAAACGGGAGTAGGATTGGGGTGACGACCATGTACACAATGCCCAGAAGGAAATACAGTTGAAGACTCGGTAACGTCTCGGGAAATTCAACACCTCCAGGATACATTGCCTTCTCCAAGTCCCTCTCGGTTTTTACAACAAACATGTTCTTTAGGTGGAATATAACTAAAGGTTTTAACCGTAGGATCTCACCAGCAATCCCAGCCCAGCCATCGACCATTATGTATGTAATGAAAAAAGTAGCCTTCATTGGTATTGATACACCAATATTTCTTGGAATTCTGAAACCAAAATTAAATAAATAAATAAAATTATTCAGAATAAACTGAATTAAATAGTGGGAGTAATATGTAGCACATATTTAGGTGGTATATAAATCCTATAAATATTTAAATGTACGAATGAAATAAAACAATTTTTATAGGGAACACACTGAGTTGCAGATTCGTGAAGAAAAGCATGAAGCTGTTGAAAAGCTGTTCCCGCCACTATGCTACCCAAAAACACGTTGACGAGCATGAAATAGTAATATTTTGCAGCAGCTCGTCGTTCCAACACTGATAGCGCCACATGACCCTCGATTTTTGACATGATCATTAAAATCGTGGGAAGAATGTACAAAAAGAGTTTAAGAGCAAAACCGGGAAGAAAACCCTGTAGGAACGACTTTACAAATTTCCTGCAAAAGATAGATAACTGCTAACTGAATCTAAGCAATAATGCCAAAATAGCAGTCATCAGACTGAATCTAAGAGATAATACAAAAATAAGGGATAATTACAAAAACTACCCTAAGGTTTGGGTAATTACCTAAAATATGTGCTATTTTTTCTAAATACTACAAATAGCCCCACCTCTTTCTTCTGGCTATTTTGTAGTGTTTAGGAAAGTTGGGGGATGTGAATGTTAAATGTAAGATGAAAGTTGGGGTTATTTTTATAATATTTAGAAAATTCAAGGGATGAAATTGCAAAAAATATTTGATGACGTCAGCAATTCCTGTTAGCTCTACTAACGGTAGGTGCAAAATATAAGGCGTATGTAAAACCTCAAGGGTGGTTTCTGTAATTTCCAAAGTTATCTGGGTATTTTGTAATTATCCCTGCAAAATAACGTCACACAATATAAAATGCTCGTTCATTTCCAACGCTTACCATTCAATCAACGGCCTGAGGAAAGGTGCGACCTTCTCGAGCCCTTCCAAATTTGCCAATGATTGGACGAAAGCAATAGGTATCATGTAAAAAAAGACCAGTGCGAAAACGGACAACGATATCACAAGTTTCCGAATGCTGAGCGAGACGAAAGGTATAGACAGATTTTTCCAGTACACGTCACGGGGCTCCGGAGCCCAATTTGTTAACCAAAGCGTCGGGTTTTTGCTCTGTTGTGTCTGTGCACAAACAGCCGCTCCCCATCTTGAATTGAACGACACAAAGGCAGCCGACATTACGGATTTGGGGTCTTTTAAAATCTTTTGGCGCTCCATCGTCATCTACGAGCAAGGAATGAAAAATGTTAATTTGTCAGAAAAAAATAAATGGCAATAGAATTTTAAAAAAAAAGTGAGCCGGGCCCACCTTCTTATCAAAGTTATTAATTTGCTCTTTGTAGAAGTCGATTGAATCGACTTTTTCGCCCCAAAGTCCAAGAAAGCCTCTCTGAATGACAAAAGCAAGGTAACTTGTAAAATATTTGTTATTTTCCTAAAATATCTTTGTCCAAATGATTTTTTAAGACAACGAAAGAGTGTACCTTTCTTGTAGGCCTCTTGTCTGGATGTCTCTCAAACTTGAGCTGATTATAGTCCAGCCAATTCTGGAGTCGATTTCTTTTTCTAACTAGTCTGGCGAACTTGTTAGCATCGTACACAGCCTGAGTATTTGCAGTTAGTGAAAGGACGAAAATTATATTAAAAAAAAAAAAAAAAAAGAATTTTGTATGGGATAATCTATTACCTGGTGACATAAATAGTGATCTGGATGGTTTCTATGAAAGAAGGTTTCGACACTATCCGATACTGAGCGTCCAGAGACATGTGGCACATTCCTGACAAGAACCTGAGGATAGTTCAAACAAAAATTTATTATAAATTATTCAATCGAAAATTATGAGCTGCTGACACAATGCACATGAATTATGTAATTTTACTCAATTAGCAAACTTATGAGCTGAAATAGTCAACTAATCAAGCCCAGTGAAATTTTCTAATTGACCAACTAATCCAATTAGGCCTAATATAAATTGATCAAAGTGAAATAACTTTTATATTGATTTAAGTCTCATTAATTATTGCAATCAACTAATTAATATCTCGGAAATAAGCTCCTTATGGATTTATATCGAACCAAATAACATGTTATATAATTGGGTAAATTAACAACTAACCGTGAATTGTTCGGCACGCCTGCCTTGTGAAGCCAGAAATTTTAGTCGCATTGATGCAACTTTATCATATTCCTTATAAAGCATGAAACAAGCCCAAAATGTGAACAAGTATTCCATTGATATGTGGACAAAGAACCTGAAATTTAATCACAACAGTTAATTTCTTAGCCTTGACATTCACTGCATGACGCAAAGATTAGAAAAAAAGGGAGTGGGACCAAAATGTAAAAAATACATCATCCCCTCATGTTTACCTACTGCATGAAAAAAAAATGTTTAATCATCTGCAATGATGAAAGCCAATAAAAATTGGTGTAAAAAATGAATTTATCTTTGTTAGTGAAAGAACCATGACACTTACTTATAGGAATTGGGATGAACATTTGATATCGAAAGCTTGTCAATGTTGCTCACAACCAAATCACGACGCAGAAAAGATAGAGTCCCATCAGATAAATTCACAGGAATCAAAAATAGAAGCGCAGCAATTGCTATCGGTCCAAATATTTTCAACCTGGCGAAGGTCAAAAAGACAATAACAAGTGTAAGTAATCTGAAGAAGAAATTTCAGAAATCATAACATCAAGGTTTCATCTACTTCAAATTATGCTTTTTCCATGAAAAAGGATAATCATTTTAGGGAAGCTAAAAACATAAATACACAGTGGAATTTTAAAGAATATAAATGTTTTATCTATCCTGTCATAAAGAGACAACGCAATATTAGCCCAAATTTTTTCACACAGTCTAATACTACAAATGTTAAGGGAAGCAAATTAACAACCTAGAGTTTTGAACTTTTTGAAAAGTTGTATCGATATGAAATATATTCTTAAAACATACTAATTAAGGACCAGAAACTCAAATTGATTCCAAGAATCAATCGCTAGAATATATAAGCTTTTTCGATTTAAAATGCACATGAAAACTCAAATTGTAATCCACCAAAAAAAAATAATGCATGGGTAAATGTCACTACCAAATACCAATGAACCACAGTATATTCTCTACTATACTTCAGAGAAATTTCTAGAACAACGTGGTTCAAATAAAATTGAAAATTAAAATAGGCAAACTTGGTATTCAAATTTCCCAATATAATACCAAATTCCACAATTTTCAACAATAACTGGAATCTTATCCAAAAATAATGAAAGAAAAGGAAGACAGGCAGCATAATTCCCAGAAAACAGCAATAAAAAAAAGGCAATTAAACGGAAAAATAAAAACCCAATTGATTCTTGAAGAACAATAATCTCTACTCAGAACCATCCAATAATTTTTTTTTTTAAAAATCACTAATCAGGAGAAAGAAAAAAGTTGGAATTTTGCAAGTACCCAAGTGTATAAATCCTCAAGAAAACAGCAGAATCAAGGCCAGCATGGCTAATAATCTCAGACTCACTCATCTTCAGAGCCTGAGGCATCCAGTTAAGAAAAGTGAAATAAGTCATGACATTGAGATTGACAAATTTGCCCACCACACCACCCCAGCTCCTGGGGCTAGTCCTCTTCTCAGCTATGTACCATTTGGGAAAATAAACTCTGTCATTTATTGGCTGAATTCTGAGCAGTGCAAAAGCTAGCAAGAATGCAAAAGCACCCAATATGTTGATTAGTGCTGAAACACCAATATCCCCAAGAGTTGCCATTTTATTTTATTTTATTTTTATGCTTTCAATTGACACAATTTCAACTCACACAACTGCAAAAATGGAAAATGTGAAAAGAAGGAGAAAAGAGAAAAGGGGAAGAAAAAAAGGTGGGTTGTGGAAGGAAGTTGAAGAAAAATACTCAGAAAAAAGAATATTTTCTTGGTGGGCTTTTTTCAATTCTTGTCGGTTTGCTTAAAAAATATTAACTTTCTTTCCAATATGGATTATCTGTACTCGAGTAGTAAAATATTACTGTGATTGCTCTGGGACCATTGAAATGGTGGGTTTGAGTTACTTTTGGATTTGGTAACTGATAAAGAAATAGTTTTTATTGCAGTAGGCTATAGGGCAAGGTAGTGGTAGTGCCGGCGTGGGTTGTGTGTGTGTTTTGGCTGCTCGTGATTATGGGTTTGTTTGTATTTTAGTGTCAATGGTTTGGTTCTGTTGAGTTTCTGTGCTTTGACAAGTGAAAAGTGGGCAACCTTTTTGTTTCTTTTCTTCTGCCATCCGAATTATGGCAAAGTAAATAATGTCTTTTTTATTGGCTGTGCTCCGCCGCGGGAAGGCGGTGGCTAATTATGATAAGTCGCGGATTGATCGCCGCGGTTTTTGGTTAATGCAGGTGGTATTATTATGTTGACGATTCTTGTTCAAATATTCTTAAATTACGTTTGTTTAATTTCTAAAAGGTTGATTTATGATCCCAAGGAAAATACAGGTCATTGGTGTCCAAGATTTGGGTATGCTCTCAATAATAATGGAAGTCCTGTATATTATTTTCTTCAGTATAATAATTAAAGAATAAATTTTTACAACCACTATCGTTTGTTACAAATTGTTAATTTTTGTAAATTTGTGATCATGTTATTTAGTTTTGAATTCAAAATTACAATAGTTTTTATTTTAAATAAATCGTAAATTGCGCGTAATTTATATGATAATTTATCATTATAATAATTTCTTAACGTAATATTTTCTATCCTTTCTATATGTCATATTGTTGTTACTGTTGTTTGTTGTTTTTGTCCTATCTTATCTGTTATTTTTTTTACTTTGTTGTTATTGTTGTTTCTATCTTATTTTATATTTTACATTTATATTTTTATGAGAGAATTGATATTACTTTTTTACTATTCTAATAAGAGTTAAATGTTAATTTAGTAATTTTACCCCTCATTTTATTGTTTTGCATTTTTTATTCTTTTAAAAAAAAAGATAGTATGGTCATTTAATACGTATAATTATAATATCAACTATCTTTATTAATTTTCATAAAATAGATAATTACTACAGATAGAATGAGATGCGGTTAGACATGTCCGTTCGGTTAAAATTGGTCGGTTAAAAAAATCTGTCAATCCTTAATCGAAACCGAACCGGCTGAGAACCGATTTCGATCGATTTTCTTCGGTTCCGATTCGATTTGAAAAGCCGGTTTTTTTTCTTTTTTAATGAATGAAAGAAGGAGATAAAAAAAATGAGAAACTTAAATAAAATTTGAATAATTGAATTATTTTTTTTAAGTAAAGAGATTAAAATAGTATATTTTTAGAAGGACTTGATTTTCATTCTAATATTAAAAATTAAAATTAAACATTTTAATTTTTAATATTGAAATTAACTTGTCTACGTATCCTTGTAGAGGAAGTAAAATCCACGTAATTCAAGATTTTTTTTTTTTAAGAAAAATAGGATAAAAATATTTTTTTGTAAAAAAATGACTTGATTTTGATTATATTAGAAATTAAAATTAAAAATTTTAACGTTTAATGTTGAAATTAATTTGCCTACGTATTCTCGTAGATGAATCAAGATTCATGTAATTCTTATACTTACCTTATTTACCTATGTGGATAATGGAGGAGGCTCGTCGTCGTTCATTAATTACTATCGTTGTCGTTGCTTCCCGAAGTGGTATCGTAATGGCTGTTCTTTTCATTTTCATATAATTGTAGTTCTTATTCTAGTTTTCCTGTTTTGACTCAATCATCCATTAACATTTTATTTTCAAGATTTTTGGGCAATAAGTTAGACCTCGTTCATCTAACACAAAGTCTTCCATGCTAAAAGGCTTTGTTCAACATAAATTGTTGAAACAAGAATGGCAAGAACCTTCTTGACAATCCTAGAGAGTGTAGAAAAAATAGTAGTCACTTTCGACAAAAACTGCACAAGATCGTTAGTGCATCTCCAATGCAACAATGTTGAAGGTGAGAAAATTGACACATGAAATAAAAATAACTATGTAGCACGTTAAAATAATTATGTGATACAATAAATGCTTGACATTGTCAAGAGCAATGTTAGATTCTTGACATTACTCTTGACAATGTCTACAATTAATTTTAAAGATATCATCCAATCATGTTATTTATCTCTTTTTATTTTTTATAAAAATAAATAAAATAAATTATCACGTATATAACATTAACATTGATGCATTGGATAACTTTTTTTATAAAATGTCAATGTCATTTGCCACGTAATGATCAATTAACACTATTGCATTGGAGATACTCTTAGAACTCGTACCTTTACTGCCGGTCCCGGCACCGACGGTAAATGAAGACGAGAAGTTTAATTATATTTGAGAGCTATCAATGTCATATTTATCGGGATGCTTCTTCTTCAAGTGTGTAGCGTCTCGTAGTTTTTTATTATTTTTGGTATCGAAGGCGTAGTGACTCTTGCAATAATTGCACTGTACCCGTGGTATACCATCGATCGTCTTTCTTGTGAAATACAATTGGAAGATGGGGTGCTGGTGTTACTTCGCCTTCAATTTTGTTCGAGGTGGTGACATATCACGATTATCACTACCTTTTTCATCATCTTCATCAACATTGACATCAACCGGTGGTTCAAATTCGTTGGAGGTGGTAAATATCACCGAAATTTGTTTGATTATTCGAAACTGATCTGGTTATCTAAGTTATCAATTTCTTATAGCGTCATCCATCGAAAACATAATTTGCGACAAAGGTTGAAGGTTCTCGTCGAGGTTCTCGACGAGATTCTCTAATAATATTAATATTATGAGAAGAGTTTACCATAATAATATTATAAAAGAAAGATAATTAAAACGAGAATAAGAATAAGAAGATTATTGATAGTATTTTTGCACAAATTAACAATTCCAAACTAAAAAGTATAAGAGAAGAAGAAGATTAGAGATGAATTAGTATGATAATTGGTATTGGAGAGATAAATATTTATAGGTACATAAATGTATATATTTTTATTTTTTTTTTGAGAACTAACCGTTGGAAACTGTGACTTTTGGTTGAAACCGGTCAATATTTGATTAGCCGATGGTTCAACTTCCAACTGTTAGTTTTTATGATCGTTGATTTCCAATAGATATTATATTTGAACCGCTAATTTCGAACGATCACAAATCAGTTCACCGAAATTTAAAACCGAACCCAAACATTAGAAACCAGTTCACAATAATTTATGGGGTTGTGTCATACAAATATTAACCGACCGAAATCGACAATTTTCTAATTAACCAAAATCATATTAAAATGTCTAGACGCGGTAGATACTCTTTTCTTTATGATTTACGGTGTTGTGTCAAAAAATAGTATAGACTCACTTTTCAATACACGGGCATTTTTTACTGTTGCGGTATTGTCAGACTACATTAATATTAAACATTATTCGTGTAGAAGTGAGTCTCTTATTCTTGTAGAAATGTTTCATAGTTTTGAACCATCGTGGTATTATTGTTTAATCTTCTAAATTTCGGCCAATTGGGAAAAGTATATAATTAAATAAAACTGGTGATGCATAACAAGCCAGGTCGTTTGACTCTCTATCGAGGTATATTTTATTATTTAATGTACTTATTAAAATATTGCGTCCAATTCACAATTAAGTATTCGGAAATAATTGAAAACAATAGAAGATTTTATCTACTCGAGGGACAAGATTTTTTATGGTTTTTGCAAAATATATTCCTAAAGAACCTTGTTATTCTTAAAATAATTACTGATTCACAACAATTGTTTGTTTTAGCATTCTCCACGAGAATCAAGTAATAACTGCAAATGATTATACTACTTTTAATGAAATATTCTTCACATTTCTTAAAAACACATTCTATAAAATATATATAAGAATGAATAGGGGTAGAATTGAAAAAATATGTACAAAATTGTATTAAAATTTTAGAACCACAAATATTGTGAACTAATTTTACTTTGGTAAAATAACAAGTACAGTGAATAATGGAGATTATATACTCCTTCCGTCCCAAAATGATGGTCCTGCGGTTTGTTTCACACATATTAAGAAATGAGTAGTTTATATAGTTAATTCATTAATTTAGTTAGTATTTTCCAATTATACCCTTCTTTAATTTATTAACATCAATTAATAATTATAAAAATCAGTGTTGGAATTAGTATATTTGTTATTGGAATAGTAAGATTTTGTATTGTAATCATTAATTCTCAACTTACGAGATAGAAAACTAATATTTCAAAAATATTAATTAAGGGTATGTGTGGAAATGAAAAATTAATGATATGTTAAATATGGTAACTGAACTATCTTTGTGGGACGAAAATGAAATACTGGACTATGTTTGTGAAACGGATGAAGTATTTATTTTTAAAACAACTCACTCAAATGCACAAATCCAAAAAATGATATGTGTAACTTTATCTAAATATAGATTAAATTAACTATAGTCTATATCATCAAACTTCTTTCCTAATTAAGTTATTAATTGTTTTTGTTGACTCATAAGCTTTATCGTTGATTATTCAAAATAGACCAAAGTAGAGATATAATACATTTTTCTCAAGTCATCTTATTGTTTTATTTTCACTGCATTTGAGAGTTTATTTTATTTTTTTATACAAATAGCATATAATTCTACGCGGCACTAAATATTCTCACAAATAGACTAAGTTTTAGTATAAATTTCAAAATCGACCCTAGAATTTAGCTATGACCACAAAGTGTAATAATCTCCATCAACCTAAATCTACCTGCAAGTCAATAAGTTAGTTTAGTGGCATGTTAGTTAATGGGCCGGCTATAATTAGTCTAAAAGAGAAAATGATAGTAAGTACGCACATGTGTTACCATATACTTACATGTGGAAAGATTATTTAATGTGCGATGGATGCTCATCTATATCGCGGTAAATATTTATATATATCGCGATAAATTTCTATTTTAATTCTAATCAATACACATTTACTAACATAGATAATTAATAGTGTTTATATTGGCTATGATGAAAATATTTATATGTACAGTGATAAATATTTATATCCATTTTGATACATGTTTATCTTTATATTATGATAAATGTATAATTATCACATCACCCAATATAATAAATAAAAATCTATGTTATGATAAATGTACAATTTTCATATTAAATATGAAAAACGTAATGATAGTCAATTGTATATATAAATATTTATATTTGTTTATGATAAATTTTTATTTTTTATTATGATAATAAATAATTAATTTTTATTATAATAAATGTTAATCTCTACTGTAATGTAAATACATGGTACATTATATACACAACTGTGCTTAATAATGTTGGTCTAAAAGAGTTATCTAATTTATGGACCCAAAAATAAATAAATACTCAATAGAATCAATTCAATTAATTTTACTTTTTACTTATACATAGATACTAATTAATGTGAAAGTTGTCACGATAAAATCATTTTGCTTGTAATTTCTTTTAACACTTTTGTGATGGTAATATTTTAACTATATCGTAAAATACATTAAAAATTTTTATTATACTTTTATTTGAACTCAAGGTTAGAAGACGAAAATGGTAGAATGAAAGCCTATCGACCGTCAAAAGTCTATGCAGTTTCATTTATAAGCAATTTCTATATGATGAATATCGTATGGTATATTTAATACTAATTTCTTGCATATTAATTGTAGGTGATGCAAAACGTTGAGATGATTACTGGATCTTAAATTTATAATTTAACTAGTTCGAATAGTCGTGTTTTGCGCAGGCATATTAAATAAATGAATAAAAATATAAAATATATCAAAAATAATTATTAATTTTAAAAAATAAATTATTAATACAATTAAAAAAAATTCATCACCTATCGAGGCATTGAAGAGGTAGGTTCTTAGTTATTTGTTAATTTGAGTAATAAATTGTGATGAATTCTTTTTTAAAATAGAATTTCAAAATAAGTTTCATTTGTTTCCAAGATTTTTTTTATTTTTAATATGTACTGAATTTGCTTCGATAATTGATATGCCTGGAGTATTCTTTTCAAATTTATTGTTTATGATAATGAAATCTGCTTTAATTTGTTTGATCATGATTTCTGATTATTGAAAATAAATTTCCTTTGTTTGGTCATGATTTTCGATTATTGAAAATAAATTTCCTTTGTTTAAAATGAAAATTTAATTAGTTTTTTGAGAAAAACATAATTTAAAATAAACGAAGAAATATATATGGAAAAAAAACACAAACTAAATGATCTTTGTTAGAATGTGCAACACATATCCTTCTATTGATGGCAAACTGGGGTTGAAGAGGTAGGTCCATTTTTTTTAATTTTTTTTTATAAAATAAATAAATTTTCTATATATTTTTAAAAAATTGATAGTCAATTATTTACAAGGGTCATAAAATTATCAAGGTACATATATTTATTTATGATATAATTAAATTCCAAAATCAATGACCCTAAAATTGTTATTCAACCACCATAAATATCGTTAATAATGGTATAGTCAAAATCATTTTCAATTAAATTCATCACCATAAACCATTTAGAAAAGATCATTCTGTCATCTACATTGATATTTAAATCCAACATAAGGGAGTGTACGTAATTGATATTTTTTTGCACAAAATCCGTAAGAATGTTATCTCTCCCCAAAAAATCCGCGCTGGCCTTGGCGTTTCATTATTTTTATTAATTATATTAATTATTTTGTTTAAATTAAAATTATTTTTAGCTTCCATTTTTACACTACAAACTTTATTAAATCATAAATATTAAAATTAAGATTATTTTGTTTAAACACCATCGAGATCTTTTCAATATATAAAAATGATTCAATATATAATTGTCTTTTCCATAATTATTTTATTTAAACTATGGCAAATTATTTTTAGTTTCCATATATTTACACTGCAAAATTTACAAAATTATAATTGATGAACGATATGAAATTACGTGCGAAAAATTCGTATGAATGAGGGCTAACTGCCATCTTGGTTTTCATTATTGTTATCATTAGTATTAGTTATTTTGTTTAAACTAAAATTATATTAAGTTTCCATTTTTACACTACAAACTTTACAAAATTATAATTATTATAAGGGGGAATTGCCAAATACTTAATTAAAATTATTTTGTTTAAACACCAGCGAAATCTTTTCCATATATAAAAATGATGCAATATATAATTATCTTTCCATAATTATCTCTGTTTAAATTATGGAAAATTATTTTTAATTTCCATCTTTTTACACTGCAAACTTTACAAGAGCGAAAAATCATCAGCTGAAAAAATTAAACAAAAATAATAACTGTGGAACTTGAAGATAGAACTGAACCAATCTAAATTATCTCAACAACAATTACACCATTGCAATCCCAAAACTTGTACTTCACCACTGCAATTCGATTCCACTTGACAACAGCGTTTAAGAATCCTTCTATTTATTTTTTCATTATTTAAGGGAAATAGAAGGGAGTAAAAAATGCATCTTTTTCCAAAAAAAGATAAAAAAAAAAATCAACTGAAAAAATCAGAGAAAAAAATATGCCAATCAGAGACGGTAATTAGAACACCAGCCCAAATGGGCAGCACCCCACGGCTCGAACTCTGAATCGCAATCGCACCACACCATAAAATTACCATCGCTCTGCAACTCCTTAAACCCACCTTCACCGACTGGTACACACACACAGACTTGTACTTTCGCACTGTTCGGAAACATGGATGATCGAGAAGGGGGTTTAAGCTTTGATTTCGAGGGTGGACTGGAATCCGAAAACATATTGATGGTAATCGAATTAAATCAGATTTTGAGGGGGATTTGAGCGAAAACAAAAAGGGGATATGAGCGATAGGCAATTAGAAATGAAATAGAGAGTGTGGAAACTGGCAATAGAGAAAGCCAATTGATGGTAATCGAATGAAATTCAAAAAAAAAAAAAAAAATCATATTTTATACATTATGCAATTTTTTTATAAAAGAAAGGAATTTGTGTAAATTAATATGAGATTGGCAAATCAATTTTACAAAATATAAAAAAATGACACATGTCATTTAACGTCGTATCAAGTTGACACCTAAATTAGTTGTCAACAGAATTAACAAATAAGAGGAATGTTGTATTCAAGAATTGATTTAGTTGTGATGATCGAAGGTTTTATTAGGAGTGAGACACGTGGTTAATTGCTAACATTTTGCTGAAGAATTAAATCAACAAGTTTATATTATTAAACGACCAATCAATTATATTATACTTGCCCATGCACCGCCAAATATTCCACTCTCTTACAATGACGTCACAAGAAAAATAAAATAGAAAAGAAATAGAAAAGGGTATTATTGGAAATCAAGTATCTAATTAATTTCATAATCTCTCCATGTCACTAGACTTTATCACATGGGGTCCATCAAATTAACAACTTTTTGGGTTCCTTTTTTAAGCAGTAGCAGTGTTCTAAAATCGTTAGCCGGCCGCTAGGCGCCTGACCAGCGCCAAGCGTATAGGGCGTCTAGGCGGAGCCTAGAATTCGAGAATAAATAGTCTGATTTATAATATTACATCCAATATTTAATAGTTCAACATACTACCTGCTACACAATAAAGTATATGACAATTCAAAACTAAAAGTAATGATCGCAAGTTCAAAACTATTGTTCAATTCAAAGTTCAAAACAATATAAATCCATAGCACACATTACAAAATCAAAATAATTAAATAAGGACAAGAGTTCTCAATCTGTTTCTGTTCTATTCTGTCCCAATTCTTGCCCGATAACAATTAAATTGGCTTTAAAAAAAATTAAAACCAAAACTACGTCGTCTTGGATAAAAAAAATATAAAAAAAAAATAAAAAAAAAATAAAAAAAATAAAAAATTGGACTGCCTGGCGCCTAGGCGGCGCCGAATTCCTCCGACGATTTTTCTACCCAATTTTCAAAAATCGTGGATGGTTCGAGAGCGCCGAGCGCCTAGGCGGCCGTTTAGGCCGATTTTTAGAACAACGAGTAATAGTGAAGAGTTTAATAATCACAAATTTAACATGCGTAACAGAAAGTGGGCATCAAGAGGTCGTGATCCATCATAAGCCAATTTTTTGTCCAATTGGCATATAGTGATCCCATCATTTAGTGCCCAATATTCCAATAATATGGAGCCCCCTCTAAAGTTTGTTAGAATAATTAACGAATTTGTGCAACTAGAAATCATTAATGTTTTCTTTACATCAATGAAAAGTGCAACACTACTAATCCATACCCACTTTACTTTAGCCGTTTAAAAGATTTATTGAATTAAATTTCGTTAAAACTTTGAATCTTGATATTTAAATTCTTAAATATTTAGAATTGCGAATCATTGTAAGCTGAATATGCAAGTTGAATCATTGTAACATCCTGCATTTTATTTTACTTTATTTTGACTATTGAATATTACGTTATATTTTCTTATTTAAATTCCAAATATATATATATATATATATATATATATATATATATATAAAGGCAGTTTGGCAGGAGAAACAATTAGAGAAAAAATAGGTGTATTTTTCCCATGAATTTTCCCTCTTCCTCTGCCTCTCCACAACCTCTCAGATTTAGTATCAATTATCCATTTCAATTTTCTGTTTTTATATTCTCTTTCATGAATATTTTTGCAAATCTCCAAACAATATGAGAAATATATCTGCGATTCACTTATGAATTGAACTGACAAACCCAGATCCATATGAGAAATATTTATTTTTCTTTCTCGGCCTCTCAACAATCCCAGATTTAGTATCAATTATCTATTTCAATTTTCTGTTTCTATTTTTGTATTTCAATTTTCTATTTGTATCGAAAATTTTCTGAATGTTTTTGCAATATTTTCTGTTTTCTGTTTGTATCGAAAATTTTGTTTGGGATAACTATCATTTTTTGAATTTAACTCGCTGTAATAATTACCAATATTCTTATGATTTTTTTGCAAATTTGTGGATTAATTATATTTGTTTTGTTTCATAGTAATTACCAATACTTTTCTGAATTGTTTGCAGATCTTCAAAGACATGGAGAAATAGATCTGCGATTGGATTTTTATAGACCTGCAATGGTTTCAACTACACAATTGTATATTCTTTTGCCTATAATTTTTTTTATTTGTGTGAAATTTCAACTATGGTGAAGCATTTTATATTGTTTTTATGTTCTATGGTGCTTTTGAACATCTATCATTCTTATTACTTATTGTTTCATGCTTCTTTTTAATCTATCATTCTTTTTAATGAATTATGTTGATACGTTAGCAATGAATTTGCAGAGTTATTCATTTTGATTGAATTTCCTTCGTTTACTATAAGTAGCTGGAAGAAGACAAGAAAAAAGCGGATGTGGCTGGAAGAATACGAGAAAAAAGCGGAGATGGTTGGAGTTTTTGCCCACTTTTTTTTTTTATATATATATACCTCACAATAATTAGGACTGATCTCATTATTGTAATAGTGAATAGTCATTTTGCACTCTTAGTTCTGTTGTATTTTATGAGTTTATTTTATTTCTTTTGAATTTGTTTGTTAAATAAATTAATAAGAATCTATTATTCCTCATATAAAACTATTATTTTATCTCTTTGAATATTTCTTTAACATTTCTCATATATGTTAGATGCGTTAGATATTATTCAATATTTCTTCAATTTGTTCAAGATTCGGTCATTAAATGAAAAAATGTTTATTGATTATAGGGTAAACAATATTGATGGAAAATTTATAATTAATCATTATTTAAAATGTCTAACTATTCATTAGTCAAGCGTATCAATTTTAAAACAAATCCCCGTAATTACGTTTGCTTGAAAACCTTTATTTTTCTTTAAATAAAATAACTTTTCAAAAATATTCAATAGTCAAGCATACCAATTTTAAAACAAATCCCCATAATTACATTTGCTTAAAAATCTTTATTTTTCTTTAAATAAAATAACTTTCCAACAATATTCAAAAGTCAATCATACCAATTTTAAAACAAATCCCCATAATTACGTTTGCTTGAAAACATTTATTTTTTTTAAATAAAATAACTTTCCAATAATATTCAATAGTCAAGTATACCAAATTTAAAATAAATCTCCGTAATTACGTTTGCTTGAAAACCTTTATTTTTTTAAATAAATTAACTTTCCAACAATATTCAATAGTCAAACATACTAAATTTAAAACAAACACATGTAATTACTTTTCCTTGAAAACCTTTATTTTTCTTTAAATAAAATAATTTTGCAACAATATTCAATAATCAAGCATACCAAATTTAAAACAAATCCCCATAATTACGTTTGTTTGAAAATCTTTATTTTTATTTAAATAAAATAATAATATTTTATTCACAAGTCGATTAACTATTAACAATATTTGTTTATCTTTACAAATTAACAAACTACCAATACAATAGTTAATCGATCCAACTAATTATAATCAATTACCCACTAATTATAAGACAAATAAAATCTTGCCACTGATTTGATTAAACAACCATTTATAATTTTATAAATATATTATTCATATAACATATATCTAATAATAAATTCAGAATCTATAACAAATATAGGGATTATCAATTAAAATTAATTATTCAATATTTTCCTTGCTCGGAGAGTTCATTAATATATTGTCTAAAATCATTTTAAGTTGTAATTAATAATTAAGTTGTAAGATTGATGATTACCACCAAAATTAATAATTAATTAATTCAAATCAAATAATAAATATAATTTAAGTTGTAAGATTAGTGATTTATGAAAATTGTCTATTATATATACATATAATATTATAATATTCGACAATTATGAAATTAAGTTGTAAGATTATTCTAATTTTATTTTATTACTTAACGTATTATATTATATAATTTTACCATTAACATATATACTATTAATTGTATACTATTAATATATTTAAATGTATCAATAAATTTAATAGATATATACTATTAACATATATACCATTAATTGTATACTATTTATATCCATTTAATGTCATATCGATCAACTTAATATATATATATATATATATATATATATATATATATATATATATATATATATATATATATATATATATTATAATTACTATCCTAATAGATATTATATACTATTAATATATATACATAATATCATATCATTGGTTTTAATATTTCAGGGTTGTTAAATTTTGGATATGAATATGTTTAGTTGTTAACATATATACGTACAATTATATATTATATATTATATACGTGTCGATTTACAAAAAGCTCAGGAACTCTTAAAATATATTATATTGTTAAGTTTAGGATCTCTTAAAATAAACAATCTAATCCCATAAAAAGATCACCAAAATCTTTTTATTCTTGGCATAGAACCGCCGTTTCTTCTATAGAACCAGATAGGGCTCCATTATGGAGCCTTATAAATGACATGGCATTCATCTGAGCCCTTAATTATTTTTTTTCTTTTTATTTTTCAGTTCTTTTTTTATAAATGCACGGTGGGATGAATGTCATGTTTTATATAGGGCTCCGTAATGGAGCCCTATCTGGTTCTATAGAAAAATTCATAGAATCGCCCCATCACCATAAAATTTTAAATGAAACAGACGGAATAAAGAAACATTTGACTTAGTAAGTATCATGGAAAATCCTTATTGACGTAATCCATTATTTTATATACCTTGGTTAAGTATAGCATAGTAATTATATCACATTCTGTTGCCATATTGGGCCATTAATTAATATACCCTAATATATTTAGAATGATATCATCATATATCTAATTTATTAATAGCTGTTGAAATTACTCTCTTTGTCTCTCTCTATATAGATTTTCACACAATGATAATTAAAAAAAAAAACTCAAAACTATTTAAATTAATATTATAAATTAAAATATTTTTATTTCTTACTGTTTGTATTAACTCATTATTCGTTCATCCTAAAGGGATGAAGAAAATTACCAAGTCTACAATTTATTGGCAGCAAAAGACAATTGTCTAACATAAGACATGACGGCAGTACTCATATTTTTTATAGTTTCATGATTTTGTTTGTATAGTTCCATGATCTCTATAAGAATTTCATAATTTTTTATATTGGATTATATTTGATAATAAAATAAAAAATGCTTCAATATTTTTTTAGCTTAATATGAAATTCATTTTTTCTTAATGAGTATTCTCTAAAATGCATATTTATTTCAAATTTTTAATTATATTAATATGTATATAAATTGTGCGTACAACTTAAACTTGCAAATTTTAAAAAATTTCTTTACTACAATTAATTACTTCAATTTATGTTTTGATAAATTATAATATTATAATTTAATTATATCAATTAATCTTATTAAATTTAAGAAATGTTATTACCAAGAGTTAATTAATACATAATACATATAGCAAAAGTTATAATTATAAATTTTAATATTAAATAATAATATTTTCTATCCCATTATAGATTCCATGATTTTTTATATTAAATTATATTTGATAATAGAATAAAAAATGCTTCAATATTTTTTTAGCTTAATCTGCAATTCATTTTTTCTTGATGAGAATTCTCTAAAATGCATATTTATTTCTATTTTTTAATTATATTAATATATATATAAATTGTGCATACAACTTAAACTCGCAAAATTTTAAAAATGTCCTTACTACAATTACTTACTTCAATTTATGTTTTGATAAATTATAATATTATAATTTAATTATATCAATTAATCTAATTAAATTTACGAAATGTTATTACCAAAAGTTAATAAACCAATAATAAATATAGCAAAAGTTACAATTATGAATTTTAATATTAAATAATGATATTTTCTATCCCGTTATAGATTCCATGATTTTTTTATTAAATTATCTTTGATAATAAAATAAACAATGCTTTGTTTTATCTACATATTCAAGTTATTTTTTCTTGATGAATTCACTCTTATTTACGTATTTATTTCGCAAAAATTAATATTAACATGTATACACATTGTTTAGTTATTATACAGATGATTTTATGTAACAACATGTACTTTATATGCGATTTATAAAGTTCATCAAATTCCAAAACATCCCAAACTTTTATTTTGCAAAAAATACCAGTGTATTTGAATCGACTTTCATAGACCGTTATAGAGTTCGGGACAATGATACAAATAATTTACAATCATCGGTAGTGGCTAAAGTTTCATATCCTTTTGAGAGATTTTCAATGACCGATATTTCTAATGGTAATTTATTATTTTAATTGGATAATTGTATGTTATTATTTTATTATCATTTTTGTGCAATTGTAACTAATTTTAAATAATTTCTGAAAATATACACTCAATCTTAATCGAACTCTTGGTTCGTACTATTATTGTTAAACTATATAATTGTTAGGATTATTATTATCACCCCTATTATTATTGTTATTATTATTGTTGTTTTTGTGTTGATGATGATGTTGTTTTTGTTGCCACAAAATACTTATCAATTGACAAGTATAATTATATAGTCTTTAATTATTCGTCCAATTATACCTTAAGTCTTACAACTTTCGTTGATGTTTTAATAAAGAAATTATTCCTTAATTTTCGTAATTGACAAACAAGATACATTATTCATAATTATCAAATTGACAAATAATCTCACTACATTTTTTTTTTAAATTTGATATAGTATATTATTGTTAACTTATAAATTAAAACATTTTTCATTCTTAATGATTGAACTAATTCATTTTTATTGATCCTAAGTAAATGAGGAAAATCACTAAGTTTACAATTATTGGCAACAAAAGACAATTATCGAACATAAATCATGACGGTAGCATTCATGTTTTTTATAATTTCATGATTTTGTTTGTATAGTTTCATGATCTCTATATAAATTTCATGATTTTTTTATATTAAATTATATTTGATAATAGAATAAATAATACTTTAATTCTTTTAGCTTATTATGTAATTTATTTTTTCTTCATAAAAGTATTCTAATTTACATATCTATTTCTATAATTTATATCAATATGTATATAAATTCTGAGTACAAATTAAACTCACGAATTTTAGAAAATTTCTGAAATCACAATTAATTACTTTTAAATTTATATTTTGATAAATTATTATATTATAATTGAGTTATATCACTTATACTCATGATTTTTAGGTAAGGTTTTCACCAAAAGTTAGTTAACACATAATAAATATACAAAAAGTTATAATTATGAATTTTAATATTAAATAATAATATTCTTTATCCTGTTATAAGTTCCATGGTCTTTTTTATTGAATTATATTTGATAATAAAATAAACAATGCTTAGTTTTATCAGAATATTTAAGTTATTTTTTCTTGATGAAATGACTCTTATTTACGTATTTATTTTGCTAAAATAAATTTAATTATGTATATAAATTATTTAGTTATTATACAAATTATATATATAACAATATGTACTTTATATGCGATTAATAAAGTGCATCAAATTACAAAACATCCCACACTTGAATTTATATTTTAAATACAAATGTATTTGAATTGACTTCTATAGAGTGTTATACAGATCGGGATAATGCAACAAATAATTTACAATCATCTGTAGTGGCTAAAGTTTTATATAACTTTCAGAGATTTTCAATAACTGATGTTTCTAATGTTAATCTATTAGTTTAGGAACACTCTACGGTGCCTTTAAAGGTACCATACCTTCACCCCCTCCTGCATTTACAACCATAAATCTCTTAATCTAAAAAACCTAAAATTGATCTAATGGTTGTAAATGCACCCCACTAAGTGAGGAATGGTACCGTGAAGGTACCGTAGAAGTTCCCATTAGTTTAATATTCTAATGATATGTTATTATTTTACTATACATTTTGTGTAATTGTAATTAATTTTAAATAATTCCTGAAAATATACACTCACTCTTAATACATGCAACCATCAATTCTTCCCACTTATGGAGATATTGTAAGGTTCTGAGGTTGACAAAGAATATGAGGCTTCAAAATCTCAGCTCAGAGTCCGATTCGATTGAATTGAAAGAGTTTTCTCAATGGATAAATTTTGGAGATGGGACGATTGGAGGACCAAATGATGACATCGTTGAAGTCGTCATCCTAGATGATTTATTGTTGTTAGATGATGGTGACCCTATCGCATCAATTGTGGCCAGCACTTATCCACAATTTGGAACGAATGCGGAATGTTCTGTTTATTTGGGCTGAGCTATTCTTGCACCAACACTTGATATAGTCAATTTAACCAATGAGTATATGGCTTCATTGAATGAAGGGGAATGTAAGGTATATTTGAGCTCAGATAGTGCGTGCAAATCTGATGCAAATGTTGACATTTTGCAAGATGTTCATTCGATCGAGTTTTTAAACACAATCAATTGTTCTGAGTTGCCGAGGTTGGTACTCCAATCATGTTGTTGAGAAATATTGATCATTCACTTGGTTTGTGCAATGGAACTAGATTGGTAGTTACGAAACTGGATGATCAAGTTTTGGAGGCAACGATTCTCCAAGAAAGTAACGCAGGTGAATTAGTACTCATCCCACGAATGAACGTAATACCATCGGATCCTAGGTTGCCGTTTAAGTTTCAACGAAGGCAATTTCCGGTTATTTTTTCGTATGAAATGACAATTAATAAAAGTCAAGACCAATCCCTATCCCACGTAAGACTTTTCTTGAAAAAGCCTGTTTTCAGTCATGGTCAACTGTATGTTGCAATATCAAGGGTGACCAACCGAAAATGTTTAAAACTCTTGATTTGCGATGATGAAAAAAAACGTTGAAAAAAAAAAACTATGAATGTTGTGTACAAGAAAGTATTTCATAATTTGTAAATTATAAATTTATGATTAATAATAGTTTTGCTAAGCACGTTCTATATAATATTTAATTCTTAAATTCCTTACATTTATTATTTCAATTCCTATTTTATTCTACTTTTATCTAAATTAGTATAACCACTTATTTATTATATTATCAATATTAAAATAATATTAGATATTTGATAAATTAAACCTTAAAATTATCCCCCGGGCATCGCACGGATGTAATACTAATTATTTTAAAGGATCAACTTATTAGTTTTAATTTATTTATCTTCTTTATTTGGACCCAAATACCATTTCGAATCATTATCATTATAAGCCCAGAAGTTATCATGATCAATTAATCATTCCTTTTCAAATTCAGTTTTCTATTGCAAACCCCGTTCTACTTGAATTATTACTTTAAACCCAAATCTATATTATTTTATTTTTAATTTTTTGAAAACAATCATCAAAATTATTAAAACCACTTAATTGAATTTATAAATAATAATAAACCCTCCCTGTTTCATTAATCATCGTCACCTTTACCTAGTGTTGTTAATGAATCGAGCCTAAGGATTTTGAGTTCGATTACTTTAACGATGTTTGAACTCGTTCGATTAAATTTTTGTGCAATTCGGATTCATTCGTGTTCGACTCATTTATTTTAATGACCCTTCGATTTGTTCGATTAGATCGAGTTTGAATTGTTAGGACAATATTTTCTCATTAAATTTCTTTTTTATAAAAAAATAGTAATTACAAATACACACACACACACACACACACACACACACACATATTATATATATATATATATATATATATATATATATATATATATATATATATGTATCTACCTATTTGTTAATACTGCTAACGCCCTAACCTAGGTGTCACTAAACCGTAGGTCCGGATAACATGTGTCATCTTATAGTAGGTTCGATTTATTAGTTGACAGCTTCTAATGGTTCGTATTAATTTTTACCATATATATATTTTTTTGCTCAGTATAAATAACAACTTTTTTCCTTTATACTCTATTTACTAACGAAAGTAATACTACCGAAAGCAATTCACAACCTAAAGCAATATCCACTACCTTTTTTCATTCTACTCATATCATATCATTCCTACTGTATTTTTTCTTCTCAAACAAAATTCAAATTTCAGTAGAACCGAGTTCAGATCTGTGAGAATTCAAGATTTGTGAGTAACATATTTTTCAGCATTCTACATTTAAAAACCAAGTTCAAAGATATGAAAATATAAGAGGTATGTTCAATATTAAAATTTTGCTTAATATTCTTTAATCCATATATTTTCTGTTCACATCAATAGATTTTTTGGATATGTGAGACATCTACAAAGTTTTGAAATAATTTTGTAAATTATATTATCAATTTTTGGTTTGGAATTAATTTTTTGATTTGTTGATTAAATTTTCCCGTATTTTCTTTTCAAATGAAATAATATATAATCCGCAGATCCTTGGTATCTCAAAAATCTGCGTAATATTCTTTAATCATGTTGGTGTATTAATCATTAAAATTTATGTGTTCTGATTTTTATTTTATTAATTTTTTTGGGCATATTATGTTTACTGAAGAAATACATTTCTTTTTATTTTTAGTTCATAGTTACTAGAATTAATCGTGTTGGTGTATCGATGCTTTAATTATATATATATATATATATATATATATATATATATATATATATATATATATATATATATATATTGTATTGATCCAGCAGATCCTTGGTATCTAAAAATATTTTTTTTGGTTGATTAAATTTTCTGTGTTCTTATTTTTTTTGGCAGATTATGTTTACTAAAGAAATCACGGAATTCGTGTAATTTTTTTTGGCAAATTATTTTAACGATTTTTAGTTCATTGTTATTTTTATTTAATAGTTATTATAATTAATGTATTGAATCACGTAACATTATAATTAAGTTCCCAATCACTTGATTTTTTATTTTTTGGATATGGCAGTTATAAGGAATACAGAGTAACCGATTTTAATACGTATTTTGTTATTTTTAGTTCATATTTAATGTAATTAACTTTAATGAATCAAGATATTTTCATAATACGGAGTGTGATAGTCAACGGTAGTATATTTGTACAACATTCTTTGAAAAAATACATGATATGTAGACGTCAAGTAACAATTATAATTAAGTTCCCGATCACTTGATTTTTTATTATTTATTCAAAGTTAGTTATTTAAATAAATTGCGATATATATAATTATATATGATTCTTATATGATAATATCAATTATATCCATAATTAATATACCTATCCATAATTAGACTCTAAGTCTTATATTATATACGTAATTATTAAAAAAGGGACAATTACATACAATATATATGTCGTAATTAACTTTCTTAATTATGATCCCAAAATAAAAGGAAAATTGTGGACATTTTGTTATGCCATAAAAAATGATCAAGCATAATAATCTCATTGTACGTAAAGAATGTTAAATTTATTGTTTGATACCAAGGTAAATCTTTTTTCTATTTATTAAAAAGATATTTCTTATTTTGTACGTAATATAATCTTATATGATAATACTCATTATATCCATAATTAATATACCTTCAAATATTGTTAGCTTATTAAAATAGTTAATACAATAAGTCAAACTAATCTAAATTAGTAGATATATTGAATGTTTTTAAATCGATTATTTTAAAGATTTTGTCTACTACGAATATATAATAACCAAACATACCAAATATACTAATAAATATATTTTTAGTAATAATCAATTATATCTATTACTCATCATAACTGATTGTCATGACTAAAATCAAGGATAACATATTTTAGGTTTATTATACACATAATGACTGCCAAATAAAAACATATATTTTTGTACAAAACAATAAAAAAAATCTACAATACAAAAAATAAAATATTTACAGATGACTTCGAGAATTACAAAAGATCTTGCAAAATATCCACATCAAACTTTTTTTTTTGCCTTATATACGGGATAATCGTGATATATATATATATTTGGGAAAACTTATGTAATGGATAAACAAGTAAGAGATTGGTTAACATCATTATAAATTTTGGAAATACCTCCGATAAATATGCAATTATTAATAAACTGATATAATATAATATCAATTAGTTAATTAATGTAGGAATATATATCTATCAATTTACCTTTTCCCCTAAACCGATTATGTTTTCCTCTTATTACATGTAATTATTATTATACGTTAACTACACAATCATTTGTGTTGAAAAAATATATTTGAGCCTACACAAATTTTTAGCAAATCAATTCCATATTATATTCAAGCCCATCACAAAATTTTAGCAAATCAATTAGTTATAAAAAATCAATTCGAGCCAACCATATGTGAAATTAATTTTTATAATCGTTTTATAGATTTTATTTTCTATGAAACGATAAATGACAAAAAATATAATTATACTAATAAATATATCTTTAGTAATAATCTAAAAAAGAATTTTAAACAATAAGAATTCTAAAAAATAAGCAGTAATATGCCGAAATACAATAGGATCCGGAAAAATCTTTGAAAATTTTCAAAAAAATCATACAGAAAATCAGAGAAATAATTTTAACACCCTATATTTATACACAATTTAACATCTATTTTTTTTATTTTATTTTATAATGTATTTATTTCGTTCTGCCCGCGTAATACGCGGGTAACTACACTAGTATATATATATATATATGCAAACATACTCATGTTCATTCGATAATAAACGAGCCTAATTTTCTGTTTTAGCTCGATTTGATTATTAAACAAACGAGTCTCAAACAAGCTCGAACAAGTTTTTGTCCGCGAACGTTCTTTTTGTTAACGACACTACGTTTACAAAGAAAGAGAAACAAAATCTCCCACTACCTCCCAAATTTTCATCACCTCCACTCGTATGGAACAATAAACTAACATTAACTTAAATCTGCATCAGATAATCTCGAATGCACGCTTTCGAGCGCGCGATAGCTCCTTACTTCTCGATCATGAAAAACATAGTTTTTTGAAGAATGGGAAATCTGATATTAAATGATAGCAACCCCTAACCTTTAAATAGGTTAGAAAAGTTACAAATTATTTTGGAGTAAGACTACCCCAACTTTCATCTCTGATGCATCCGTTTCGACCGTAAAGGAAATTCAAAAATTAGGTAATTGCAATATAGATGTTGCAATCATAACACATTTTAAGTTCGAAAATGCATGCGAGGCCACCACACTCCTTTCGAAGCAATCCTTCCTTAGTAAGTTCGTAAAAGGTGCTACAGCTGAAGCGTAACCCTTAACGAACTTGTGATAATAACCCATAAGCCCTAAAAATCCTCGAACTTGCTTAACCGTGTTATGCGTGGGCCACTCCGACATTGCCGTGATTTTCTTGGGATCAGCCTGAACACCTTTAGCACTCACAATGTGGCCCAACTACTCCTGAACATTCACCAAAAGAACAATTAGAGAGCTTATAGAAAATTTTGTTAGACTGCAAGCATGAAAGAACTAAGCATAAATGCTCTTTATGTTCTTCCTCATTACTGCTGAAAATCAAAATATCATCAAAGAAAACCACAACAAAAAGGCATAAGAAAGACTTAAGAATATTATTCATAGTAGCTTGAAACGTAGATGGAGCATTGGTCTGTCCATCATGAATTCGGAAAGCTGACTTAAAAAATATCTTTGTCATGAATGTGAATTTGATGGTACCTTGCGCGCAAGTCAAGTTTAGAAAAAATGGTAGACCCATCTAATTCATCCAAAAGTTCATTTTCATTGTATTAAACGTAATAATATAGATGAACACGTAACAATAGTACCATCAATCATAAGAATGTACATCTTTCTTGTAATAAATGCTCATCTTCATTGTTTTAAATGTTCATTTGTGGGTGTACAGTACAACGTACACCCGTGTGTACAAGTGTGGGACGGACTACATTGACGAGCCTAACTCTATTTGACAAAAGACAATCCAAAGCTTAAAATCGTAAACCTTCCATATTTAGCACATAAGGAAATGAACTTTAAAAAAAAAAGGTATTGGGTGGGAAAGAAAATTTTACGCGACAAGTAATCAATTATAAGATTGGGTGTGGCATTTTTCGGGTGCTACAGTAACCGATAACAAGTAGAATACGAATATATAATTATTACCCGTTACCCGATTATAATTAAATATTTATATAGTATGTGTATTTTATATTTTATTATATCAATTAATATACCTTTTATATTATATACATATATTTTTGAAACGTAAGTCAGTATTCAACCAATGAATAAATGATTGGTAATTATGCACAGTAAAAAAATAAATATCCATTTTGTTATTATGGTGAGTAAGATTGAGATAATTAAATGTGTCTCTTATCAAATGATAATTACACTTTCTCAAATTAGAGTTTCATATAACTATACATACACACACACACACATATATATATATATATATATATAAAAGATTAGGTTCATGTTCCTATATGTGAACCTAGGGTCAATTATAGGCCTTAAATCAAATTAAATGGATGAATCAGATTTTTTGTGTATTTTCTTATTTATTTAAAAGCATTATGATTGTATAATAAAAATACTATTGGAGTATATAACTAAAAATAATAATAAAACACTGTGATTGTATAATAAAAGTACTGCTGGTATATAATAAAAGTATTAGTTCGCAGGTTCGCACAATATATGTAGAGGTGCACAAACAATTTCGGTTAAAAGGCGAACCGCCGATTTTGGTTCATGGTAAACAATTCGGTTAATCTTTGATAATGGTTCATGGTTACAAATTGAACCCTGAACCAATTTTAAACGGTTTGATTTCAGTTTGGGATAACCTCAAACTGCCTGCGGTTCAAGAAATTGGTAAATTCGATTTCCAAAAAAAAAAAAAAAAAAACTGAAAAATAACAGTTGAATCAGATTAAAATCGAAAAATTGATAGAAAAAAGAGATTGGCGAGAGAGGACCGACTAGAAGAGATTGTCGAGGGATAATGTTGTCGGCGAGAGAGGATAGAACAAACCCTAGGTTTTTAGTTGAAAAGAAATATGGAAAAAAAATTGTATACCAAAACAAAAATTTCCCGAAAGGTAACATTTAACACAAACCATAAGAAGTTGACAACTTAGCATACGGACCTATCGAGTGATGACAAATGTTATCCGAAACAGTAGTTGATTGATACGTAGACTAGGGTGTCAACGACATTAACAAATAGGATGAAGTTCTTACGATGATTATCATATTTTATATTTACTACTAATTTCTTACACCTTAATTATCGGTGATGCAAAACGTAGAAACGATTATTGGATCTCTAAATTTATAATTTAATGTTGTATCCAGAATTGACTTACAGTGCTAGTTGTGATGATCGAAGGTCTTATTAGGAGTGATAGTCGTGGTTAATTGCTAATATTTTTGTTGAAGAATTATTCAACAAGTTTATACTATTAAACGACCAATCAATTATATTATACTTGTCCATGCACTGCCAAATATTCCACTTTCCTACATAATAACACTCTTACAAATTACGTAAAGTTAGCGATTTTCGCGGGTAAATCTAATATAAAAAAAAAACAAAAAAACTTAAATTTATCAAAGAAAATTCTTTAATAAATTAAGAATGTGAATTATTAATATCAAAATAATATATATATATTGTTTACATTAAACTTCGAAAAAAACTTATTTGTAATTTACATTAACTATCTTATTAATAATAATATTTCGTCGCAACGAAATTTTTTCCAACCCTTTACACTCTTAACTATCAATATTGTAAAATAAAGATAACTTGTGCGTTACACGTGAGTTAAAAAAAAATGACACTTTTGAAAAGTTTGAGATAACTACAAATATTCCACTAAGTTACCATTCCATTGTCGATCTTCTCCCTTTGTATCAATGTCAAAAACTTCGATTCCCTCAACAAAATAAAATAATAGATGAATCACAAAACGTTTTAAAACAATTTCAAACATCTAAAAAAAAATGTGAAAAGTTGATAGATTTTACTATCAATCAAAATCTATAAATTTCAAAATTAGGCTAATTCACATCCTCCTCGAGGGTCCACTTGTTTTATTTCGCGTCTAAAAATTAGTCAGTAATCAATCACACAACTGAAAATGCGCTTGATTCATTATGAATTTGGCCCATATTAACCTTCACCTTAAACAGAACCGTTTGATCAATTAGTTTAAGCAACTCTTCGGACAAATCTTCACCGATGCAATTCTACATTGCCAAAAAAGATCACATTAAATTTGTTTAAAATGCAAAAATCCTTCGCCAAAATCTATAAAAATTTATGCCCTACCTCCAAAAATTCGACTCGAAGGTCATGGAAAGACCTTCAAACCTCCCGGTCCCAACATAGTAGAGATGCGTTAGCCGTGGAGGCCAAAATTTCAATACTTACTTTGTACCTTCATATCAAGAAAAACATGATATTAAATAATTGTCTAAAAGATTAAGTATTGGGTCAACCATTTACTTCAGTAACTTAATTTATTACCTAAACACGCCCGAAGAAGTCTGTCTCATGCATCCACCCACACTTGAATTGATTCTCATCTTTCTCAAGCTTTCTATGACACTTTGGACATGCATTGTACCACTAATCATCGTTAAACGAACCAATAATTGCACATATCCAAAATGTGCACGTTTGTATAGTACTCTATTTAAAAACTAAACATTAAAAATAAAAATCTAAGAAGAACACAAATTTAAAATAATTATATCTCTTCAACTGTATATAAATAATTGACCGGATGGAAGACGACATTGCCGGAGGCAATCTCATCAACTTCACTATTCGATAGCGTGAAACTACCTCGGCTAATACTGTTCGTCGGATTATTAGACCCATTTGTAATTCTATATTAATTGAAATTCACAATTAAATACTTATTAAATAAATGATAAATACAATTTTATCAAACACCAATAGAATTAATCATATTTCAAAAATTATACATTCTTTTAAATTCGACAATTTCCGGCACGAAATCGGAAGTAACCAACTTTGTCATCTCAAACGAATTTGATAGAGTAACAATATCTATAATTATAAAATATAATTGTTTTTAATGATTAACAAATGGTTAAATTAAATTCTTTCCAAAAATTGAAATTAAAAGAAGGAAAAAAAAAAATCTAAAATCATTAAAATTAACATAATCTAAAAATAAAAAAAATAAAAAAATGTCATTCTGATTTTTTTTAGAATAAACAGAATCTAAAATCTATTAAAAAAAAGATTTAAAAACATAAAATAAACAAAAATTAAAAATAGAAGAAATACACACGCTGAAATTGAAATAGATTAGAATAATAAATTCGAAAAAAATTTGCAATTAAAACATATATTAGAATAAACAGAATCTAAAATTTAAAAAAAAAGTTTTAAAAATATAAAATAAACAGAATTAGAATAAACAGAATCTAAAATCTAAAAAAAAAAAAAGTTTTAAAAATATAAAATAAATAGAATTTAAAAATAGAAGAATGAAATATGCTGAAATTGAAAACAGATCAAAATAATAATTTTAATAAAAAAACTGCTATTAGAGTGATTGAGAATAATCCTAAAGCAAGAGAAAATACCCCACTTAATTTCTATCTTTTGATTTAATTAAACAAATCTTGCCAACTAATAATTGAATTGGGTGTGGCGGGATGGGACGAAGAAATATGGTTTCATTCATTTCATCCGCCGCTTTGCTCAGCTCAGTAGCTCTCCTCAAGCTCAAATTCGAGCATGCATCCCCCTCTTTCCTTCATTCAGACCACCGACTTTGCTAATACACTCCCAATCGTTTCATTCAGACCACCGACCTCCACTGAGTCAAATTAAATAATTCTGGAAAACCTGATCGTCCCTCTTTCAACTTTCGCCATTCACTCGCGAGCACGGGGTGTACTTAATTGTGTCTGAAGGTTAGCTTTCTTCTTCGTCTTCCTTATCCTCTTCTTTTCTTGCTAAAAGTGTAGGTAATTTGATTCGCTTCTTGTTTTTGTAAAATCCCGTTACTTCGAACTAAAGAGTGTGGCTTTTGAGAGAATTGGGTGAAAAGAATGTCTGATTCTCGCAGCTAGATTGGGGATTTTTGGAATAGGTTTTGCTGTTTTTTCTTAGCATTATTGAAGTTGTACATCAATTAAGTTGGAAGTCGATGAAAGTTGCTTAATGAATAACTACGGCGAGTTACTATTTGGGAGATTATTAGGGATTCAATTATTACTGCTGCCTTTTGTGTGTGTGTGTGTGATGCATAGAGTCGATGGAGGCTAGGTTTAGAGTCTCATATCTTTTTTAAAAATTCTTATTTTGCTGGTGCTTGTGTTTGATTTGCCTAATTTTTTGTTTTAATGTTAGGAACTATTTGAATTCCTTGCTTATCAAGCCAATTGGGCAGAACTTTTTTCTTTAGTTTTTGGGCAATCAACATAAAATTTTTTCATTGCTACTTAAAGTGTAAATCAACTGTTGCGTGAAACAAAGACAGAATTGCCTAGGCATAGTGCAGTAATTGAATATAATTGAATATGAGATGCTTTAGTTGGTCAGATATTAAACGGTAATTGAATATGAGATGCTTTAGTTGGTCAGATATTAAACGGTCTTTGGTTGAATGCTCGTTGCTAGATCAGATGATACATAGGCATATGTTGTACCAAGCCTGCTGAAAAATGAGTTATTTGCCGTGTTATTTCATAAGGCTCCAAGGCCATAGATGAATATGTAGCTCATGTGGGCTAACAATATTTAACGAAGCCTCGGTCTGGGGAAATGAGTACAATTCTAAAGAACAAGGAAAAAAGTCTTCTAAAGAACCTCTTTTGTCTTAATTAGTTTTTTTTTTTTTACTGCGCTTTGTTCTTGATTCATGATTTTCAATTGTTTCCTTGTGAGAATCTTGAATCCACTTCATACGTGTGAAGCACATGTATTATTTCTCTACAATTGTGTTATATTTTCATTAGTATACTCTCTGCGTTTCCATTCCAAACACATCAAGTTTAATGTCATTATTTAACAAGCTGGCTTGATGCATAAAATTAAGTTAAATAAACTGTTCTTGTCAACCTTAGCATTGCTGACTACTCCCTAAAGTGTAAGAAGTAGTAATAATCTTTTCAAGATATGATAATTTAAATAATTAGCAATTTGGCAAATGCATAATGAAAAGTCTCAACTTTAAGAGTTATTGGTCGCCGCCTGCAAAATGACAATTTACTTGCTCTGCCAACTGGGATGAAGAACGATGAGCTTTCCACTAATAATAATAATAATAATAATCATAATAATAATAATAATGCAATGATTGTTTTGATGATTAATATTGATTTGTTTTTACTGTTATTTTTTTTTTCATTTGGAAATTGGATTTGCTATTTATAATTTTCATAATGTGGTCGACTCTTGTTAATGTCAAAACTCCCTGTGACTCAATACTCTAATAAAGATGTAGTAACTCCATCGCTCCAAGACATTGATGGGGAGTAATTGTCTTATATGTTTTAGTTAAATATTTTATCAATATTTTGTTAAGTTGATTGCTTTTGGTGTGTTCTTATTCTTAGTTGTTTTTCATCATATTTTAGATGTATTGTTGTTGTATTGTTGCGGTTGCTAAGAAGAGTGCTAAGTAAAGAGAGCTAAAAAGGATGTCGTTATTCTAAATCTTGTCTTTTTGGATCATTTTTTAACTTTCTTGTAACTATAATAGCTGAAGTGTTTTGTCATGCTTCACTGTCTTTGAGTTCATTTTCTTTTTTCTTTATTTACATTTAAGTACAACTAAACTCATGCATTACAACACTTGTAAACTGTTTTCACATATATATTACACTTTACATTCTATTAATCAGTGTAAAAAAATTATATTCGAAGTTAACTAAACTCATATAATTGTTTCGATTTTAGATTTTGCTGGGCTCGTACGATGTCTCGGCTTGTTGCTCAGAAACCCCTCACGCAACATGCAATGCACTTGATACCAGAAGAGATGGCAGAGGACTCAGACTTTTATGGCTATGGCTATGGACTAGGAAAATTAAGAGAAAAAATAGGCAGGCTCCCCGATCAAAATGATGAGTTCTTTCTAGACGTTTCCATCAAAGTACGTGGAAAAGTTGACTTGATCATCAGGTATCGACTATCTGACCTTTACGGAATTGGTTTCACCATTGACGCCCGCTGTGAGAATTTTTTTGAAGTACCAATTGACCACCCTGATAACGATCCACTAATTAACGGGTCGGTTATCCTACCCTTTACCGGAAGCCATTCCACCTTATTGCCTTGTGAAAAAGAAGTTGGGTATGGGTCGTTGTATAACGCAAGAGGGTTATTAGTTGGATTTGCATCTGCGTACGACGTGCAATCTGCAAAAAAAAAAGGACATCACTTCGAACAAATCTGGCTTACCAAAGCAAAAGAGGCCTTCGGCACAATTGTTGTTCATTATGCTGAAGCACTGCGTTTTACGGTGATCAGTCAGTTCATTGAAGACGACTTCTATTGCATGCCATACTCTCGATATTTGGGTAGTTGGGCCGGTGGATGGATTAATAACTGGTCAGATTCATCGAAACTGCTTCAATATTTTGAGCACATTATCAAAGAAAACAGTGCTCAGATTTCCAAGGATCGGAAGGATTGTTATGGGTTCGATGAGATTAAAGCTGTGGTCTGTCCTCTTATGACCAAAGAGGCTAATCGACTGGGATATCCTACAAATCACTCAAGCTGGTCTGCCCTTATGTTTTATTTGGAGCAACAAATTGAACGCCTTGGGTTGATACTATGCCCCAAAACGGGTAGATGTGTCCGTACGATTTTTGAACTTAATCGCTGCGTGGGAATCCAGAAACTTAGGTTTCGAAGGTTCGTTTTTGAGCTCAAGACTTTTTTGTTTTCTTCTATGAGCTTTCATTATCTAAATCTTTTTTTTGGAGTGGTTGAATAATAGGTGTTGAGGTGTGTGTATTGGAATCTGAGATAATTGAGCTACTGTTAGTCATAGTCTTTATTTGATTTGGAATAAATTCATTTTTATCTTAAATATTTTTAACATTCAATTCCTGATATTATTTGTTAGTGTCATTGGATAAATAATATTATTTGTAGTTTTTTTTTTCATGAATTGAATGAAAGGGGTAAATTTCTCTTTTTTTCGTTTTTCTACAGTACAGTACATTATTTCATTACAGAACAAAACTATAATTACATCGGTAGGGTCTTCATTTATTTACTCTTCGTCTTCTTCTAAATTCCACCTGGATGGTGGAAAGTCGTTTTGCTTTATGTACTTGATTTGGATTTGTTTGTTAATAACACTATTCTATTGAATAATAGAAGCCTTGAAAGTGTATTGATTTTCTTATTTTCAAATTCAGCTGTGTAAATGCGTTCGTGCATCTGAACTTGATTAATTTTTTTTTGTTTGGCGTATTCATGGAATTGAATTGAAGGTGAGTTTCGGTTATTATTATTATTATTATTATTATTATTATTATTATCATTATTATTATTATTATTAATTTTTTTTTTGTATTTTGGAGAAATGGGGCTGATTGATGTTCATGATGGAGAAAGATGGGCAAATTTATTTTTTGATGTTGCTGTTGAAGAACGAAGTTTAAGTTTTTGGAGAAAGATGGAGAAATGTTGCGGACTTGGATATTTTGTCATATTTTAATTTCAAGTGGACTGGTTTGTTGGATTGTATTTTAATTTGAACTATGGATTCATTTGTATTTGGTTTTTGGTTTGTTGGATTGTATTTTAATATGAACTATGGATTCATTTGTATTTGGTTTGTTGCTTCTGTCCTTTGTGTATTCAGTCCCAACAAAATTTGGCCTTCCTTCAAGACCTAATGACCTACTAATATCCTTTGAATTTTTTAAGCATTTTAGTTTTATATCTTTCCTGGGCTGACTGAAAAGACTGAAAAAAC
Organism: Phtheirospermum japonicum; assembly: GCA_014905375.1. Lineage (NCBI taxonomy): Eukaryota > Viridiplantae > Streptophyta > Magnoliopsida > Lamiales > Orobanchaceae > Phtheirospermum > Phtheirospermum japonicum. The sequence goes on from BMAC01000780.1 coordinate 519,266, forward strand.
AGGGAAAAAAATTAATTTCATCAAAATTTTGGTTAATCGATTGAAACCGACCAAATTTTTGGTTCGGTCGAAAATCGGTCTTACAGAATGATTCGATCGGTTTCAGATAATTTTGGTTTTTTTGGTTCACCCCTATTAATGGTGTTTGCTTTGTTTGAGTTTTGGTGTTATATGCAAATAGATGTTTAATTTTTGTAATTTTTATTTTCCTGATAGTCCTATGCTGGCTGATGCTAAGACTGCTAAACCTTTGCCCAAGTCCAAGGCGGAGCTGAAGGAAGCTCGAAGGATGAACAATTTTCATCAATCTCGCAAGGATTGTCAAGGTTGCATTGACATAGAGCGCTGGTTGCACTGATTGTTATGACAAGAATTCTTAGAAAATCTGATTGTTATGAAAAAATCCTTAGAAAATTTTATCATGATCATGATCTTGTGGAGCTTGTCTTATTTTTTGGCATGTAAATATTAACTCGATTTCCTTTGCTATTTTCTGAATTTGTACTCATCTACTTGTAGTGATTTGCTTATTTTTATTCTGAGTTCTTCATATGAGAATTTCGTCTTATTTTATACTTTCATTACTTTCATCGGATACATCTTTATGACCTTGCTACATGGGAGCCCTTCCTTTTGGGACTCATCTAGTTATTAACTTATCATAGTAGTTTCAAATAAATACCAGGTGGTTTTTGGGACCCCACCTTTTTTCAGTTAAAATATTCAGCAGTTTCTGAAGATGGTATTCGAGAAACTAAAGAAGAAAAAAAGACTCGTCTTCAATAAATAAAGATTGCGACGGGTTTTTAAATTTATAAATAGGTTTATGAGCTTCTTGTTTGCACTTGTGTAATGTTTCGAACGATAAATAGTCTTAAGAGTTAAGACTAAGGGCTCATAATTTATTCATTTTCAATCACTCTATATACAGACTAGAGAAGCAAAGGCTGTGCAATGCACAGCCTCGGCCCAACGAGAATTTGAGCCTTATTAAATAAGGAATTTGAGACTTGTTAAATAAAAATTAAATAGTCCATCAGCAATTATAATAATATAAATACACATTTAATATAACGTCTTTTACAGAGAAATAAAGTAAAGGAAATTATGGCAACGACAATTTGAGCCTTGTTAAATAAGGATTAAATAGTCCATCAGCAATTATAATAATATATTTACACATTTAATATAATGTCTTTTATAGAGAAATAAAGTATAGAAAATTACGGCAGATCAAAAAAAGGCTTATCACAAGAAATATAATGCCAAATATTTTAACATCACGACAGTTAGATTCAGAAATCACTCCTACATATACGTAGACTTGTTTTGGAGTACTTGTCAACGTACGAACATTCGTTCTCCTTGGTAGTTCACCAAGAGTAAGGAAAGAAGAGTAAATAACCTGTAAAATTGCATACTTCCATAAACAAAAATCCAACAGAAAAATACAAAGAGAACACATAAAAGAGCACTCCTTTCTTAAAAAAATATGAAAATTATTAGTTTTACCAATAAGTAATCCAACTCTTGTTATACGAAAGCTCAACTTTCCTAACCTCATTTTCAAAGAGGACCGAACAAATTAATTAGATAAAACTAAATCCTCATCAACATAATAAGCCTTTTTGTTCCCAATTTTGTCCACGCCACAACAATAGTATATATAATAAACCCTAGTTGACAAAGATAAAAGCCCAAGGAAAACATTAAAAATATAGTTGGCACATGTCGCACTTCGGGGGACGATACTCTTTAAGAATAGAGAAGATAGTTTTTCAAAGAAACCCTTGGATTGTCACTTGTGTTAAATGTATATCTGTATATTATGAAACGATCTTACCCTGAGAATACATTGTTTTTAGACCGAGTCCATTCACTAACCCGGGCTACCCTCCAGGTCACCGGTTCAATTGAGAATCCATAAATGCTCTGAACCAAATAAAATGACATTGTTAGTTCAGCTGGTAACAAAAAATGCAAGTACTTTTTTCCTAAGAGCTCATTGATATGAAGTTGCTAGTGGTGTGTATATTAAATCACTGAATATTCTTATAAGGAGCATGGACTTTAGGACACCTTAATCAAAATTTGAATTTGGATGATGATATAAATCGAAAGATGCAATTCTCTTACCAAATTGAGGTTTCATAGTCATACCGACATACCAAAAATCTGACTTCAGAAGTATATTATACTCCACAGACGGTAGGCTGGTTTTGAGTGGAACCAAAGGCTTGACATTATAGGTAAAACTTTATAGCAACAACAACATGGCGATCAAAATACACTTCTAGCTTTTAAAAATTACATAAATACTTCTATATTTCAGAAATATCCAACCTTGTACACACTGAAGCTTTCAAATTATGGTTTGATCTTAAAATATAACAAAATTCATGATATTCCCTTTTCAATGTAAACAAGTATCTTTTCTACAACTAATGCCAAAATCATCAAATTAATTTGTCTAGGAAAATCTTACAAATAACATTCTACAAACATCATTTTTGAATCAATTTGTCTTGGAAAATCTTACAAATAGCATTCTACAAACATCATTTGTCTTGGAAAATCTTACAAATAACATCCTACAAACCTTACTCTAATAAACACACACTCCAATTATCAATAAACATCTCAAACATTGTTTTTATGGGTCTCACATGGTTGCCAATCCATTTTTAATTATTTTTATGCTTTTATATTTTAAAAAATATTTCATTCATTATCATTTTTTATTTTATAATTCATATTTGTCGTTAATATTTTTCTAAAATTTCAAATGAAGCAAAAAAATATTTATTAAATTATAAAAGCACTATAACTGTCTTTAAGTATATGGTAATCAAAAATAAAAAAGCATATAAAAATAGAGAAATCAGAAAAATACCCAAAATAAAAACAAATACAAAAGACAAAATGTTTGGCAATGTGAAAAGACAAAATTAACCTCGACGGTAAATTAGAATGCACGCAAATAAGCCCAAAAAAGAGAAGAGAATAGTTTCTTTTATTTTTTAATGTGGATATTATGAATAATGCACTAAATAGTTTCAAAAGAGATTTGTTGCATTTAGAAAATGCTTTTCTAATAAAATGGATATACAAAATAACAGCCAGTAGGGTTTATGTACCTGGACACCATATATGACCTTCACGACTATTGATTTCCAATGAGCCACGTGACCAATGGTGCCTACGGGATAATAAATAATCAACATTGAGTTCAATATACCCATAGCAATTACCAAATCAGCAATGAAATTAATATTCAAAACAGAAAAACATGAAAAACAAACAATGTTTATAGGACGAAGCAGTTCAGAGTAAAAGCAACACAAGCTTACTAATGTTCGTTGTAGCTTGGCGTGAAATAACCTCAGGTGAGAGTAGATGTAGTTTTGTTACATCCAACTTGCTCAAGTCCTGCTCCATCAAGCCTTTCCGAGTCATTTTGCAGTCTTAATAAGTTGATCGTAGTTTGCCTTTTGGATACCAGTAATGGCCTGCAACCAAAAGCCATCATTATTAGCTGCAAATGCAAGTTGAGTTTGGATAAATTAACATCAATTAATGTTTGGTAAATTACAAAAGCTACCCCTGAGCCAGTACAAGTATCCCCTCAAGGGTGTAATTTGTAAAATAGAAACAATTATCAAGCGGATATAACTCTGAAAGATGTTTTTTTTTTTCAGTTAGTGAGGCTAGACCTCAAGGGTGTTTTTGTAATCAACCCAAAATGTTTTTACGTAACTTGCAAAAAGCTACAGTTTAACCTGGATGTTTGGGAAAGTTGGGTCTGAAAAATGGCGGTGGACACAAGTAGAAGGGAGCGATAACCGGTTCGATCTCCCAAATTGAGACTCGGCTAGGACGTTCTTCGGCAGCCGATTCATCCCGTCCAACCTTAAAAAATGAAAATCATTATTACACTAAAATCAGAAACAAATTCTAGGATTTTGTCAACAAGTTTACACCCCATATGAAAAATTAAAAATTACAAAAATACCCCCAACGGGGGGTACCTGTAATAATTTTGATAAATTTGGATGAAGGTTTTGGAATTATGTTTTCCTTATGATGCGGTGAATGTAAGACAAATTAAAATCTCATGAGTACTTTTTGTCATTCTGAAAGTAAGCTCGATTCTTTTCATAATTAAGTCTAACCTCAAGGGTGATTTCGTAATTAACCCTTTCTTTTATAATACCTGAAGGTTACGCCACCGCGAATTTTCCCATCGCACCGGATCAAAATTGCTCACACCGTTAACCGTACCTATATACCTCCGCACGCCCGACTCGTCCGTCTCGAACATCATCCTGAACCGCATGCCAGTCGTAGCTTGCGCGTACATCGCTTTATTATACTTCGCCAGAGGTATCACAAATTCTGAGGGGCAAGCCCTGCCTGTTGTTAAAATATCGAAACCCATTCAAAAAAATGTCTTTGTAAAGTATAATAAGCCCAAGGTCATTAAAATAAGTATTAACACCTCGGATTGTAGAACATAGTAAACGATGTGTTGTTAGACGCGGCATGAGCCGCAGCGGCAAGGATACCAATGTGCATGCTATCGCTTGATATGACCAACGACAAAACGGATGGCTGTTATCTGCTAGCTCGCCATGTGCCCAAGAGAAGCTGCGACGTCTTGTCCCTGTGAAATTCACTAAGAATAGATAGAAAATGAATAACTACAGAAATACCCCTGAGGTTTAGTTAATTACAAAAAAAAACCCTTGAGTTTTGATTTTTTAGTAAACTCTTACTTTATATGAAAAAAATATATTTCAAATCCTGGGTCCCTTGCCCCAGAAAAAGGAAAGGCATTTAGATTTTTAAAATAGAGAATGGATAATTACAAAAAAGCCCCTGAGGTTTCGGTTAATTACAAAACAGAGGTTTGATTCTATATCAAACTTTAACCCATTTATGTGCAAAAAATATTTCAAACACCCCCCTTCGATTTGTACAAGAAATATTACAGCTATCTCCTTAATTTAGAACATAAAATCAACCCTTGAGGTGTTTTTTGTAATTAAACCAAACCTCAAGATTAGTTTTTGTATTTATCTTGTTATACCTTATGAAAAGGACGGAATCTCCAGCCATAAGTCTTTTAGAGCTCACAAATACGTTGCGAATTGAAAGTAGTAATGAGGATACCTGTCGATATTGTTCTTGATTTCTTCTATTTCAGTCGTGCTGCTGAAATACAACATTTTGTCCATTGGCAAAGCATTGTGAGATTGTTTGCGTTTCGTAACTTGGAACATTTTAATTTTGTAGACATGACCCTCGAGTAATTGATGTTCAAATTCGTCGTTGTACTCAGATGGAATTGTACCATGCATGGCATTTTTCTGGAATTTGTTACCTAAATGCAGTTAGTTTCATTCCTCTCTCTCTCTCTCTCTCTCTCCTC
>BMAC01000781.1:0-16939 GCA_014905375.1 Phtheirospermum japonicum
CGGTTCAGGCTGATTTCGGACCGCTCCGGCGAGCCTTTCCGGCGGGCCCTTGGGTCCGTGGATTCGTCTCGTCGCGGGCTACAGAACGGTGTCTGCGGTTTTGACCGACGACGCCCGAATCGAAAGCCCTAAATTCGATTTAGGGCTTGGGTAAAATTTTTTATGAGAATTTGATATAGTTTTGGGCCTGATTGTAATTTTAGAAATTTCAGAAATCACAGAATTACCCTCAGTTTTTAGAAAACTACGAGGCTACCCAAAACTTTTCAGAAACTGCATTTTAACCCCAGAAACTTTCCAAAAAACTGTTTTAAGTCCAAATGGCATTTTTGTAATTACTAAAATTTTCGAAAATTACAGAAAAGACCCTAAAACTTTCAGAAAATTTTAAGGTGCTGTTTGGCTATGCTGAAAATTTTGAAATATGTATTTTTTAATAAAAGTCTTTTAAAATTGTCTTAGAAATTAATTTTAAATTTAGAATTTAATTAATTTCTAAGTTAGAGCTTTTTTTTTAATTATTTAGAAATAAGAATTAAATTTGGAATTTAATAATTTCTAAATTTAAACCTTTTAAAAATTATTTAAAAATAAGAATTAAATTTAGAATTTAATAATTTCTAAATTTTAAACCTTTTAAAGTAATTTAGAAATCGAATTAAATTTGGAATTTAATTTTTTTAAATTTAAATAATTAACCCATGATTATTATTATATTATTACATTATTTGATAATGTAAGTTAAATTAAAATCTTGAATTTTAATTTAATTATGGAATTGTTCCTCTACTTGCAATAATTGTCTATGTGCTCGTATATTACTTTTGAGCATAGAATCCGCATATATTGTCTGGGTAGGCGGTGCCCAGTATTTGTCGGACCGTTTGCTTACAAACTCTGGGTAGGCGGTGCCCAATATTTGTCTGACCGTTTGCTTATAAATTATGGGTAGGCGGCGCCCAATAATTGTTTACTGTTCATTTGGATCTTGTTAATTGTTAAACCCCGATAAATGTTTCCCAAATAAAATATGAGTCTCATCTTGGATGAACGCGCTGTCCATTATAATTGAGTGAGTACGAAACCTTTTTCGTCCATGAGTATTTGCGCCCCAGTGCTTGCTGCGGTCGACGAGGTCAAGGCTCACTCATATGTGCATATGTTTGCGATCGTGTAATGGGGTTGACTCACTTGGTTCTTTCTTGTCGCCCCAGCGTCGGAATCAACTAAGGGCGTAAGATCGAATTAGATTCGATCGACCAGGAGTTATAATTGTTTATAATTGGTCTGGGCACCTACCAGTTGTGCTATTGTGGTCATCAGCCCTAGCAGAGGCTTCAATAGTATGAATATGGATCTTGGCTCAATATGATCATATTTGATATGAGTCCGTATTCTACCGTGGGGTCGTAGAATATGTTAAAATAGTGGGAGCTAATTATTAAAGTCCTTATTAATTAGTTAATAATTGTGATCATAGGAATTAGAATTAGAGTTTTAATTCCCGCTCTATTTATTTTCTCCAGATTAGTTAAGATGTCGAATTTATCATTGAAATGTTTGGTTGAAACGAACAAGTTGACTGGACCAAACTTTATGGACTGGTTGCGCAATCTGCGTTTAGTTCTGAGACAGGAAAAGATTGAGTATGTGTTGGACACACCTGTTCCTGAGATTCCTGATAAAAATTCTCCTGAATATGCCAAGTTTGACAAGGATATTCATGGGAAACATAAGGATGATGTAACTTCAGCACAATGTGTCATGTTAACTGCGATGACGACGGAATTGCAGAGACAACATGAACACATTGGAACGAACCTACCGGAAAATGTCTCGGTCAACTTGATCATGAATTCGCTTCCTAGTTCATTTGAAAACTTCATTGTGAATTACAATATGAACAACACGAAATCGAAGCTTCCCGAGCTTCACAACATGCTTAAGACATATGAGTCTTCCACCTCAAATGGCAAAGCTGTACTCATGGTGAGTACATCTGCTAGATCTAACCTGAAAGGTAAGAAAAACAGAAAAGAAAACTAAGGTTGGGCCTAAGCCTATGGCTTTGAAGCCAAAAGGAGGTGCTCGTAAGAAGCCAATATTGGCTAAAGATGTGTGCTTATATTGCAAAGAAAAGGGACATTGGAAGAGAGACTGTGAGAAGTGGAAAACATTAGATGTTTTCGGCTATGTTTGTCATTGAGATAAATATGTCTATTAATAACTCTCACTGCTGGGTATTTGATACCGGATGGGGCTCACACATTTGTAATAATGTGCACGGTCTAAGTGACAGCAGGATGATTAGACCGGGGAAGTTAGCCTGCGCGTGGGAAATAGAGCAAAGGTTGCTTTCGAGCGTGTAGGGACTTATAAATTAGATTTACCCTTGGGTTATAGACTAAATTTATATAATTGTTATTTTGTTACAATGATTACGAAGAATTTGTTCTTGATTGTAGTCGTGACATTCTCAATGTGCAAAAACAAACGTATAAAGTTAAGTAATATGAATAATCCCACCTACCTATGGCATTGTAGGCTTGGTCACATGAATGAAATAAGAATCGCAAGGTTAAGAAAGTTAGAKTACTTAGCACCATTTGATTTTGAATCTTATGGATAATGTGAATCTTGTCTCAAAGGAAAAATGACCAACAAGCCATTTTCTGGGAAAGGCATACGAGCAAAAGAGGTGCTTGAGTTGGTTCATACTGATYTATGCGGACCTTTTCCTACTCAAGCTAGAGGTGGTTATTCATACTTCATTACTTTTACTGATGACTTCTCTAGATTTGGACATGTGTATCTTTTGAAGCACAAGTCAGAGGCTTTGAAAAGTTTAAGGAGTATAAGTTAGAAGTTGAGAAACAAGTTGAAAAGAGTATTAAGACTCTTTGATCGGATCAAGGAGGAGAATACTTGAGTAAAGAGTTTCTCGATTACTTAAAACTTCATGGAGTCCAATCGCAATGGACACCTCCTGGAACAACACAAATGAATGGTGTTTCTGAATGGAGAAATCGAACCTTATTAGATATGGTTAGATCCATAATGAGTTTCTCAGATCTTCCGACATACCTATGGGGGTATGCTTTACTGAACTCAATTTATGTTCTTAATAGAGTTCCATCGAAGTCAGTAAATAAAACTCCATACGAGTTATGGAATGATAGGAAGCCATCACTTACGCACATGCGAACCTGGGGTTGCCCTGCATATGTAAAGAAGATGCTTACTGACAAGTTGAAATCTAAAAGTGAGAAATGTTATTTTGTGGGGTATCCTAAAGAAACACGAGGATACTATTTCTATCTTCCTGGAGAACATAAGATCATTGTTTCCAGGCAAGCAACTTTCCTTGAGGAAGACTATGTCTACAAGGAAAGAAGTCGAAATAAGGTAGAACTTGAAGAAATTCAAGAATCACAAAGTGACATGGAGGTTGAAAACTTGTCTAATGACCTAGACAAGAATTCAGTGGGAGCTCCTGGTCATTCCTATGGTGAAGATTTGTCACTTAGAGGACAATCTCTAGCCAGTGGGAGCATTGATAGAATTGGTGCAGCAATGCAAAATTTATCATCGCAACCAATGGAAGACCAAGCAATGGTTGCACAACTCCCTCCTCAGGAAGTTCATGTTGATGACACTTCTGAGGAATCTCAAAATGCTGGACCATCCAGCACAGAAGAACCTTCTCATGATCAGAACACTCAAACGCAAGATAACCAACTTCGTAAGTCTACTAGGATTCATAGGCGACCGGAAAGACTAAACCTCCTTGTAGAGGGTCAATGTGACGTGGAAATTCCGGACGATGATGAACCTAGAACTTACACTGAGGCTATGTTAGACATTGACTCAAAGAGGTGGCTTGAAGCCATGAAATCAGAAATGGACTCGATGTACACAAATCAAGTTTGGAACTTGGTTGACTTGCCAGTTGGGGTTAGACCCATTGGATGCAAATGGGTCTTCAAGAAGAAGATCGATGCAAATGGTAAGGTACAAACCTACAAGGCTAGGTTGGTAGCAAAAGGTTATAGTCAARGAGAAGGAATTGACTATGATGAAACCTTTTCTCCAGTTGCAAAAATCAAGTCCATTAGGATTTTACTTGCTATAGATGCATACTATGATTACCATATTTGGCAGATGGATGTGAAAACCGCTTTCCTTAATGGTGAATTGACCGAGGAAGTGTATATGATACAACCAGAAGGTTTTACATCTGAATCAAAACCCAAAGCGGTATGCAAGCTACAAAAGTCTATTTATGGACTTAAACAAGCCTCTAGAAGTTGGAATATTTATTTTGACAAAGCAATCAAATCGTTTGATTTTGTCATAAACAAAGAAGATCCATGCGTTTATAGTAAACGCACTGGAAGGAGTATTGTTTTTATTATTATATATATGTTGATAACATATTGATAATTGGAAATGATACACTTGTCATGCAATAAGTAAATGACTGGTTGTCCAGCACCTTCATGGTGAAGGACTTGGGTGAAGCCTYTTATATTCTTGGAATTAGGATCTACTGGGATAGACCCAATAGAATATTAGGGCTTTCACAGTCCATGTACATAGACAAAGTGCTAAGACGATTCTCTATGGAAAATTCCAACAGGGGATATATTTCAATGGTCATGGTCTCAAGTTATCAAAGAAGGATGGTCCTTCTACTGATAAGGAACTTGAGCGCATGAAAAGGATCCCATACGCTTCGGCAATAGGATCAATCATGTACGCCATGATTTGCACAAGGCCAGATGTGGCTTATGCACTTAGCATGACTGGCAGATTTCACTAGAATTTTGGGGAAGAACACTGGAAAGCAGTCAAGAGTATTCTTCAGTATCTTAGAAGAACTAAAGAATATTTTTAGTTTATGGTGGACAAAAGAAACTGTCAGTTACTGGGTACACTGATGCTAGTTTCCAAACATACCATGATGACTACAAGTCACAATTTGGGTATGTCTTCATTTTTAATGATAAGGTAGTAAGTTGGAATAGTTCTAAGCTAACTACTGCCGTTGATTCGGTAAATCGAAGCTGAGTACATTGCTGCATAAGAGGCAGCTTAGGAAGCTGTATCGATAAATAAATTCTTAAGGAATTAGGGGTAGTTCGTGGCACCAATATCATTGTATTGTGATAATATTGGTGCTATTGCGCTGGCAAATGAATTGAGGTCCATGAACAGCAACAAGCATGTACTAAGACGCTACCACTTGATCAAGGAGATAGTGGAGATAGGAGAAATAAAAAAAATAGAGTGAGCTCGAAGTCATCATGTTTTGGGTAACATGATGGACATTTCAAAAACCTGAATATTGGATATATAGGTGATTGGCTCTAGGCCAAGTGGGAGATTGAAAGTATAAATGTCCTAGAGACAATCAGAATTAAAGACATTATACTTGATCACAATTATTATATATATCGTAATATATATGGCATTGCATTTATTGAATTACTATTTTGATTGTTTGTGATTATTCATATAAATGTTCCCGTAGAGTTAATGTTGTCATTGATATAGTGAGATGTCATTGATAAAACATTACTCTTAAAATTGCCACGACTAACGATTATCAAGATTGGGATATTGATAATARAATATATGTCGTCATGTGGTCTGCATCACATTTTAGAGAATGCAGTAAGTCTCACGACTGCGAATAATAGTTATTCGTGATGGACACATGGATACTTTGGAGAGTATTGGTAAACCCTACTGATAAGTTATTTATTGTATGTCTATAAACTTATCAGTGTATAAATCGTGTGATAATCCTTCGACTTGAGGTCAATATGCACCTTATTTGCTGAGTGGTTTACTTTGACCATGACCAACGCTTGCACTCCTTTTGGGGTAGATACGGTGTAACGCCCCGATTTCAATAAATCGAAATAGATTTGTATTTTAAATAATTGAAGGAATCTAGGCGTCACAAGTAAATGTCGAACTTCATAACAACAGCATAATAAAATTCGTAATTTCAAAATGATCAAGTTTAAGCAGCGGAATATTTAAAACAATAAAAAACCAAATTTGCTATCAGTGGAAAACGATAGCTAAAGTACGATTTAGGTCTAGTTCCACATTCTTTTAAAAGCATACAAAACAAAACGGATAACTAGTATCCTTTTCCCTTCCTCATTTCTCATTCACTCGATATCCTCGTTTGTACCTGAAAGAAAAACATCATTAATTTGGGATGAGTTCAACGTACTCAATAGTTACACCGACATACCTCATGCAAAATTATACAAACTCAGAAATAGCACAATTAACCATAGAATTCGTAATTTTACTTTGTAAGACAGTTGACTGCAGGTAAAACGCGGCGGGATTAAAGGAATTTCACCAAAGCTTTGTATAAAGGTTATAATTCGCTGAGTTCAAGTGAATGTTCTTTATATATTGAGTTAGCCGTCTAGGAGTTTTGTTTGGATCATCATTGGATTGATGTCATATATAGAGGACTATAGGGTCACACTATATGCGATTAGTTTTCCGATTTAAGAGTGTATCAAGAAAGTATTAAATATTCAATTTAGAATTGTAATATTTAATTATTAATAATTATGATATTAATTTCTATTTTATAGAAATTATTTAATTAAATAAAATTAGATTTGGATTTAATTATCTATGTTATATTAATAAAGGTACTTGGGCTAAAATTGTTTTGGACCCATGTCTTGGGTAGTCCAACCCTTTTATGATTAGGGTTCTCTTATGTACCTAGTATAAATATAACATAGACAAATTATTTTGGGCCCATGTCTTGGATAGTCCAACCCTTTTATGATTAGGGTTCTCTTATGTACCTAGTATAAATATAACATAGAGTCATAAGTTGTAAACGATGAAAAACGAGAGTGTTTTTATAAAACATAAATCCTAATTTTGAGATTGGGAGTTCTTGAGCTTTCGTGGGATTTCCTAACTTTCTTCACGATAGCAATACATTGGAGTTGGATCTTGCAGTCGGAGATTAATCGTGTGGATACCTTAGTGTTGAACGCCCGCTGCACGAGCATGGTGTTCGTCTCTACAAATTCCAACAGTCACCTTATCTACCTTTATTCCATCAATCTCAGAGCAATTAATTTTATTTATTTTGGACAACTTTCACTTTGACTTGTCTTTGTCGTTTTCATTCTAGTGATATTGCATCAACAATTCCGTAGTAAAATTGAGCATGAAATTGTTCTTGTATGAATTCTTTTTGGAGAACTTAAAATCTTATTAATTACTCATGACTTCACTTTGTCGACCCTCATTCCAACAACATACTGCATTTTCTTAGTTTCTTGCAATCAGATACATTTTCTGCCCTGAGTTAACTTGTTACTAAATTAGTTGGTTGGTGTCCTTGTATTTTGAAAAGCAGAACTCGAGCACCGACCCCAACCCTAGCCTCCCAAATGAAGCTTATCCGGATGCTATACTGGATTCGCCCAATGATTTTAAACCATATACCCGTGAATGTGTGATGATTCCAGGAGAAGATTTTGATATGAGTGCGTATATACGTCTACGGAGAGGACTTTGATTAGTGTATCTATGTCCAACTTTATACCTGCTATTAGGGTGGGGTATTTACGAAATTTTATATATTTGTCGTGTTTTGGAACTTTTTAGTGTAGTTTGATGAGAATGGATGGATCTTTGAAGACTTGTTACTATCATATTGCATAATGACTATCCTTTGGTTTCGAGGCGTTCTCATCAAAATGAATTTTTTTTTATCCCCTGTTTAGAATGTCTCTAAAATTATGAATTGATCTGGAGTCTACAATTTTAATGCAGATGAGCTAGCTAGCTATGGAGTTTTGTCATTTGTGCCAGTTTTATGTTAAGGTATTTCTCGTACGATAGAAGAACGGAGAGGAGATCAAGAACTTCGATTTAGATCATCAGACCGTCTGTTCCGTTTAGTATCCATCTTACAAAAATGACATTGAAATGGCTAGTTTGATTAATGATTTTTTATATTATTTTATTTTTAACTTCTGAATAGATATTCTAGCATATTTCACGATTATATTCCTATATTCTCATGCTTCAATATTTAAGATCATCTATTCCATATTTAATAGTATTTCTCTAATTCCAACTCAAGTTGACACACATTATACGAACAAAATCTGAAACCTTTGATTTGTGATGCAATTTCAGGCATTTACATCTCATAATCGACTGCATTAAATGACTCGAGAAAAAGAGACCATCATATTAAGTTATTGCAGTTAATTGGGCCCAATTCTCACAAAATGGCTCGGAAAAAAAGATACCAATATTAATTTGTTGCAGTTAATATTGGACCCAATTTCCACTTAGTCCGTGACATTGCAAAGCTTAGGAAGTTGGGCTTTGGGCGGAAGAAAGCCCCATAGTGTCCCTAGAGCCTTGTTTGGTCCATACTCAGAGTACTAAGATTTTGAATCACAATCTCCCTTTATTTTAAAATTCAAAATTTTAATATTCAAATATTAATTTTTTATAGGGAAAATTCCCATTTGGTGACAAATCCAAACATCCGTATACCATTTAATCCTTCTAATTTATTTTGTCCCATATAGGCCAATCGATATTATTAATTAATAAATTATAATTAGAAATTGACCATCTCATCCCTAAATAAAATCACGACACCTCTTCACTCAACCGAATACCAAATTTCCCGTTTTGCGTGACATTCTGCTTGGAAAATGAAGAATGATTAATCTGATAATTCCGTTCCATATTTATTTTCCATCCCGAAAAAGTCTGGTTTTCATCATCCACTATTAATTTTCCGTTGATCCTCTGGTGTGAATTTCTACTTAAGAATTTGTTCCTTTTAGTGTGAATTTTTACTAATTTAACGGGTTAAGAATTTCATGCTAATGTGGTAATTTTATACTAATTTGGTAATTTTACTGATGTGAATGAATATGATTGAGTTTTATTTCATAAAATTTAATTCCATACTCCCTTCTTATAGTTTTCATACTTATTATTTTTTTTGTTAGCGGGCATGATTGAATTTCTTACATATTATTTTTTAAGAATTTTATACTTGTTTCTATGAATTTTTAGAATTTCATAATTCCATTAAATTGTGCGGGGATGAGATTTTATGGAATTCTAAAAATTTATAGAAAGAAGTATGAAATTCTTTACAAAGTGAGTATGAAAATTTATAAGAAGGGAGTATGAAATTCTTTACAAAGTGAGTATGAAAATTTATAAGAAGGGAGTATGAAATTCTATAAAACGTTTTTCCAAATTAGTATGAAATTCTCAAATCAAGATAAAACCAATTAAATCCCGTTAAACTAGTATGAAATTCTAATAGACTTTCCCAAATTAGCATGAAAAAACTAGTATGAAATTCTAATAGACGGAAATTAATAATGAGGAAAGTATGAAATTTGAGCTGCGGAATCAGAGAAATCATCTTGACTATTTGATAAGAATTAAGAGCGAGATTTGGAGATGAAAATAGAAAAACCGTACAAGTAGAAGAAGAGTGCTGAGTTTAATTATGGGGTAAATTAGGTATGTGTATCATAGGAAATAAATATATAAAATATGAAATATTGTTTGTACTTAATGGAATACAGATATTTTCTTTTGGCCTAAATGGTCAAAACCCCTTTTTTATACTAGTCCCTATCATATGCTATTCACATATTTTTTATCATATCATAATTACATTTAAGTATTTAAAATACTACTAAATATATTAATACATCATTCATCTTCCAAATAAGATTGAAATATGAATAACCAAAATTAAATATGAGAATTAAGTATCCCAACAAATATTATTTCAAACATATGCCCAAACACACTAGCATAATGATATCCATCTTGTTTAGCGGCGCTGCATCAATTGGCGTTTGGCACCGCGGCCCCGTACTCCAAAATTCATTGCACATAAAGAAATTGGAAAACTACGTTGTTGCAGAGAATATCTCTCATAGTCGTGGCCCGACTGACGGTTAGTGTCTGGTTGAGCACCACCGTGGCCTCCAGCCACCTTAAGCTTTGCTGTTATCTTTCCAACTATATCTAGATCTTTTTTTTTTAAATTATGTTTTGAACAATTTTGATAAATTGATTATTAATTTGTTTAGGAAGTAATGAATTGGCTGTATTTATAATTTTATAATGGATGAAGGAGATTGAGATTTTGGTTGAATTATTATTAATTTTTTCAATTATTAGGGTACCCTTGGGAAGTGAATACAAGGTCATGGAGCTTTGTCATAGGCAAATTTAATAGGATTGGCCTTTTGTTTTAAAAGGGTACTAATTTGTTAGACTAGTATAATCAATTCGTTATTTCAAATTATATGCTTGCATAAAATAAAAAATATCTGTTGTTTCTCTTGATTAAAATATGTACGTGCATATTAACAACTCAATCGAACATATTCATAATTGGTCGGGCGATGAAAACAATTTCCCCAAAACACGGTGATAGAGTAACTTATTATTTGCATTATTATTTTGATAATCTAGTACATATAGGAATGACATTTACTAATCATGCCTATATCGGATGTCATATTACCACGGCAAGTAGGCTATAAGTCGTTGCAATATGTGTCATCTTTAAGAACGATATTATGTCGTTGCTATATAAAATAAAGTCGTGTCAATATATTGTTAATTAATAATCTTACCAACCCACAAGCAAATATTCAAGAATGAATTAATGGCATAACAATTGCAATGATGCTTCCTTCCAATATTTTCTTCAAGTACGTTCCAACATGTTATCTAAACTTCATTTAATTGCCAACTACAGATGTCTGAACTGTTTCTCATATATTTTTCCTCTTCAAAATATGAACTTGGTTATCCACGAATGAATTGAATTCTTTCTCTTTTTTTTTTTTTTTTAAATTGTTTATGCAAAGGGTGAATCGTTTCCTGTTGCACCGTCTATCAAGTCGACGAATGAACGGTCCACCAATAATGGCAACTGAGAACCAAGTAGGAAATTGACTAGTAGGTGCAGTGAAGCAATCTTGACAGCATCTTCGTCGGTATTGAAATTTCCCATGATGAATCTGTGATGGACGACTTGTCTGTTAAGTGAGTCAAAACGAACAAAATACTTGTCGTACGTACCACCGGAAACGTGTTCAATCCCGGACTTGTAGCAGGACCCGTTGCACTTCAACCCGGTTATGACGGCAAATCTGACCGCGGGAATGACTTCTTTAGTGATTTGCACATGCCTGAATTGTTGAATGGTATAAAGTGTTTTGGGGTGCTCAATCACGAATTGCATCTGAAGGTGGAGACTCCTGTTATGTTATTGAGGAACATAGATCACTCCATGAGATTATGTAACGGGACAAAATTAGTTGTTAAAAAACTTTCCACGCACGTCCTTGAATGCAAAATTCTAACTAGTGAAAAGTCAAGCGAAAAGATGTCCTTCTAACCTCCCTTCCGTGGAAATTTGTTGGGCTGCTGATCCACTTTTGCATAGATTGGCTAGGGCGATTACTATCGGCGTCGTAGCCAGGCAATTGAATTTGGATCCTTCTTGCTTTGCTCCTTAATACAGTTGTTCGTGCATATGATGGGTCTTGGGGCGTCTTTGGCTTTGCGAGAGAAGCTTGCCGGAGAAAAAAATTTGGCTCGATAGATAATTTGTTAAGCCAGTACTTTCTATCCGTGTTTCGGAATACGATTAACCAACTATGTTAGGGCATGTTGTTGACGCCTTGGGAGTACCTATTGATGGAAGAGGGGCTCTAAGCGCTCACGAGCAAAGACTTGTGAACAGGAAGCTTCCACTTCAAGTCAAGGTAGTGCATGTTCTGCTCTACTATACTATGGTCCCTCCGCTCGCTTCACAGCCGGGTAACGACTTTTATTACATGTGCTTCCCCGGATGAGTCTAACACCATCTGACGTTAGGATACCTTTCAAGTTTCAACGAAGGCAATTTTCACTCATGATTTCATATGTGATGACGATAAATAAGAGTTAGAGTCAATCACTTTCGAACGTCGGCCTTTATCTAAAAAATCCTGTGTTCGTTCATAATCAGTTATATGTTGATGTATCGCGTGTCACCCAACGAAAGGGTTTGGAAATATTAGTTTATGGTGATGACGATTCGGGATTGAACATGAAAACTAATGTAGTGTACAAAAAAGTATTCAGTAATCTTAAAGTTCATGTATATAGTGTGTATTCGATCTATAATTTATGTAGTGTAGATTTATTCGTTATTTCTCTCCATCTATATCTCTTTTTTTATTTATAATCTCACATATTAAATAATTATATATATAAAATACACACACGAGGAGTTCAAAAAAATTATAAAAAAAAACTTAGTTGGAACTTGAAAATTATAATTGTATAATGAGTTTTGAGATTTTTGATTCGGTGATGTAGGTATTACAAAAAATCAATTTAGACTTTGAGTTTCATAATTAATTGTGAATGCCCAAACTCAACAGCATATTGAACATTGTGACGCTGTTGTCACAACATAACTTAATTCTCCCCTTCTATTTACTACTGGGCTCTCCAAGGATTTCAGGAAATAGTAAATGGTTAGAGCCCAATAATAAATAGTGTGTTAACTATTTTGTCCAAAATTAAAATAGTTTACCCCCTCACCATATTCTCTCGGGCTTTTTTATGTACAATTACCCGTTGTACTTGTCTGTCGATAGTTACTCCTAAATGAATGACATGTGTCAAATAAATAATAATGTTTATTCTGTTAAATACTAATATCAGTTTGTAAATGTCTCATTTGACATTCGACTTAATAAATCATTAAAAAATATAAATAATATATATAAATATGAAAAAATATTTAAAAAAAACTGAAGAATATCTAAAATTATTTTTAAAAAAATATGTTAATTCTTAAAAGGTTTGATAGTTGCAGAAATGTCCTTCTGGGCTTAAATTAACTTCTGAAAAGTTCTTGGGGTCAGAACGAAATTTCATGTGAGTTGTGGGCAGCCTCGTAATTTTTTGAAAAATTTAAGGCAATTATGTGATTATCAAAAATTTCAAAAATAAAAACAAGGTCAAAACTATATCTAATTATGTAATTAGGGTTCGTTAGTTCAGCTAGGGTTTGATTATGCAATTAGGGTTCGTTAGTGTTCATTAAGGGTTCAATTATGCAATTATCTTTTATTTTTAAATACCGTGGTGATCGGTTGTGTTAATTTAATGTTATGGTTTGTTGTTATGGTTTAATTGTGATTGATTGATGTTGTGATTTTTTGGGAAGACGTCGGTGATGACGTGTTGTACGGCGTCGGCCGGGAGGATTCGTCCCTCCAATTACAGTTTTTAAATATATTTTAAAAAATGATGGTAGTTTTAAAATATTTTAAATTGTTTGTGATGGTGATCTTGAAATACTGTGGTGATTACTACGTGGATGTTGTGTTTAACATATATGTTATTTTGTAGATAATGTTTACATGTTTTGATTTATTAGTTGATGTATATGCCTGTGATGATGTCGCTTAAGGCGCTGACCGTGATTTATTGATGCACAATATAATCTTTCTTACTACACTCAAACAATATACCTTACACTCGTTTTGGATTTAGTATCAAATAGAGTATTTGATACTAAATCCCGAATTTTCCACTTATTTGGACAATTTGAGAGCGTGATTGTAATATGGCTTATGTTATTACCTATATGTTTTTTTTTGTTTTTTATAA
Organism: Phtheirospermum japonicum; assembly: GCA_014905375.1. Lineage (NCBI taxonomy): Eukaryota > Viridiplantae > Streptophyta > Magnoliopsida > Lamiales > Orobanchaceae > Phtheirospermum > Phtheirospermum japonicum. The sequence goes on from BMAC01000781.1 coordinate 13,747, forward strand.
AAATTTTGGTTCAATAACTCTCTTTTGTTCTCAGGTGCACTGCAATATATGTGTACTTGGAGAACTAAAGGGAGATGCTACCAAAGTTTTTAGTCAACAAAAATTCATATACTAAGACATTGTATTAATGGAAATTCATGTTTTCGAATGGAATAAGGCCCTTACAAAAAATTCAATCATTTTCTAGCCACTCTCATGCTGGCCATTTTTCAATAAATCAATATAACAGTATGATGATAGGATGAGTTCCGATCGTAGCTGGATGTACAAACGAATCGTCAAATGCTTTTTATCCTCACAATTTTTGGATGGAGTTGAGAGCTTTATTGAATTTTCTCAAGTACATTCCACCCATAAGGATGGAGAGAGGCTGAAGTGTCCTTGTAATCGTAGTAGATGTAGGAATCATAGGTTTCTCTACATTAATGAGATTAAGTACCACTTGATTAAACACAGATTTGAGCTGAATTGCCATATATGGATTTACCACGGAGAAAGCCGACCCCCCACCTCTGGACGCCATCACGATTTTCACGCTGGAGGACCCTCTTTCATCGCTTCTAAAGAATCATCAAACGCGTACATTAATATGGTTATGCAGCTAGTCCCAATTTTGACGTGGTTGTCGATATTGAAGAGTCACCGAACCCTGAGGCTCAAATATTTTACGACATGTTGAAAGCTAGAAATCAGCCATTGTATCTGGGGTGCGAGGGACATACTCAGTTTCACATCTCATGAATTTGAAGTCAGAGAATCACATGTCTCAGAAATTTTATGATCAATTGAATGGATTAATCAAAGAGATTGTATCGAAAGACAATCTCGTGCCCGATAACTTTTTAAAACTGTAAGAAGTTGCTAAGGGGTATGGGCTTACCGGTCGAGAAGATAAATTATTACAAAAAGAAGATCTGTCGAGTCTCCACCGCCGAACGTCCACTCAGGACAGAAGTTTTGATAGAGATGGAAATATTGGGGCTTCTGAAAGTCACTGAACTAGATGCAGCACTCGTTAATGTATAAATTTCCAAAATGCCTGGTTGAAAAAACGAAGCATCTTTTGGGATTTGCCATAATGGGGGACAAATCTAATTTGCCACATCTTAGATGTTATGCACATAGAAGAAAAATGTGTTTGACAATGTTTTCAATACGGTGATGAATGTCAAAGGGAAGACCAATGACATGCCTAAATCAAGGAAAGTGTGCTAAAGCCTGTTACACACTTGATAAGCCGTCGAAAGCTACATTGTTCGATTAGGTTAAATACCTTGATTTCTAGATGGGTACACATCAAACTTGGGACGTTGCATCAACAAGAAGGAATTGCATTTGATCGGGATGAAAAGTCATGATTTTGATGCATTCATGCAAAGGTTGATACCAATAGTCTTTCTTGAATTTCTTCCTTCGAATGTGTGGAAGGCACTAACTGAATTGAGCCTGTTTTTCAAGGATCTCACATCAACAGTCATTCACACCAAATATTGACATTCTGTTAATATTGTGTAAAATAGAACTGATCTTCCCTCCAAGTATTTTATTGACTAAGTGGAGCATCTGCCCGTTTATCTTGTGTATGAAGAGAGAATTGGTGGCCCAATGCAATATAGATGTATGTACCCTTTCAAGACGTATCTTCGCAAACTAAAGAACGGTGTGAAAAATAAGGCAAGTGTTGAAGGGCTGAACGCATATCTGGTTGAAGAGGCATTACACTACAAAAAAACAGCAAATTTTCGAGGGATTTTCCGAGGGAACGAAATTCCCTCGGAATTTTCCGAGGGAACACCGAGGGAAATAAAAACCCCTCGGTTTTTTCCGAGGGAATTACGTTCCCTCGGAAAATCCCTCGGAAATCAGGGCGCCAAATGGAAACCCCTAATTTAAAATTAAAACATATAATACACAATAATAACAAATTAAAATACAGAAATTAAAAAAAAATTGAAACGAACCCTACATTTTTACAAGCTGGACGGCGGACGGCTTCAACTACGATCGCGACGCGGCTTTCGAGGCTGTTGGGCGGCCGGCGACGGCGGCTGGAGGCTGTTGACGGTGGCTGGCGGCGGTTCAAGGCGGCTCGGCGGGGACGGCCACAACGACGGCGGACGGCTTCGGGTCTGGTCGGCGGCGCGGCTTCGACTCTGGACGACGGCGGCTCAGGCGGTGGACGGCGACAGCGACGGCGGCTCGGGCGGACGGACGGCTTCTCTTCTTCTCTTTCTTTCTCCTTCTTTCTCTTGCTTTCTGCTTCTGTTTTTTTCTTTCTGGACGCGCAAGAATGACAGCGGAATTCCGAGGGATTTTTGAATTCCCTCGGAAATGTCAAAAAATCAAAAAAAAAAAATCAAATAAATAGAAAAAAATAGAAAAAACTAGAAAAAAATAGGGTTTATTTCCGGGTCGCCGAGGCGCACCCCTCCCTGCCCCGGTCGTAATTTCTCGAGTTTTTTTTCTATTTTTTACTATTTTTTTGGATTTTTTTCGGTTTTTCCCATTATTCATATAAAATCGGAAAAAAATAGAAAACGCGCACTAAACGATCGACGTCCGACCCCCGTGATTCCACAACGACGAGACGCACACCTCCTCCAAATATCAAAAATCACCCCACGTGCCTAAGATGATAGGATCGGTTTCATTTTTACGAGGTGGGGTCAAACTTGTACGGACGGTGAGGAGAAGCATATAAAATTACCATGCCTATTTGTTAAATAACAAAATAGAAAAAAATCCTAGGCCTATTTCTCTCTTTTTTTTTATTTTTCTTTTCCCTGTTTTTTGTAAGCCTAGGCCCTAGTTTAGCCACAATAATAATCATAGCAAAATGGAGCACCGATTACGATGAATTAAGTTCTCCATGCCAAATGATAGTATTTCTCGCTCCGTATTCTAATACCACTTGATCATGTGCCACTATATTACTATCGAATATAGTTTAAAAAAATTAATTAAATTCCGAGGGAATACAATTTCCCTCGGAATAATTCCGAGGGAATCCGTTATCCCTCGGAATAATTCCGAGGGAAAATATATTCCCTCGGAAATTTGATTATTTTTTTAAAAAAAATAATAAATGAAACCGAGGGAATCTAATGTCCCTCGGTTTTCCGAGGGACTACTTCCCTCGGAAAACCACCCGTCGGTCATCCCTCGGTTTTTCGATCGGTAAACATGGCGGGAA
>BMAC01000781.1:16964-41279 GCA_014905375.1 Phtheirospermum japonicum
ATTAATTTTTAATTTTTGTTTTAATTTTAATTCTTGTTTAATTATTAAAATTCCCAAAAAATTGAAAAAAGCAATTAAAGAAAAGTCAAAGAAATAAATCAATTATAATAAAAAAAATATTTGAAAATTTATGAATTACATGCGTTCAATCGAAACAGTAACAAAGTTTATTACATAAATAAAAGTGTTCTATGGATGGGGAGGGGGAAACTGCTGTGCTGCTGCTGATAGGGAGCGGGGAACTGCTGCTGGAAACGAGCGTACATCTCAGCCATCTGGGCGTTCGTCCGCGCCTGAAATTCCTCCTGCTGCCGGCGCTCCTCCGCACGCTGTCGCCTTTCCTCGGCTGCCTGCTGCTGCAACGCCTCAAGCTGCGCCCTCTGAGCCTCGACCTGCGCCTCGAGCTCTCTGATCTGTCGTCTATCAGCCTGGGATGAGGAGGAGGTGGAAGAGTCGCCCTTCAGTAAACCCTTCGCAGCAGCCACTATCTTCCCATACGCGCCGGTGCCGTAAAGCCGTCCCTTCTTCACACCGGCGACGCCGAGAAAAACCTGGTCCTGGTCAACCTCGTTACTCTCCTCCTGGGAAGACGCACGCTCCTGCTCCTGGGTCAGATGTCTCTCGTACTCCTCCTGAAATACAACTCGTTATTAAAATTTTACGTTAAAATCAAAGAATAAGTTAAAAATAAAAAAGAGACTAACGTTAATATTAGCAGATCTCGTGTCGATCCACGCGCCGTCTTTCTTCTGGTGCGTACGTTTAAAAAGATCGTAGCACGTAGCCGGCGAACCCGTCCTCAAAAAAATTAAAAAATTAAAAATACCGAGGGAAAGTTCCTTCGGAATTTTGAAAAATCCGAGGGAATGGGACTCCCTCGGAAATCCGAGGGAAATATTTTCCCTCGGAATTTTCAATTTTCGAGGGAATAAAATCCCTCGGAATTCCAAGGGATTTTGAATTCCCTCGAAAATCCGAGGGATTTTATTCCCTCGGAAATTGAAAAATTCCGAGGGAAATGTTCCCTCGGATTTCCGAGGGATTGTCCGGTAATGGTTTCGAGGGAAACAATCCCTCGGAATTTCCTCGGTTTTGTAATTCCGAGGGATTTATTTCCCTCGGAACCGATTTCCGAGGAGGGTTTTTTCGAGGAAATTTTTCCCTCGGAATTTCCCTCGGTTTAACCAAAACCGAGGGATTTTTGCTTATTTCCGAGGGAAAAATCCCTCGGAAATTTTGATTTTTCTTGTAGTGTTAACTTTTAGTTCGTAATATTTTGAAGATCACGTGTTAACTAAAAGAACAAATTTTCCTAAAAATGACGACGATCAGGATGGTGTAGATGGCGTTGATGAAATTCTCTCGGTTTTTTAAAAAATGTGGGGAGACCTTTGGTACAAAGGGATAAAGATTCCTAACCGAAATAGAATACAACGCTGCATGGATATATATTTTGCTAAATTGCGAAGAGGTCTAAGAATGTTTTAGTATGAATACTCTTTTCAATTTCTACTGTAAATTTTTATATATGTACTAATACTTTTTTACTCAAATTCCTAACAAATGATGTAGTATTTACACAAAGAGCATTTAACGTCTCCAACCAAACATTACTGATGATAGGCTCAACGAGAAATTGGAAAATAAATTTGCCAATTAGTTCAAGCATTACATAAGATGTTCGATACCGTGATACATACCATTTAATTACTATATGTATTTATCTAGTATATTTTCTAAATTAAAAATGATTCTTAAATGTCAAAGGCTAGAGATCATTCGAACAATGTGATCGACTTGAATATTAATTGTCTAGTAGAGGGTCCATCACGATGTGTGGAAACGTATACTAGTTTTAAGATAAATGATTATAAATTTCACAAAATCGAGTACGGTTCTAACAAATCAATATCGAGCAGTTGAGTATTGTCCGACATTATGGCACCAACTTATTCAGGAAGTTGGTGGTTGCTACGAAGGGTTTATGAGCCAGCTGTTCTTCATCCTCCTCCCAGCAGGATATGGCTCACGTGAGGGAGCTCGAGGCGCATCTCCAGGCGCAGAAGGAGGAGTTAGAGGCCACGAGATTAGCTCAGCAGGTGATGGAACAGTGATACAACGAGTCTGAGCTACTACGTGAGCAACAACACCAAAAGCAGCAACAATTTCAGGCACAGGTGAATGCGCAGATGGCCGAACTGTTAGCTCGATTACAGCAGTAGCCGCCGCAGCCTCCCCCACCATTGGATTGTTTTATATCGAATATTTTTATAAATGTTTTTACTAAACACTTTTTTTGAACAAATTTAATAATTGTAAATTTTCAAATATTTATATAATAATTAGTTTATTTGTTTGTTTGTTTATTAATGAATCTTTTTTAAATTTTTTGGGGTATTTTAATAAAAAAAAAGGGATTAAATTTAATAATTAAAAATAATATTAAAAAAAAAGGAAAAAACCGATGGGAAACATCCCCTCGGAAAAACCGAGGGTATAATCCATTCGCAAAGACCGAGAGCGCAATCCCCTCGGACTTTTTCCTCTTTTTTTTTTAATATTATTTTTTAATATTTTCCGAGGGGAAATATATGACCTCGGTGTTTCCGAGAGTAGACTGGCACTCAATTTTTCCAAGGGGGGATATACCCGCGGTTTTTCTAGGGGAACTGCCCTCGATTTTCTGAGGGCAAATCTCCCGTCGGTTTTTCCGAGGGCAAACAGATTTAGGGCCACGTATATTACCAATGAAAGAAACCTTCGGTAATGCCCTCGGAAGATTTTCTGAGGGCATATTTCCCCTCGGGAAATTTTACCCAGAAGGGTTTTTCCGAGGGGAGTTTTCCCTCGGTTTTTTCCTCGGTAAATTGATTACCGAGCGCTTTTTCATTCTTATCGAGGGTCTTCCCCTCGGTAAAATTCTGTTTTTTTGTAGTGAATGCATAATAAGCCAAAGGATTTTAATTACACGAAACAAAAGCAAAAAAAAAAAAAAAGGTTTAATTGAATTGTTGGCTTGGCTATAACTCACTGAAAATCGACCATTAATAGGAACATTGAATTGAAAGAATTATTATTGTGCAATTTCACCACACCTGTAAATTGATGATCATTTTAAGTGTCAAATATGACAACTGCTTCATCATTTAGATGTGTATTACGAGAGTGTTTGTAGGCTTTAAAAGATTCTACTTGCAAAAGACAGACTTAGATTACTAAAGCTTGTAATAATATACTAGTACTGATAATATGATTACCACCACTAGTAATAAGGTTACTAGTACTGATAATATAATTATAACCATTTTAATAAGATTATTGGTACAGATAATAAGACTGGTACTAATAGTAAGTTTACTAGTACTGGTGACAAGATTGGTGCTGGTAATAACATTGCTAGGTTCACATTGCATGCAACAATAGTCTTCTCCATTTTTCTTGTCCCTCCATTCCAAAACCACATCAGCAAAGTAATTGTAAAAGTCGCATAGACCAAATGTTGGAGCAAGCCTCCTAAGGTGTAATATTGGTAGTCTCACTCATTTGGGATGACAAAATACCACACAATAATTTTTTTTTGCTAGTTTGACACCATTTCTCCCAAATATCAAAAAGTCTTTGTGTCCAAGAACTCTTGTTGCAATCATAATCTATTTCTAACCTATAAGAAAAACAAAAAATCTCCATAAAAAATAAAAAAAAAGCACACACAGAGTAACACTTAAAATAACATGCAATCAAAATATAAAATTACACATAACTAGTCCAATAAACCTCAAACTCAACCTCACAACACTATAGAATATAGTTAAAAAATCAATAAACCAGTTTTTGCTCTTTAAGGACTTGATGTTTTTCTTCAAGTTCACTTGAATATGCCATACATATAGTCTATGCCTGGAATTTGGAAATACCTGAACAATAGCATTAAACATCACATCAGACTGATTGATCATTATTGTTACAAGATGTTTACCTCCCATAGATATATATAAAAAAATATTAAAAATCCAAACAAAGAACTCGATTCTCTCATTTAACAAAAAATCACAACCTATCATCATATTCACGCAATGATGATTCATGCTTGCAGAATACTAAGAACACAGATGTCTACAAATAAAAAATAATTTAAACATCACTATTATTTACATTAAAAAAAAAGATAATTCATATAATGCATAGCTTCAAATGTGCCACAAATCATACCATACTTGTTACTGCGGTAGGATCTGTCATGCATTAATAAATCGCCAAACAGCTCGTAATCTTCTTTCATCCAAGAATCCCTCTAAAAAAACCTACACGATATTGCTTCTCCATCAAGCTCAAATCACACACACACACAAAAAAAAAATCATTCTCATTTAGTTACATATAAATCTCAATTAATGCATTAGAATCAGACCCATCTAATGTCTTGAACTTCTCCTTCACTAAAGAATTACATACAGTCCCTCAGGGGAAAGCCCAAAAATGGTGAACCTCCAAAGTGCTTTTTAAGAAATCGAATACCGTCTTAAACCACTTTCTTTCAAATGCTCAAGGTATATTAGTTGATTTTTTGTCACTTCTCTCTGAGGACGAAGAAGTTGGGCTCTGTCCAGTCTAACTAACACGTGATTGTGTGCCCTGTGATGTCGTGTTACAATCCAGATCCCAGTTTCATCAATATCAAATTGTACCAAAACCTTACAATTGCAACAAGTATCGATCTTTCTAAAATGCACATCACTTCCCTTTCGTTTAGATCCAGCCCTATGGCAGCAAAATCTCTTCATCGCTATTGCTTCAGTACCATCTTTACACCTTTACTTCTCCTTTCTAACACTGACTTTAGTTCTACATACATACTGGTTATACAAATCAAACGCCTCTTCGGATGCATTAATAGTCAATCCCATCGAATCCTCATCACCGACATTATTATTAATCAAACCCAAAGCTTCTCACTAGAATTAACATTCACCACCATCAAATCCTTGCTAGCTAAAAAAAAAGTCTCAAATACATATAATGCATCGTCAACACTATAAATGATGACCATCTAGGCTAACAAATATGTATTTTCAACTCACCAGCGATGAACATCTATCCTACATAAATATGCACTTCAAGCATACCCATGATATAACACTTCGGTTAATAAACATGTACTTTCAGCTCACCAATGATTAATATTTAGGCTAACAAACATGTACTTTCAGATATAGATATAACAACTTTCAACTAACACAACTGATGGAAAATCCAACTATATACGCAAAGATTATGAAACACAACAAGTCGCTCGACTAAAAACATGCAAAACATACAAATTGAAAGCAAAAACCCCTAAAACTAAAAGCAATAAAACCTTATAAAAACTAAATTGCCAACAAAAAAAAAAAATCACCAATCATCATCTAAAAACTCACAAAAACATATGAATTGAAAAAAAAAAGTAATAACGAAAATCAAAATTAAAGTCTATGGTGTGGGCGCCGACTCACTAACAGACACGTGGAATCTAGAACTGATCGTGCTCTTGTATCGGAATAAGACGCTTACCTATTTGATAGCCTTAGCCGGCCGTGCCCCCGAGAAGAGAGTAGAAACATGACTTACCTGGTCCAATAACAATAGCATTCTCCGCAATCAAACCTTGATCTACAATAGACTCCTCCATTGTTACTCCAAACAAAAATTGAATAGGTGCAGGAGAAAAAAAGAATAACCACGACAAAATTCGAAAAAAATGAGTTAATAAATAATGAGTATTAGACAGATGTTAAAAATACTCAAAAGCACTGACAGTCACACTCGAGTATACACTATTAAGTATACCCGAATGTAACTAGTAATTTGTTGTGGAGGGTATGCTTGATATTTTAGGAAATTTAGAGTTTTACGGCCTTTTTATACTAGCATTTGTTGGAATTGAAATCATGGTATTTAGAATTTCTGGGTATTCAGGATTATGTGAATAGTAAAATTTTTGTTTTTTTTATATGATTCATAATCATATACTAAAAATTCTTGTTTGCTATAGGATTCAAAACCCTTTACTTTTATTAGTTGTAAGAAATTGTTGGTTGAGTCTTACAATAAACGAGTACCCGGTATATCAATATGGTTTTCCGAACCCTACGACAAACATGCCCTTTCTCTCTTCACACACACACACGTGTGCGTGTGCATGTGTGTGTGTGTGGATGTATATAGAGGATGGTTCAAATGAAAATATCTCCTTTATGTGGAAACCTAGAGCCCAATCTTACACCATTAATCTCAATTATTGAACGGTCAGAATTATCTCCCAATATCTTAATAAGTTTAACCTATGAGGGCATGTTAGTCCTTTTAATTAAGTTGTTAAATACAAATCCCACGGATCATGCCATTCCATTATCATCCGCTAATTCACTTCCTCTGCTATATTTTTTTCCTCCTTATATAACAATTAATCGGTTACATACATATCCACATTCCATTATCATGCAATTATTAATTTCTTCTACTATTTTTGTTTCCTCCTCATATTACAAAATACATATCTTCTTCTTTTTTGTATAATTAAATGTTCAGTATGTGTAATTTTATGCACTATTGTTTATAATTATCTATATATATATAAAAAGCCTAGCGTTTCTAAAAATGCTTCTCAAAATTTTCCCTCCAAAACGACATGCTAAATATAGTAGTCAGTTTTAATTAATTAAAGAAATGTATAAAAGTCATGTATTTATGTTTATATTTAAGTTATTACTTACATACTTATTAAATATTATATATATATATATATATATATATATATATATATATATATGGATCATATTTAAATCTTAGATATGACTTATATATAGTATATATGAATTCACATATATAATTATACAACTAAAACTTGCCATTAAGACAATCATTACCAAATATATACATATCTAATTAATTATAGAGTTGATATTGTAAATTAAAGTTAATATATATAATTACTATCTATCACATTAATTTATATAGGACTTGCATATAAATATCTTAATATATTTATATATTTATATTTTTAAATACAATAAGTAAAGCTTAAATCAAATTACGACAAATTAAAATTAAACTTAATAAATCTTACAAATATGTATAACTATATTATAAGTGAGCAGTATAAAAGAATTATATTTAATATTCTTATCATTATTGAATTCATGGTTACCATTTTCTATATATAGCAAAATTTCTTCCAATGATATTTATATACGACTGACAAATATTTTCTCTACATTGTTAAGAAATAGCTATAGAATTATGTTCTAATTTATATTTATGCATGAACAATGTCTTTAACCAATTTTTTTTAAAAGTTTTAACATATCCAAGTTGATTAATATTAGTTTCTAATTGATTTAGATTAGGTCCTAAAATTAGTTTTTTTGTCATATATTGCATATAAAAATATAATTGGATAATTTCAAAATAGAAGATCAGTACGAAAAACTTTATATAATATTTAATTTAAAATGTTTTAATATCCTGAAATTTCAATATAACTAAAATAAATAATAATTATTAATAGCTTTCATAAATAATTACTTACTTTCTATTAAGTGACCTAATATTTGATTTAGCTTTCATAAATAATCATTTGGTTAAGTGTATGTGTGTTTAATCATATTTTAAATAAAAAGTAATAATTTAAATTGTCCTTACATACAATATATTCATCCTAAACATCAAAATAGTAAACTAAGAATTATACCCTCCATCAAATATTATTTATTTAAAATTAAATAATATAAAATAACCTTCATAAATAATGAATTATTTTGAATATGGTAAATCCAATTAGATTAATTATATTTATTATCTAAATTGTGAAACTTGAGCAATTTAAAATAGATAATTATTTCATTAAAAATATAATAATATCTATTAATTATAATTGAATTAAATTAAAAGATTTCCTACATAATCCTGGTCAACTATAATTTAAATCTCCCCACCCAGAAAATAAAGTAAATAAATATTACCGTAATCAGTTTATTTCTAATGTTCAACTATTTGTTTATGAAAAAATAAAAGTAATCAAAAGTTATGTATTGCCGCAAATAACTACTAAAATTCAAATCTTTATCTATCTATCTATATATATATATATATATATATAACAATTAAACATTTAGTACTTTGTATACACGCTTTCCTTACAGGTGTGTCATTATATTGATAGAGACATTATATAATGAGCAAATAAATTGGTCTTTTAATTAATACTATTTATTTGACAATTACAATATATGATGAAAAATAATAAATACGCATGATTTTATTTTTTTACAAAGTTGATCATGTTGTTTATATTTCTACATAATTAATTGATTGTTCATTTGATACGGACTTGACGATGTGGATATTTTCTCCTTACAATTAGTAATGTTAGCGGATCACCTACATGAACTTACCTCAACAATCTCGAAAAGAAAGATTTTCAATTAAAACCATAAAATAACTTACCGGTATGGAAAGGTAATTTTATGTGATTATTTTTAAAAATAATTGTTATGGAATTTAAATAATATTTAACAAAATATAATCTTTAAGTTAAAACATAAAATAACTTTAACATTACGTAAAAGTACTTTTATGTGATTATCCTTGAAAAATAATTATTGTAGGTTTTAAATAATTTTTATTAGTTTTGACATTGAATGTATTTTAGGTGTGTGTTTTTTTATCCATTCTACTTTAATAGGAGAGTAGCTTGAATGGGTTTAACAACAATTCATTTTAATTTTTGCTGACTTCGATTGGTATTGATGGTATTTATTATTTTAGCATAATTGGATTTTTTTTTCTCCTTAGTGTATTAATTCTAATATTTCATGTTCCACAGATTGATATTACTTAGTTTTATAAGCTTTAATTATTGGAAACATAGGCTAATGCTAACAAATGGCTTCTATTTATAATTTAAGATGATTAAACCATTCACATATGATGTATGAGAGGGTGAATGATTCAGAATAACTAATTGAAAATTATTTTTATATTTAATATGATTCTTAATAATAATATTTTGATAAATAAAAAAGAATCAAAAAAATATGTATCAATTAGTATTTTTAGTGATTCTAAAAAGGAAACTAACTACGTGGTATCTTTAAAAAACAACGAGACTTCATTAATTACGTATACAATTAAATAATTTCATTAATCTATATATTATAATAAAAGATTGATCTAATCATACACACTATTAATATTACACGATGCATGTGAATAAAAATATGTTAGATGATAATTATATATTAAAATCAACTGAATTACATTTTAAATATGTAAAATGACATTATAGGGTTTATTTTAATGTTATTATATATATAATAATTTATTTTTTTTAATTTTCAAAATACGAGGGGACGGAATTCCCCTCGATAAAATATCGAGGGCACTGAGTTCCCTCAATATCACTGAGGGTAGTTATTTTCCTTTAGTACTTCACCGAGAGAATCCTCACCTCTTGGTATTTTGAATTTAAAAAAAAAACAAAAAAAAAACATAATTATCATTCAATTGTCTACAATAAGGAAAGCAACCTCGTGATATTTAAAAAAAAATAACGAGACTTCATTAGTTACGTATGCAATTGAATAACTCGATCGATCTGTATAGTATAACAAAAGATCGATCGTATCATACTATTAATATTACACGATACATGCCAAAAAATATAAGTTTGATGATAATTATATATTAAAATCATGTGAATTACATTATAAATGTATAGTATGAAATTATAGTGTTTATTTTAGTTTTATAAAAAAAATTATATTTCTTAATTTCCAAAATACCGAGGGACGGAATTCTTCTCGGTAATGACGAGTGCATTTTTACCCTCAATGATATATATATTTTTTTTTCATAATTTGTCTAGGCGTCAAATACCCTCGGTATTACTGAGGGCATAATACCGAGGGCATTTGATTCCCCTATATACTTTCGAGAATTTTATATTCCCATCCGTATTACCAAGGTGTTTTTTCGCTCGATATATTTTCCCTCGAAAATCCTTCGACATTACCTTCGATAACAGTGACGGTAAATGTTGGCGCCGATTTACTGAAGGTTTTACTGAGGGTGTCGTTAACGAAGGTTTAATCCATCGGTAAAAATCTCTCGGTATTACTGAGGGCAAATATGCTTGGTAATCCATTATTTTTTATTTCTTGTTTTTTTTGTAAGTTTTACTTCATATTTATTATATTTTTAATTTATAATTGCATAAACAATACAAATTGAGATTACTAAGAGCCAAAATAATTAAGACATCAAATTTATGATAATGTTGTATGTAAAACTACAAATAAACATACTATTCTACGAGTCACCAATCGAAAGTTGGTGGGAACGACAACACTACGAATATAATAACAAATATATTATATACCAAAAAATGTCAAATAATACATAGTGATTTAATTGATTAGAATCAATAATAACACTAATATTCAATTTATATATTTATGCACCATCAAATTCGTGCATCGCGTATAAAGTACTAGTATTATAATAGTAATATTAAAAAATATATTCCTACCAATTATTATTAGATCATATTTGAATTTGAAGCCTCCCATAATTTTTAAATCAGATTACATAAAACTAGTTTGTTAAAAAAATAAAAGCTAAAAAATTAAAAAAACTCGAATCAAACCGATTTTGACCTAACCCGTAATTGAATTGCAATTTACCCGGTCTGATATCCAATTTAAGTTATTACAAAATTCCGGACCAACAGATCGTATCAGGACCGTAACTTCTGGTTCGATCCAATTTAGACCGGATGCACAACCCTAATTATATACACGCACACTTGTACACGAACAACTTAAAATCGTGGTGCATAGAGAGAGGAGTGATAAACGGTAGAAGAGAGATGGAAAGAGAGATTGAGGAATTGAAAATTGCTGATCCGGTGTCGTATTGGAAACAGCGGTCAAGGAAGGCGCTAGAAAGTCAGGGGGTGGTTTTACAGCCGCGGTGGCGCTACCGTAGTCCGGATCGGTTTCGGCCAGACCCAGACGATTTGCCGCCGGGAGTGGTCCTCGTTCGAAACCGACGTGAACGCGTCGGCCTTGATCTCATCTGCGGAACCTGTGCGCGAGACACCCCCAAATCCAAGATACTCGACATCATGTGCCTTTTCTACTCACCGGATGTATGATTTCTTACTCTTTGATGAATAGCTAGGGCTTTATTGTAATTATTATTTTACTTTAGTATTAATGCGAAGTCTGGATATCTTTTAAATTCTTGATTTATTTCCCAAGCCTTAGATCAAGGCAGCTGTTTATTTGTTTGTTCGAACGGACAATGTGTTTTATTTTAGCACAATTTTCGAACTATTTCTGACTTTTTCAATTTGTGATTTGGTGACCAGCCCGTACGTTTCATAGCTGAACTGTATTCATAATCTGATTTGCTTCTCTGATGTCAAGTTCGTCATGATGACTTTTTCAAAGGGGAAATGTTTGTTTGTGTGACTTTGCCTGGGTTATTACAATGAACACGATTTATTGTTGTTGAACGTATATATGGATATACGTAACATCGAGTTATCTATTTGTGATTATAATTAACAGGGTCCTGCTGGGTCCCCACTTACGCGGTGCCACACGTTATGCCCACATTGCCTTCATAGTTGGGTTCTAGGGCGATCTATTGGCGATGCAGATAATTTTCATGTCATTGCCGGTGCAACTAAGTATTTGTTTGCTGGAGTAAGTGCTGCTATTTTTCTCTTTTTTATTTTGTCACCTTATCTACCTTTATTCCATCAATCTCAGAGCAATTAATTTTATTTATTTTGGACAACTTTCACTTTGACTTGTCTTTGTCGTTTTCATTCTAGTGATGTTGCATCAACAATTCCGTAGTAAAATTGAGCATGAAATTGTTCTTGTACGAATTCTTTTTGGAGAACTTAAAATCTTATTAATTACTCATGACTTCACTTTGTCGACCCTCATTCCAACAACATACTGCATTTTCTTAGTTTCTTGCAATCAGATACATTTTCTGCCCTGAGTTAACTTGTTACTAAAATAGTTGGTTGGTGTCCTTGTATTTTGAAAAGCAGAACTCGAGCACCGACCCCAACCCTAGCCTCCCAAATGAAGCTTATCCGGATGCTATACTGGATTCGCCCAATGATTTTAAACCATATACCCGTGATTGTGTGACGATTCCAGGAGAAGATTTTGATATGAGTGAGTATATACGTCTACGGAGAGGACTTTGATTAGTGTATCTATGTCCAACTTTATACCTGCTATTAGGGTGGGGTATTTACGGAATTTTATATATTTGTCGTGTTTTGGAACTTTTTAGTGTAGTTTGATGAGAATGGATGGATCTTTGAAGACTAGTTACTATCATATTGCATAATGATTATCCTTTGGTTTCGAGATGTTCTCATCAAAATGAATTTTTTTATCCCCTACTTAGAATGTCTCTAAAATTATGAATTGATCTGGAGTCTACAATTTAATGCAAATGAGCTAGGTAGCTATGGAGTTTTGTCGATTTGTGCCAGTTTTATGTTAAGGTATTTCCCGTTCGATAGAAGAAAGGAGAGGAGATCAGGAACTTCGATTTAGATCATCAGACCGTCTGTTCCGTTTAGTATCCATCTTACAAAAATGACACTGAAATGGCTAGTTTGATTAATGATTTTTTATATTATTTTATTTTTAACTTGTGAATAGATATTCTAGCATATTGCACGATTATATTCCTATAATCTCATGCTTCAATATTTAAGATCATGTATTAAATATTTAATACTCCGTCCATCCTAATTTGATGGTCTTACTCATGGTTTCACAAAGATTAAGAAATTGGTAGTTTATATAATTAAGTCATTAATTTAGTTAGTGTTTTTCAATTATACCCTTCTTGAATTTATTAATGTCAATTAATACTCATAGAAATCAGTATTGAAATTAGTATATTTGTTATTGGAATATTAAGATTTTGCATTGTAATTATCAATTTTCAATTTACGAGGTAGAAAACTAGTATTTCAAGAATATTAATTAAGAGTATGTGTGGAAATGAGAAATTAATGATATGTTAAATATGGTAAACTGGACTATATTTGGGGGACGGACGAAAATTGATGAATTATCTTTGTGGGATGGAGGGAGTATTATTTCTCGATTTCCAACTCAAGTTGACACATTATCTATATATATATATATAATAACAATGTTGTCTATATGAGGCAATTGTTTTGTCTCCGGCCAAAACTTTTTTCTTTCCTCAAAAAGAAACTTTTTTGGCGCAAAGCCACCTTTGTTGACTTTTCAACTGTTTTTTTATTTATTTATTTAAATATCCCAGCCACCAATGTTGACAATTTGAATTCACGTCTTATTTCTGTGTGTGGCCATACGAATTTCGGATTTGCACCAATAAATTAGGAAACAGAATTTTATTTCTGTGTATATGGCCATACGGTATTTCGGATTTGCACCAATAATTTAGGAAACAAAATTTTCCTTGCTTTATCCGATTGTTACCATATTTCCAGTTTGTTAAAAATATTGTTTTATGCATTTAACTAAGATTCGGAGAATTAGAAAAATTAAATAAACTTTTTAACTGAATGAAATAAAAAAAAAAGTAAGGAAAAAAATTAAATAAATTATTTACAGGCCCCAAATAAATAAGAAGAAAATAAAAAAAAAAGCAAGAGAGCAAATTAAAATTAATTACAGGCCACGAAAAATAAGGAAGGATGAAAAAAATAAAGCAAGGAAATAAATTAATATACATGCCCAAAAAATTGAATTTGGAGATTAATCAGGTATCATTTACGTGCCCGATATTTGTAAAATTGGTAGTTATTTCAACCCGATTCTCTTGAAGAATTAGAATCCTGTAAAAGGTAAATACAATAAATCAGAACTACAATTACACAAATCCGATTATTTTTAAATTAATACAGTCAATAAATAATGTTTTGTTTAAAAAAAGATCAGCAATAAAATAAATTTGATATTAACAAATTGATATAAAAAGTAGTATTTTCGGCATAATAATCCAGAAAATAAGTCGGAATTTTTATAATGCAGATTTAATGTCGTAAATTTTGTAATGCAGATTTAATAAGTAGTATTTTAGACGTAAATTTGATATTAACAGATCTAATATGTTGGAAATATAACAAATCCTATTTAATTTCTAAAAGAAAAAAAACCGAATCCTCCCAATTTAAAGTTGATTAGGTAACCAAATAAGTCGGCATTTTTAAAGTGCAGAGGATAGTTATTTGAGGGCAATCAAGAAACACTGTTTTACAATTTAAAAATTACATAAAAAATCTAATAAAATCTTTAAAACAAATCGGTTATTTATATTTTAAGGATACGAAATCTGATTTTAATTATCAGACGATTGAAACACCAAATATAAAATTCCTAGGGTTTCAAGCAAGTCACCCTATAAATACATGGATGTATTAATTGCAAAATATCAATTTCACACTCTTCCGAATGTGTCTTTGTTTTCTCTCTATTTTCAAAACTTGGGCAAGTAGGATTTTTGGAACTATGCCTCCGCTATTCGGACTGACGAAAGAGATTGACCGTACAAACAAGAAAGCTCTCAAGCTTAGAGTCGTCCGATTTTTTGGGAGATCCAATTTCAATGACAAAGAACAAACGTCTTTGAAAATTATTTTCCATGACTCCGAGGTAATTACTTGAATCTTTTTTTGTTTTTCGTAAAAGGTGTATTATTCTAAAATAATATTTCTAAAAACTCAAATATAGGGAGGGCGCATTACTGGGGTAATCAAGAAGATCAATGTCAAGTTATTTGAAAATCGAATAGTTGAGGGTCGCGTTTATGCGATACGTAACTATTACGTGGAAAACAACACCGACAAATTCCGCACAACCTTGGCCAAGTTTAAAATTGTTTTCCACACGAAAACAATATTGGTCGATGTGAAAGACGGTTCCTTTCCAAATTACGTTTTTGATTTTCGTCCTTTCTCCACACTTATGGACGTCAATAAAGTTGATGAAACAGTTCTTTTTGGTAAGTTTTTTAATTTTTTTCAATAGTAATAAACACGTTGAAAAATGAACTTCTTTTATCTAATTTTGTTCAATTTTATGCTGTAAATGTGATAAGAAAGGTGGCCGAGACTCGTAACCCTTCTGATAAGGAGTTGGCAGGAGGACGTCGATTAAGGTTGATTGAGATGATTCTCGAAGACTTGAGGTAATTTTCAGTTTTAAGATTGTCTAATTAATTATTTAATGTGGTTAATTATTTAGAATGTTTTGTATTTATTTAGGTGTCTAGTTATTTTATGCTGTTTCTTCGTATTATAGCGGTCGTCGTTTGAGTTGTACCCTTTGGGGTGAGTATGTTGATCAAATTCTAGCTTTCGAGAGTGGGCTCTCCGCGTAAACTCCAGTTATGATCTTGCAAATGTGTCGAGTAAAGATCTATAGAGGTAATAACATTATTCTCTCTAATTGCTGTTTTTTTTTTCCCGAATTTTAACTTCAATATTTTCTTTAATTTCTGCATACTATTCTATTTTTAATTTTTTTTTTCAAATGCTGATTCTAAAATCTGTTATTCTAATTGCAGTTACGTTGATTCGAATTTTAATTTAAATACTTATTAAAATAAAAATTAAAAATTAAAAATATATTTAAAAACAGATATTAAAATTCGAAATATATTTAAAAATAAATTTAGAATCAGCCTTTGAAAATCTGTTTATTATTAATTTTAATTTATGCTTTTAATATCTATTTGTCTAATTTTAATTCCTGTTTTTTAAATTTATTTTTAATTTTTAATTTTCAGATTCTATTTATTTTAGTTATTTTAAATGAATATGAATATCTTTAATTTTAATATTCTATTGTAATTTTATGTATATAGATTCCGTCACGCTATCAAATTCGTTCGAGGTTACAAAGTTGGTGACTTCTAATTCGGTGCCCGAAATTGCAGACTTTAGAAGCAAGTATGGTTTTTTAAATTTTACTCGATTAGTGTTTTACAAAAATATGTTGTTTCGTTTATTTGATAACTTTTTAACTGTGTATTTTTGACAAATATAGAATTCCAAAGGGGTCAGCGTATCCAACAAAGAGTTTTAGCAGAGGGAGTTTAACGATATCACGTAGTGAAGCTGACGAGATTGCTTCCGGAAACGTCATCTTCCATCCGGTTGATTATTTGTATACGGTTGAGGAGGTACAATTTTTGGATACTTGAGTTGTTAGATTTTTATTAGTTAATATATATTTGATTTTTATTTTTATTTTTGATGTTTAGATTTTTAATAGAGTAATTATATTTTCAATTCAGCCGTGTACTTTTTGAATTTGTGAGATCGTTGGTTCTTTTATTGATGATTGGTGGTACAACGCATGCACGAAGTGCCATCGGAAGCTTGAGGAAGATGAGAATGAGTTTAAGTGTGGGGCTTGCATGAAAAAGGTTTCTTCGGGCGTCTTTAGGTGAGGAGTTATTTTACTAAACTAATTATTGTAAAATTAATAGATCATTTAGAGAACTTTTTAATATCGAGTTTGTCTTCGTATGAAGGTACAAAGTAAGGATGGAAGTTTTGGACTCCACAGCTAATGCGTCCCTGCTCTGCTGGGATCGGGAGGTTGAGAAATTGATCGGGAGGTCTTGCCACGACCTTCGGGTTGAATTCTTGGAGGTGGGATATAAATATTTATAACTTTTTGCCTTCGGTTCTTTGAACAAAGTTAATGTGGTATTCTTTTGTAATAATGTAGAATCCCACTGACGATGATCTGCCGGAAGATTTGGGCAAGCTCATTGATCAAACAGTTTTATTCAAGGTTAAAGTCAGTTTGGGTCAGATTCATAATGAATCAAGCACGTTTTCTGTTGTGCGATTGATTACTGACCCGTCTTTGGTAGCCAAATACAACCAGTGGACCGTCGAAGAGGATGTGAGTTGGAGAATTTTTGAAATTTATGGGTTTCAATTGTTTTATAGTCTTTCAATTTATTTAATTTTTTTGATGTGTTTGTATTTTATTGAAAATAATTCGTGTTTCAAAATTCTTTATTTTATTGAAGGATTCGGACTTTCTGACTTTGATACAAAGGGAGGAGATCGGTAATGGGCTCGTAAGGAAGTTGAACACTTATATTTTGGTTCCAAATACAAAATAAAGTTTTTGAAATTATATGCGTTGATTAATTTTAACTGAAACAATTGAATAGGACGCCTGTTCCGAGGACGAGATTACTACTCCCATCAAAAAATTTGATGTCGTGGAACTGGATGGGGATATTTCGACTGTGAAGAAGCTGATGTTCGATGGTGATGGGGTTGATTCCACTTCTTCAAAATCATCTAGGGTTCTATCCAAGGATGGGAAATCAGTGCGTAAGGAAGTCCTTCGATGAATGCTGTGACGCAGAAGTTGAAGAGGAGGATGAACCAAGAATCGGTGGAGTTGTTCAAGACGATGAGGATTAGAACGTTTATTAGCTATTTATTATATTATTTTTTTAAGTTTGGTTTTTATGAAGTTGGATTAGTTTTGAAAGTTGATTTTTATACTATGGGTTTATTTTGAAGATGGATGAGACGACCCTATATGATTTGACATTATTTATTATTTATGTGATTTAAAAATCTGATATTTTTTGGATTATTAAATATTTAATAAAGTCATTCTATTATTATTAACTTTTGTGTTTAGATAAAATTACAAATAGTATGTTGCTTCATCTTTTATAAGGGTAGTTTAAGAGATGGATGCCTAATGTATAAGAGGTTTCTTGGGTAGTTTAAAAGATGGATGCCTAGAGTGCATGTGTTTTTTGTGTTCGATTTTGGGGCAGTGTGTTTTTATAAGACAAGAATTATTTAACTAGATAATAGATCAAATAGAACAATCTTATAAATTAAAAACGTAACTAACATACACAAACACATTCGCAAAAATTAAAGAAAGTACCAATGAGTTATATAAGAAATAAACTAAAGTAACATAGCACTATTTATTGGAAAATATATATTTAACGCATACTGTGATAATCGACGACAATAYTGACAAATTTGTAATAATAAAYTTAAAGCACATGTAATCTGTCTGGATAAAAATAAACAGAATCAAGAATGTGTGTTTTAGTGAAATCTTAGAAGCTACCGTGTTTTCATTGTACAAGTATTTTAAGAATATTACTCGATTATTATGCACCCTAATAATTGTAAAAACTTTTGATATTAGATATTTAAAAATAGAAATGAATACTTTATATTTGGCGGTGCAATTGTTAGAAATTTTTCCTATTTTATAGAATCATGATCACCGAAAATTCTATTTAAAAGATAAATTTTATGATTAAAGATAAGTTATATGGTTATCTCTTAACTATAAAATATAAAGACTTTATGCGATCTTACTAGCTTTATAAAATATAATAATAGAAATAAAAAAAATGTTTTTTTAAATTAAATTCCGATCAAACATCAAATCATTCATTATTTGAGAAGTTTGTGATATAGTATATTTAAAATAAGAAAAGTATTATATGAATCATCGGCGCTTTCGTAAAAGGTGTTTTCTATTTTTGAGAATCCTAATAACCGAAGAATCTATTTAGAAGATAAGTATTATGGTTATCTTATAACTATTGACTATAAAAATATAGATACGTATCTTACTTATTTAAGAAAAGATTTTGTTCTAAATATCTCTCCGCGTGCCTATAAGATTATCTATAACTAACCCTAATATCATAAATTTATTATTATGTCGCCGACAACTCAATTGGGTTTACACTATTATTAAAAGAACAAACAGGCATACATAACATACATCTGAAAATAAACTCATAAATACATCTGAAACAAACACACCACGGATAATAATACATTTGGATCAGCGCATTGGTAGTAAACATTATGGGGAGGGAGGCCGATACCATACGAAAAAGGGCACAAACAGACAGAAAAATGACAGGTAATTTTTTTTTTATGCTTTATGTTTTATATCATTATGAATCAGTCATACCTGTTTCCTTTCAACCCTTTAAATCTGCAGTTATTAAAATACAGAAATTAGTAACATATTTAAATTGTTATTAATATGTTATTAGGTTATTTTGAAAAACTTAAAGGAATCATTTGAATAAAGTTTTTTTACCTGTTTAGTAGCAGTCATATGAGTTGTAACTCCTGGGGTTATGTGTTTGCCAGTTTTCCTGAATCTGTGAGGCAGCAATAAATAGTTAGTACTAAATTATATTTTATTCAGTATATAATCTATTTGTATAATGTTAAGATGGACAATTTGGTACTTATCTTTTTTCCTGTTGTGTTTCTTATCCAGTATATGTTCCCTTACCTATGTTCTCTTACCTGTATAAAACATCAAACATATACAAATTAATATTGTACTGTAAATATAAAACAGTGGATTATATAGTTTAATGCTCAAATGTTAGTTTTCTAAAAGATATGTCTTTATTCGTGGCGTTGTTACACCTACTTAGACCCTGGACTCCATTCAGAGGTATTATCATACTACGATAGGTCATGTCAGGTTTCCAGCCGATAAACTTTGACATATCTTTAAAAAGAAATTCTTATTTGGCTAAGTATGAATTGAATTATATGCAGAAAGTTTATTTGTGTACTTATCTTTGTTCCTGAATATGCTGAGTGCTATTGCTTGCCTCCTCCCATTTCCTGAGTAGCTTTTTCCAATATGAAAGTGAATTATGTTAAACTTCTTTAACTTAAGTAAATACAAAAGCAATGAGACAGCTTTGAACAAAACACACTCAAGAGAAACAAAATAACTCCGTAGACATACTAAAACAGAATACCAAAGTTTACTATTTGTTGACCATAAATTGTTTTAAAACATTACATTGCTTTATAATGGTTACATAAAAAATCCTACCATGTAGATGAACAGCATGAATAATAATGTATTAGAAAACACTCTATATAAATCAACAAGCAATCATCTTTGTTTAATGGTTTAAAACTTATCAATAGTGTACTGCTCAGTCAATCATTGAAGAAAAAACACCAAACATTAGCAATCATACTCAAACAGAATAAAAAAGTTTACTAATGAGCTGAACATAAATTGTTTGGTATAATACATTGTTTTATAAAAATAACTCATATATCAACATATTACAAATTAGGGTTTCAGTGGTTGTATAAAAATTCCTTCATGCATAAACAACCCATATATCTGTACATCATGCATAATACTATAAGATAACACACTACATATAACTTGAGAAGCATGAGACAAAGTTTAAAAGTAAAAGATTTCTCATAAGTATTTTGCTCAGTTACATGGTAAAA
The DNA here is from genome assembly GCA_014905375.1 of Phtheirospermum japonicum. Lineage (NCBI taxonomy): Eukaryota > Viridiplantae > Streptophyta > Magnoliopsida > Lamiales > Orobanchaceae > Phtheirospermum > Phtheirospermum japonicum. The sequence goes on from BMAC01000781.1 coordinate 37,351, forward strand.
GAAAAAACAACATCAATAGTTTCATACAATGTTGAACATGCAACTACAGTGAATAAGAAGACATTTAATTTCAGTAAACAAGGGGCAGTCACACATAATTTCTAGGTTGCTTCATAATTTATTCTGTTCATTGCTTAAGCTAATCAAACAGCAAGCAGACAAAGACTCATATCTGCACATTTTTAAATAAAAACAAACCATACAGATAATTGTACATTCATCATCCTGACATTTCATTTATTCTTTATTTTCTTTATTTAATTTAAAAAAAATGATAATTTGATGAAAATGATTATTGCAGTAGCAATTTTTAAATAAACAAAGATGTATTGTATGAAAATGTTTTGCATGCGTTTATTTTTAATTTATTTAATTTGTATATCAGTCAAGATTTTCATACATAAGTGKATGTAAATGAAATCAGGTTTTAAATTGATGATTTTACCTGTGTAAGATGGAAATCTGTTTGGATCCTTCTTTATATTTTTTGGGCGCATCCTTTAAGACTAGAATGTTCGACTGGATGGAGCTGCCGGCAACCCTTCTTTTGTAAATAGAACCTCGAACGATATCAAAATAAAAAAAATATAGAAAAACGTTAGATTACAAAAAATTATTACAATAGATCTAATGTTTTATCACACTGGATCGAAAAATATTTTATTACACTAGATCGAAACATATATGTAGRAGATCTAACACCAGAGACTGACTTTGAACCATATCAAAATATTTTTTTAATAGATCCAACTCGATATACTTATTTTGGATCAGATCTGTAGGAATCTTGAATAGATCTAAAAATATTGACTGATTTTACATAGATCGAAAATTATTTTGAAAAATTAGTTAATTACCGAATTTGCACGGGTCGAAAATTATTTTGAAAAGATAATTAAGAAAATGAGTTATTTTGTTCAAGATCGACAAACCTGTAGCGTTTGGGTTTCTGTGTATGAGCGGCGGAGTGAAGCAGGTCGCCAGGATGAGCAGCTGAGTGGAGCAGATGGTATTTCTGGGCATGAGCGGTGGAGCGTTTCTGGTTGGAGAAAGAAGATATATGAGGTGGCGAAGTAGTGGCGGAAGTAGGCTACAATGTTATGTGTGAGCGGTGTGGCTAGGGATCGGAGCGGTGGGTTTTGGTTTGTTTTCCGGTCAAGAGCGGCGGTGAGTGCAGAGAATTTCAGAGGAGCGGCGTCTTTAGGGTTAGGGTTGGGAGAAATGAAAGATGTGGCCGAAAATGTAGGGTTAGGTATTTATACCTAGGGTTAATTCGCCTGCTCTGATCTCYACCGTTGGATGAAGTGTATTTAATCCGGACCGTACGATGTTGGYTGGGTCGGTTTATGGGCTCTGAACRGGTTTGCGTACTGGGCTTATTAATAATTAGAATTGGACTGTGTTATTGGGCTTCTGGGTTTATTTGGACTCAAAATAATTATTATTTTGGGTTGGGTTTGATTATTTTTAATTATTAATCCAAGCTAAAAAAAATACTTCTAAATTATTTTAATTATTTGAAATTTATGTGAAATTTAAAATTATATTATGATCTTTTAAAATAAATTTTAATGGTCGATTTTAAAATAAAATAACTATGCATTATTATATATATATATTTCAATCTTTAATTTTGAAATGCATGTGTATGTGTAGCATATATATAATTTATTAATTCTTAATTGACATAAGATATTAGAATAATAATTTTGTATATTTCTTATGATTTTTTTTATATAATTTAGAATTGAAATAAGGTATTGGAATACTATATGTATTCATTTTTTATGCATATACAGAAAGGGTGTATGTGTATTTGTGTATTTGTATACATTTTATTAATTTTGAACTAAGAAAAAGATATTATCTTATTATAATATTATGTTAGTTTAATTGCGCTATAATATCAGAATATTGGCCTTATAGGTATTTAAATTTGGACTCAGATTAAATTATTTTTGGTTTGGATTTAATCATTTAAAATGTATTGAATTATTAATTAAAGCTTCAAATAAAATTTTATTTTATTTATATAAATTTTAAAATAATATTATCATATTTTTAAATATATTCTATCCATTGTCTTGGTCAGAATTAAATTAATTATGCGTTAATGTATATATTTTGATATTTAATTTCAAATTCTATTGCAAGTAGATTAATTTAATTTTGTTTGTAGATTTAATTACTTATTATCTATTAATATATTTCTTCTTTATTTACTTTGGTCAGGTTATTATCTTATTTTATCTTCTTTATATTGAAAACCAATTTCTGCTTTATATTCGGGAATGTATAAATTTAAGATTATAAGCTCAAGGTTTATTCATTTTTATTAATTTAAATTAACTTTGTTTTTTTATCTTTATATTAATTTTCTTATGTATTATGATTTGTTTGTCAAATTTCAACTATTCAAAAATTATGATTTAATTTACTTAAATATTTATAATTTGTTCTCTAATTGTATGATTGACGCAGGCAGTGTAAATATGGCTGAGAATACAAGCCCGTGCATGATCTCAAGAGTGCTATCAAGCGCGAGCGCAATTGAAAATACGACCCATTTAACGGATTTGAGGCTACAATGCTTGCACGATTGTATACATCTCGACACATTGGATTCAATTTTTAAAATTTGTATTTATGTTAATCTACGCCTAAAACCGATGTTGGACTTATTTTATTTATCGGAACTAATGGCTATCCGATAATTCTTATAGGCTCATCTATACCAAATGAGAATGTAACTATCGAGTCGAAAAGACACAAGACTGGTGATAGAATTTCACACTTTCAACGCTCAGCCTTTAGTGATGTCACTAATGGTATATTTTTTTATTTAGCTCCAATGATTAATTACAGTAATTTACGGTGAGTTGGTAAATCTGACGTCAATGTCTGTGACTTATGAAAATTGTAGTTATTCATTCGAGGCGCCTGTCTAGACCCCACAATGAACATTCAGATAATGTTTGTGATGGTTCTAACTCAAGAATATTCATTGACCTCACAATTGATGATCCATCAGACAGTGTAATTGTTGATGATAGTACCTTTGAGAGGAATTTAGTCCCGAATATTGACAATCCGATACATGTCAATCAGATATCGTCTAATTTGAGCACTGGTCAGTTAATTTTCAAGACTAAAAAAATAAAACGTACATTTGGAATTTATTTATAAGTTTCGCAGTTAAGATTGATCTATTGCTCTGAATTGTTTTGTCTACAGCCCCGGTCAAGAGAAGACCCTACACAAGAAGGAGGAGCGTACATCCAAATCTTCCTGGTGTTACAACCATGGAGATAGACAAATCGTCTAATGGCCGAAAGAAAACAACCTCTACCAGTGCTGGTCAGTCGTAATTTAATGAATTTTTGAATCGTGTTTTGATTAGATATTATTAAAATAATTCGTTGCCGAGTGCTTTTTTTATCTTTATCTGCAGCTCCAATTAATAGATGACCGTACGTACGTAGGAAGAATATCGGTAGAGGGATCGGTAGCTCAAGCAATGTAATTGATCTCACGGACGAACCGATCAGCAACAACACATTGCCATCGGGTACATGTTTGTTTTATTATGCTTCTGATATCACTTCTATGAATATTACTATCGTTGTCAACATCGGTCTTCCAGTATGATATATTTAATTAACTCGCAGAGTATCGGGATATTGGAGATGCGAGCTATCATTGTAGGTTTTGTGGTACGATGTTTTGGTACGAGGAGAGGTCGAGGTCCCAGGGTAATGCAGCGAATTCAGACTACAATGGTTGTTGAGTCACGGCATCATTGACCTCCCTTGATTGATGAAGCCGCCTGCGTTTCTTCGTGAACTGTTGCATGGAACCAACAGTGCAAGCAAACACTTTCAGGATAACATTAGATCGTATAACAGTATGTTCTGTTTTACGTCCATGGG
>BMAC01000781.1:61038-88904 GCA_014905375.1 Phtheirospermum japonicum
ATATGTATCTTAAATTGTAGATCTTGAGAATGTGATTAATTTGATATATATTTCATTCAAAACGAATAAAATTTGAAAAAGTTATGGTTTGTTGAAGATTTGAGTTTCATTTCAAAATTTTTGAATTTGCAGTTTATAGACGAAATTTGCGAATGCTTTTTGTATACAATCGTAGTGTTTTTTTTCTTAATCTATTGTGCTTTCTAAAGAACAATGTAGTGCTCTTTGTAAACGTTGATATATGTCCAAAATACCATTTTTAATTAATTAATGCATTTTTTTACATTATTACCATGCTGACATGTCATGATCTCAACCATCAAGATTATCCAATCTAATGGTCAAGATGAGTCCCTAGGTTCACATATAATGACGGGTTCTCATTTGAACCCAACCCTATATATATATATATATATATATATATATGTATGTATGTATGTATGTATAATACCAAACAAAATTTAATTCCTAGCATATTGTTTGATACATTAGATATGGTTTGTGATACATGTTACATGTTCCATGATACTTTTTACATGTTTGTGATACTAAAGAAAAAAAGCCTAAATCAACATAAAAATTAAAGAAAAATGAGTATGTCTAATGTTCTGTGATACTATTAACATGTTACATGATACTTTTAAGTTATTTTGTGATACTAAAAAAAAAAGAACACTAAATCATATATATAAAATATAGAAAATGAGTATGAGTAGTGTTTTGTAATACTATTAACATATTCCATGATACTTTGAACAAGTTTTGTGATACTGTGAAAAGAAAAAACTAAACCTAGTTTCAAGACTTATAAAACAGTCATAATAGATGAGTAAAATATTAAACAAATTAAAAAACAGTCGAACAAAACTAAAACCTAGTTTCAAAACTCATAAAACACACAGTCAGCGAAGTTTTTATGATGTTCTACCTAATATATGAGCAGTCGAATAGGAATAAGTGTAAAAAAAAAAAACTAAAACATATAAACAAATACAAAAAATGAGTAAGTTTATGTATTCAAAGAGTGAAACACAGAAAATCGACATAAAAAATGAAAGAAAATCACCTTCGATATGCAAGCCCTAAAAACGAAACTGAGAAATTGAAGTTTTCAATTCGCTGGCGATTTGTTCTCGAAATGCCTTCAACGTTGCTCAAATTTGATATCTAAACTGAAAAATTGAAGTTGCTCAGATTCTCGCTTCGAATTTAGCTTGAATTTCAGCACGAATTATCTGAAGGATTCTACCTTGACAGATTTTCACAAGAAATTACGAAAGAAGGAATGACGTTTCGAATGGATAAGAGGTCCAGGTGAGTCAAGTCTAGTATAGGCGTGGGTGCGGTTGAGGGTGTGGGTACCGGTCTAGTCTAGTCAAGGTTTGGGTTTGGGTCCGGGTCAAAGGGTATGGGTCACTTGGATTCAAATATAAAATGGTAAAAACTGGTCTCATTCTATGAGACCGGTCTCACCCAAGTATTTGCCTTTTTTTTTTTTATCATATCATCATTACATTTAAGTATTTAAATACTACTAAATATATTAATACAACATCATTCATTTTTCAAAAAAGAATTAAAATATGAATAACCAAAATTAAATATGAGGATCAAGTATCCCAACAAATATTATTACAAACATATGCCCAAAAACACTCGCATAATGATATCCATCTTGTTTAGAGATTGTACGGCGCTGCATCAATTGGCGTTTGGCATCGCTGCCCCGTACTCCAAGAATTCACGGCACATAAAGAAACTGGGAAATTGCGTTGTTGCAGATAATATCTCTCATAGTCGTGGCCCGACTGATGGTTAGTGTCAGGTTGAGCACCACCGTGGCCTCCAGTGACCTTAAGCTTTGCTGTTAACTTGCCGACTAAATCTAAATCTTTTTTTTAATTGTTTTTTGAACAATTTTAATAAATGATTATTAATTTGTTTAGGAAGTAATGAATTGACTGTATTTATAATTTTAGTGGATGAAGGAGTTCGAGATTTTAGTTGAATTATTATTAATTTTTTCAATTATTAGGTTACCCTTTGAGAAGTGAGCTTTGTCATAGCCAGATTTAATAGGATTGGCATGTTGTTTTAAAAAGGTACTAATTTGTTAGAATAGTATAATCAATTTGTACCATAAAAAAAGGTATAATCAATTTTTTATTTCAAATTATATGGTTGTACTATTGTTGGCGGCATGATAACAGATTGAGCCGTCAATATTTTTAAAATATTATAAAAGAAATTTTGGGCGGGCCTAGCTCAACTACATAGAGGAGGAGTGTTTCCGACTTACCAAATCAATTATACGTGAGAACTTATATATTTTTAATATATATTAAATATGTAAACTAAGTTATAAATTATATTTAATAAATATTATTATATTTATAAATGTAAATTATATTTATGAATAATAATATTATAAATACATAATATTATTATAAATATTATATATATTTATAAATAATGATATGTAATTATTATAAATATATAATATTATTTATAAATATATAAATATATATATATATATAATTATATTATATTTATAAATGTATATTATAATTAAATTAAATTTATAATTAATTAATTAATTATGTATATTATATTATATTTATAAATGATTAATATAATTATATATATATAATATTATTTTAAAATGTATTATAATTATAAAATTATAAATTTATATTTTGATATTTATTTTATATCTCTTTAAATAAGTGTACATACATACATACATACATATACATATATATATATATATATATTTCTGACGGGTATTTCTTAAAATTTTTTTAATATTGTTGATGGGCATAGGCCGTCAACAATCCGTCAGTATATGCTGACGGCTTGCTGCCCGTCAGCATTTTCCGTCAGCATTCGCCTGTTTTTTTGTAGTGTAATCACTCAAATATTCGTTAGTTAAGTCTTGAGCATTGTAATTTGTGTTGCAGGTTTTTATAAGGGCGCGGATATACGCACCCCAAAATTTTATTAGTTGACCCCAATTGATAAAAACAACACAAAAAATTTAAAATACATTTATTTTATTAAACCAACCTCACAAACACCCCATTTTACCCCTATATAATATAATTAATACTATAATATAATAATAAAAATAAAATCCTCTCTCTCTATCTCATAAACAACCAAACCCTTCAACTGCTTATTCAAGTTCTTGGGTAAAGAACCCAAAATTCTCGGATCCCTCCATACCCGATAAAAACCCACCCTTTTCAATCAAACCAAACATCATTAAATGCTCTCTCCAAGCACCCCTTATTTATTTTCCCAAACAAAAAACCCATCACACATCTTCTTCTCCGGCGAACCCACAGTGGAATATACTTCAATGAGCCACCTCAATGGCGGCAGGCGTGATTCAAGCTTTTGTGCACTTCAAATATATATTTTTAAGTTAAAACATTCAAGCTTGCTCGCAAGAGTACGAGGATTTTGTAGGGTGGTAAGTTGACTCAAGTCGATTCTCTCGAGAACAACTGTTCGGTATCTTGGATGCTTTTCTCAATAATAATTAAACACATAAACTTATAAATTGGGGGTTTTCTTTGAAATTGATTATTAACTACTAATTTGAAATGCAAAACTTGAACCTAGATTCTAAATTAATTATTCTAAATTACTAACTAAAATTAACTAAATTAAATAACCAGTTGAAAACTAAACCTTATGATTAACTCAATTTAAAATTCTAAATTTAATTAACTATAACCTAAATTAATTCTCTAATTAATTAACTAGTAAGCAATTCTAACTAAAATTTGAAAATAATTAATAACTAAAGACTAAAACTAAATCGCAGCAAACTGAAAAATCTTAAACTAACTAAATTAGTTAACTACGAATTACGAATACGCATGCACTATCCAACTACGTTCCTAACGATTACTAAACGAGCATAAAAACTATGAAAACTAATGAAAACCAATCGCATGAATATTCTCAACAAATCCAAGCATCAAATATCCGATGATAAGCATGTAAAACTGAATCTAAAAAGAGATTAAATAACTAAAAGCGTTCAGCAAATTCAAATACGGAAGCAAAACTCGAGAACATAAACTAACTATTATTTAAAAAGCTTGAAAACTAAGAATTAAAACTAAGAAACTAAGTAAAAGTTGCAGAGTACTTATTCTAGCTACTGAAAAATGAAAGTTCTTCGGCTAATCTGAAGAGGAAACGCAGCGAATCAGTCGAGAAACGGATGAGCGGCGTCGAACGGGCTCCGGAACTCGTCGTCGTTAAATCTTCGATCTCCTCATCGATCTATGTTGTTTTGGTGCTTGAATCCGACTCCAAACCCTAGGAATATGTTTTTGGTAAGTTTTTAGGGTCACAAATACGCCTGGAACTCGGATTAATGGGTGGTTTATATAGAAATCGCGTATCTTGGGCTGCAAGTTACATAGGTCGGTTACTGGGCCCGTTAACGGTAGCACTTTAAGGTAAGGAGTTACCGTAAGTAGCTACCGTAAACTCCTCTGTTGCCTCCTTACGGTGATATTTACGCTAAGGCCCGTAATCGTTAAACCTATCGTAATACCCGCAGTCCTCCTTTTACGGTGTGGTTTATGGTAAGGCTTACGGTATGGTTACCATAAAGAATAACGGTTAGCCTCCAAAAACTTGCTACTTCTTCGCCGGAATGCTCGATTCTTGTCTCTTAATCATCAACCTTCATCTCTTACGTGCTGAGCCCTTCCGGTTACTTAGCTATCAATTGAAAAACCACAAATAATCACTTATTTGCATCAATCTAGATTAAAAAGTGGTAAAATAAGCTGGAAACACAAATATACGAATTTAAGCTTAAACTATCCAACTTATACCAAAAACAATAATAAAAAGTAACTAAAATACTACTAAAAATGTGCATAAATACGTGTTAATCAACTACCCCACGCTTTTTTGATTTGTTCATCCTCGAACAAACGATAGATTCAAAGTATATAACAAGAAAGAAAATCAGCTCAAGCAATGAGTCGTGCTATGCTACATACATAAATTTTAAAAAATAGATAAAAGTCACGCAACGTCATACACGCCACCCTTATTACATTGTCGCTTGATAAACAAAATCATGCATCCTCTCAAAAGGGAAATATATATGGGTGTTCGCTCAAAGCACTCAAGCATTGCTGCATAGGACGTGTATACACTCAAATCATACAAATACATGCACAATAAATAAGAACCGAAATCAATCTCTTTTCAATCACAAATTAAGTGTGTTATCGAACTAAGAATCAGAAAAGGTCTTTACGGGTTGTAATGTAAGGCGCTTTGGACAGGTATGGAATATATAAGTCGTGTGGCTAACTCATGATCGAACATGATCAATAACTCACCAAACTATTCTAATCACGAAGCAATTTGCTTCACCTCGTTCAAAAGAAAAACCTCACTAAACACTCATAACGTAGCCTTTATACTTAGGCTATTTCTCAACTCGTAACTCTAAACTGACTTTTAGCTCAAACCACTTAAACACAATTGAAACTTATAACACGCTTCTTACACAATTACACAACTCTTGCCTCTAATCAGTAGGCTTCAAGAAAATAAACAATAAAATACAAGCCTTAATTAGCGCGTAGGCAATGACTAACATAAATTCAACTAGACTCACCATCCTTCTTTTTTTTTTTTTTTTTTTTTTTTTTTTTATCTCCCTTTTATCTTTATTTTTATGGGCCTTTTTTTTTTTCTTTTATTGAAGGATGGTGATCCTTTATTACAACATTTCATAAATCCCTGATAAAAATTTCAAAACACTAATAACCAATAAAGAACTCCTACCCCACGTTTTTAATGGGTTAGTAGGGGTCGACTCAATAAAATTACTCAGGTCTATAGGCATGGATAATTTGGCTATGAATGGCTCATTCGGAATTTATAGTGGCTAATGTATATGTATATGGCCGGAATAGGGTTTGTTCTGTGCCTTAACCTCATTTTCAAAGTCAACTACACGCAACGGTTTCAAAGAGATATCAAAAAAGAACTCACTCAAGCACATGCAAAGATGATAATCACTCAGACTACTCACATACTTTTTGCATGAAAAAGTTTTGAATTGACGCTGCTTTTAAGGTTTTGCGAAATCAATTGCGTCCAAGTACCATTTTACAATATATAAATAATAATTTTGAAAAATTTATGCACTTATGCACGCTTAAAAGACAAAAGTCTCAAATCATACTTAGTTAACTTCGACAGGCAAGCCATACAAACACAATATCGCGCAGCGCAGAAATAATAATTAATGACGAAAGATCATGTTTAAACATTACATATCACAAAACACGAATTCAACTAAGCATAAAGTAGAATAAAAAATCGTTCGACCCCATCCCTCCCCCTCAGAAAAATTCGGCAAACTCCGCTTTGCCAATAAAAACAAGTAAAGAAAAGAGAGGTATAAAACGTCCCTGAATAACCACAAATGGTCGAGCCGCTCCATGTTAAAATGTGACACCAAATAATCGTCTCGAATGTCGTGATTTGAATTCGCTCCACTAAAAACACAACTAACAAAGAAAACAAATAACAATAATAATATTCAAAATTAAACACCCAGAAAAACAGAAATAGAAGATAGATAGTGCAATAATCAAACGCCAGGAGGCATATGATCAGGAGGACCCTGATACGGCACGTAATCCATAAAATCCGTAAGCGGTGCCGGTGCCCAATGATTCATCGCATCCAATTGGAATCTAGCAAAATCGTCCATCAGGGTAATCAACAAATCTCTACTCGCCTCGCCGGCCTCCCTAGCCCTATGTGCCTCCTGATGTCCCAAATGAGCTTCCTCGTGTCCTAAACGAGCCTCAATAAGCGCCAGATGAGCCTCCTCATAACCCAAATGAGCTTGCTCAAAATCAAGGCGTGCATCCTCCATCGCTCGGTGGGCCTCGTACTCTATACCAGAAATTCTATCATAAACATTATTCATAAAGTTGCGGAATTCTCCTAAGAAAGCGGTGAAATAAGGTGGCACTGTAGAAGATGATCCTCCTGCCCCTCTGAACCACTGCTCCGCACGGGGCTCCATAACTGGCTCTGTATGAAAGGTAGAAGCTCGAAATGTAGAAGCACAACCATCTACAACCTGAGTCGCCTCTCGACTCACATTCATATTATACCCGTCATTATCATCCGCTCGCTCAGTCCGCTAGTCACCTTCCGAGTTGTCCGAATCCTCAATGTGTGGTCCCAGCATTGTCACTGCTCGTCTCTCACCCCTCGGCTTCCCTTGAACTCGCACTATCCTCCAATCGAATTCTAACGGCTTAAAGATATGACGCACGTCATCCTCCCCAGGCTCATATCCAAAAACCTCTGCCAATCTCGTAATAAATGCGCCGTGGGTCATAGGTACGTCTTTCTTCTCGCCCATCTTTTGCACGTTCTTAATGCTCCGAATCATCAGGGGATATAACTGGACTCGTTTTCCTTTTACCATGCACCAAAGAGCGTATAACTCATCCTTATTAATTATTGTCGGCTCCTCCTTCCCGATGATGCAGCGAGCCATAAATCGATAGGCATCATAAAAAGCATTGTCCTCCACATACGTCGGGGCGTACCGAGTCATTTCCGCACTACCCGACACAGTGATCTCATCCCAAAATACTCTCTCAAAATAGTTATGATCGCGCTCCCGTACCGTCATCCGACCGTCAATGTCAAAATAAGAATCGATCTCTTCGCTCGAAAATTTAAACTCTCGGCCTCCAAAACGGCACGACATAGGATAATTGCCCAAAATATCGAATGACGTATAAAACTCAAGCATGAGTTGCTCGTAGGCCGAGTATTGCATTCTCGCCCAATGTATGCAGTCGAGGTTCTTAATGTACCCCGCGAATTTCTCGGCAAAAGGATTGCTGTTCACCGCCTGGTGAAGCCAATAGTTAATGTCTATAATTGCGGGCGGAACAATGCTCCGGCTCATAAATGACCTATATAAGTCTGCCTCGTCCTCGTAAACCTTAAAAGGCACTCCAACACTCCTTGCTACATTCTTCCTTCTGTTGCGCGAGAGTGAAGCCATCGTAACTAAAAATTCGCCGGAATGCGACGAAAAATTCTCCGAAAAATTGCGCGTCAGAACACCTAACGGTAGCCCCCTTACGGTAGCTTCATACCATAACCACTACCGTAACTTCTACCGTAAGACAATTCGTCGAGCACTTCTGTGCAAGTTCGCCGTCGACGATTACCAACTAAAAACAACTCCAAATCAACCCAAATACTATCCTAAACCTGTAATTTCCCAATCCAACAAGTAATTGAGTCTAGTTGAGCCACACTTACCCCAAATTCGAGCAAATTCAGACCCGAGAGAATGAGACCCTTCTCCGTCGCCTGATGTTTGTCGCCCTCCATCGAAACAACCGAAGTCCGCCGGTTTAGCAATGTGAACGAGGTGAATGAATCGGTGACTCTTGGTGGTGAGGATGGTTTATAGCTATTGAACGTCTACGATGAAGAAGCATTGTATATCTGCAAGTTTACGGTGAAATAAAAGAAAAGAATTGGGTTCGTTAAACCTATAACGTTGAATACGGGCCGAGCCTCAACTTATCTGACGGTAACCCCTTTACGGTAGGGTGTTACCGTTAACTCTTACCGTAATGTTCTCTGTTGGTGTTTAACGGTTTATCTTAAGGTTACTCATACCGTTAAGTGTTACCGTTATGTCTGGGCTGCAAAACTCGCGAAAAATTGAAATTGTTCGACAAAAATTAAGTAAATCAAAGCACGTGAACTTTAAGAAATTAATTTCATTAATAAGCGAACGCCCGATGATGAGATAACAATGCAATTAAAATTCAAAATAAATGACTCCCAACCCATGAATAATTAAAACAATTAGGAAAATCACAAAAACTAGCTAAGCTAATCGTCCCACGAATCCTTGGAACTAGGTCTCAAAGGTGATCTATCAGGTTCGGGCAAATCCTCGTGCTCAGGTTAAACGGGTAGTCGAGATCCATAAATAACTTTTCGAAGTTGTTCGACTTCCAAGGTAAGATTAAGAACTTCCAATTTCTTCATCTCAATAAATCTTCAAACTTTTTGGCTTTCCAAACGAAGCTCAATCCTTGGTACTCGAGTTTGTAATTATCCTCCTTTAATTTCTTGATCTCTCGCCTTACTTCCTCCAATTCTTTCATTACTTTTTCGTACTCATTTAGTTGCACATATTGCTCCATTTTTGTTGGTAAGGAATAGAATAGAAGATGCTCGGGAAAGATATTAATTGCGGTAAGATCTTGAGAATTCAATGAAGTCTTAGGTTTTCAAGGGGTAATTATATAAGGGTTGGTTATTTATAGGTATCCTTGGGTCTTGATAGTAGGAATCCTAATTCTCCTCCAATTTCAATTTAAGGCAGCACAATTAAACTTACCTATTTAAAATAGAACTCTTAAAAGGTAGGCAATCTAGACATGTGAGTACTTGAAAAACCGTCCAAATTTAACAAAAATAAAAGTTGCCTTATAAAAATAAATTCCCAAGAATTCCTTAGTTAATCTCCATAAATTTACGCAAAAACTGGGACGCTTACGGTAGCCTTAACGGTAAGGCTAACCGTTAGATCTTACAGCTAATACTTACCATCACCCTTGTTTTGATCAGTCTATGGTGGAAGTTACCGTTAACACCTGGATCAAATCGCTAGCGGTAGCACCTTACGGTAATGATTTACCGTAAGTAATCATTAAGTCTTCAAAAATTGGCAAATTTTCCATCTTTTCCTACACATCAACCTTGCAAAAACGTATCATAGCAATTTTATTGAAAACTACAAAAAGAAAAGAAAATAAAAGAAAGAAAATCAAGAGAAAAACAAACGCTTGGGTTGCCTCCCAAGAAGCACAACTTTTAACGTCGCTTGCTTGATGCATTTCGCTTGATCAATCTCTAGCTCATGGTGGGCCCATGAACTTTCTCTTGCTACTATTTCGACTCTTCATATAGTTCTCGTAATAAGGCTTAAGTCGATACTTTTGGACTTGGAAATTCAACTTGTAACGCTCATCATATAGAGTGGCTACTCCATAATCATCCATATCATTTATTAAAAACGGTCCACTCCATGCTACTTTAAAATTGGTTGGATCAAATTTACGATCGGAATTATATAGCACTAGTTGGTCAACCTTCAACTTCCCATCATTAAACTTCTTGTCAAAAACTTCGTTCGACCTCTTCTTCCTCGTCCAATTGTTGTTGTATGCCTTGTCCTTGTTCTTTGCTCGAACAAATTTTTTGTTGGGGTCGAGGGAAACGTACTCCGAACGATTTCTCGGTGGCTTCAACTCCACTTGTGGCTCGACTTTAGGTGCTTTATTCTTCACATCCACTTGATAATTAAAATCCTTAAATTCTTCAATGACATCACTTATGTCGATGCCCAGCAATTTGATCAAATCCTCCCTACTCAAGTGTTCCTTGTCGTCAAACTCATCAAACTCCTCACTGAGGTCAACTCCTAGTGTACCTCCCCCTCTCTCGGAAATCCGTCATCGTCCCCGCTGCCTAATTCGTCCAAAATCGCGACTCCTTTTAGCTCGTGGATGCATGATGCAATAGGATCAAAGAACGAACAATCATCTTGCATGGCAGGTGTAGGAGTGTTTTGAATATTCTTAAGAGAAAACGTTACTGGTTTGCCCAAAATGGTCATTGTCATTCTTCCTTTGTGAACATCAATCAAAGTATGGGTGGTAGACATAAACGGGCGCCCCAATAAAATGGTATGCTCCGAGCTCACAGGTACTTCGCCAACGTCCAAAATTACAAAATCAACCGGAATTACTAGCTCTCCAACCTGAACTAAAACATCTTCAACCATTCCCAAAGGTAGCCGAATTGAGTGATCGGCCAACTGTAGTCGCATGGTTGTCGGCTTCAGTGGACCAGGATTAAATTCTCGATAAAGTGAATAAGGCATTAGATTAATTCTTGCTCCAAGATCCAACATTCCTTTTGCTGTTTGTCCATTAGCCAAGGAAATAGTAATGCAGAAACTTTTAGGATCGAGTTCCTTGGGTGGTAATGGCTTCTTGAAAACTGCCCTTACTTCCTTTGGCAATGTTACATATTGATTTGTTGCCAAGCATCTCTCCCATGAAGCAAGTTCTTTGAGAAATTTCACGTAGGCGGGCATTGTTTTGATTACCTCCAAAAGTGGTAAGTTAATATTGACGTTTTTCAATAGATTATATAGTTCTATAAATCTTTTGTTCTCTTTAGCTGGACGCAAACGGCTTGGAAAAGGAATAACATCCTTGATCGGTGTCGTCGATTGCCTTGGGGTGATGGATTAAGGGCATCGTCTTTGCCTAGGATGTTATTCGGAATCGTCCCTTGAATTGATCCAGGAATATATCTATTAGAGGATTTATGCAGCTGATCTACTGGTTCCAAAACATCGTCCTTGCTAGGAGTTGGTGATTTATCCTTGATTCCGATCTCCTCATCTTGGTCAATTACTCCGTTTTCGATCCTTTTTCCGCTGCGAAGTACATGAACCGCCGACACTTGTTCTGCCTGGCCTGGGAGTTTGTCCTTATCCTTATTTGATCTCGCAATGTCAGCCGCAAATTGTCCTATGGTCCTATCCATACTTTCCATATTCTTAACGAGATCATGCACTATCCTGGAGAGCTTGTCAATACTATTCACCATCTTCGAGAGCTCATCTATCTTTACATTTACTTTCGCAAGTCCCTCTCTATTGCTGAGCGTCTCGGCCACTTGGTTTTGCTGCCAAACCAACAATTGATCATTTGGTTGAACCATAGTAGACACCTGACCTTGAGTATGGAAATTATTTTGGGGTGGGGGAAATGGTGCTTGAGCATGTGGTGGCGGGTGGGTCTTGTAGATCGGGTGGCATATAGTTTGGGCTTCCTGGGCCCACTTAAAAAGAGGATTGTCACGTTGCATGGTGAACTTCCTTGGTGGTTGCTGATTTGAATAATTCTGGATTGAGTTAACGTCTTCTTGTTGTTCAATATTGTTTGGACACATATTTGCTAAATGCTGGGGGGATCCGCATTGGTAACACATTGCAGCTGTCTTCTTCGAATAGGCCTTGCTCGCCTGCTCGGCTTTCCAAGCTGCTAATGTCTCATCAAATATTTCCTCACACTTTGCCTTGACTAATTATCGTTATCTAAATCAGGATCGGGAACGGAAATCTCATTAACCTTTAATTTACGAGGCCGAGAGTTGGTTTGTCTAGATTTCTCGCTTTGCTTCTCCAACATTCATTTTGCCTCGGTGGTTGTCAAATCTCTGGAATCTCTTCCCGCCGCTATTTCAACTTCCCTCTTTCCATGGTCCAACAACCCATCAAAGAAAAATTGGTTCGTCAGCTCGGGGGAGTAGTTATGGTGGAGGCAAGCTTGCAAAAGCGTCTTGTAATGCTCCCATGTTTCATGAAATAGCTCACCCTCCAATTGTTCAAACGTAGCTATTTGCCTTCGAAGATGCCCCGTGGTTTGTGCTGAATAGTATTGATTTAAGATTTTCTCGCTTATCATCTCCCAGTCAGTCAACGATCCAGGTTCTAGGGATAGTAACCACAACTTCGCCTTGTCTTTCATGCTGTAAGGGAAACAAATCATTTGATGAACCACAAATATGCCAACTTCATCAACAAAATAGTTCAAAAATGCCAAAGGGTCCTCATGGGCACCTCCGTGGAAAGTCGGGAGTAAATTAAGTTGATGTGGTTTAATCTCCACTTCCCTTGCGGTTGGTCCAAGAACAATAGCAGACCTAAAAGGTACAACCTTTGGACGAGCTAAATCACGTTGTCTAGGTGCACGATCTCCCCTCGATTCTCTAACTCGGTCATTAGCTCTCTCGTGGCGGTTGTCATATGCGTTTCTTTCGTAATTATTCTCGCGCTCGTATCTCCTCTCAAAATCGTCTTGTTCGTAGCCATGGTCCTGATTCGCCAACCAAGCATTTATGCGTCTATGATTGTTAGCATACTCGTTATGCTGAAGAAAATCGTCGTTCCTTAATGCCACGTTCTCGATGTTGCGCTGACGGTTGACATTGTTGATTATCTCTTCATTTTGCCTTATATTCGCCATGTTGGGTGGATAATCGACTACGTTGTTAAATTGGCAATTTAGTTCTTCATTATGCTGGTGGTTAACTCTTTTATTTCTCCCCTCGTCTCGTCTCATGTTCTCCATGTTTTGCTGATAATTAGCCCAATAAGCTCGGGGTTGTGGTTGTCCTTGCATAACGATTGGTTCACTACCATACCCGTTTCGAATGCGACGTGGTGGTGATCTTGGTGGGAAATCACCATTTCGGATTGATAGTGCTCCTAACATTACCTCAGGGATATCGCCGCAAAAAAAATCAGTAGCTATTGAAGTAACGCTCTCGAGAATAAAAAGGGGCCTTGGTCTCGGTGGATTTGAACTATGGTGTCAAGNAAAATTCAGTAGCTGTAGAAGAAATGCTCTCAGGAATGAAAAGGGGCCTTGGTCTCGGTGGATTTGAACGATGGATGTTGTCAATAAATGGTGCAAGATCGCGTCGAAGTGATCGACTACCTTGCATAAACTTAACAACAAATCAACGTACCAAGTGGCAAAAATCCAAACTAAGTGCAATTATACAAATAACTACGAAATAGAAAATGAAATGAAAAACATCCTTAGATCCTACTCGTTGTCCCTGGCAACGACACCAAATTTTTGATTCAAGATTTTGTGCACCCCAAATATATATTTTTAAATTAAAACATTCAAGCTTGCTCGTAAGAGTACGAGGAACTTGTAGGGTGGTAAGTTGACTCAAGTTGATTCTCTCGAAGACAACTGTTCGGTATCTTGGATGTTTTTCTCAATAATAATTAAACACATAAACTTATAAATTGGGAAGCAAAACTCAAGAACATAAACTAACTATTATTCAAAAAGCTTGAAAACTAAGAATTAAAACTAAGAAACTAAGTAAAAGTTGTAGAGTACTTATTCTAGCTACTGGAAACTGAAAGTTCTTCGGCTAATCCAAAGAGGAAACGCAGCGAATCGGTTGAGAAACGGATGAATGGTGTCGAACGGGCTCCGGAACTCGTCGTCGTCGAATCTTCGATCTCCTCGTCAATCTCTGTTGTTTTGGTGTTTCAATTCGACTCCAAACCCTAAGAATATGTTTTTGGTAAGTTTTTAGGGTAACAAGTACGCCTGGAACTCGGATTAATGGGTGGTTTATATAGAAATCCTGTATCTTGGGCCGCAAGTTACATAGGTCGGTTACTGGGCTCGTTAACGGTAGCACTTTACGGTAAGGATTTACCGTAAGCACGTAATTGTCTTGATTTTAGTTTGTATTTTAATTGCTTTTTCTTATTATTTTTGGTATAAGTTGGATAGATTTAGCTTACTTTCATATATTTAGACTTCCAACTTATTTTACCGCTTTTTGATCTAGATTGATGCAAATAAGTGATTATTTATGATTTTTTCATTTTATATCTAAGTAACCGGAAGAGTTCAGCACGTTATAGATGAATTATGATGATCGAGATTCAAAGATCGAGCTTTCCGGTGAAGAAGTAGCAAGAATTGAAGCTGACAGACTTTTTAGAAGGGTTATTCTGCTGGAACCGATGTTGATTGAGGCTAACGGTTACATTCCAACCGTTAGCTGTTACCGCTAACCTGAACGGTTACTGAGAACTGATACTAACGGTTAGAATGCTGAATTCAGAGCTAACGGTAACTTTCCAGAACGGTTTTCTTACAACTGTTGTCGTTGGCCAGAAATGCAAAAAAAATATACACCTAACGGTTGCTACTAACGGTTGCACCAACCGTTAGCAACCAACCGTTAGCGGGCCTAGGAAGCCCAGAAACAGATTTTTCGGCCCAGTTCGCGGAAAAAATTCTATAAATACCCTCCTTAATCCGAATTTCGATGAGCGAGGTCTGTATAGGCATGTTCTAACCCTAAAAACAGAGAGTATCCTAGGGTTTGGAGATGGAGAATAACAACAACACGCAACGATCATGGAGCAACCCAAGAAGCGACGACGACGAGTTCTCGAATTCGTTCAACGCCGTTCATCCATAAAAGCTCGGTTCGCTGCGTCCAATCTTCGGAATAGCCGAAGATATTTCGATTTTCAGTAACTAGAACAAGTACTCTGAACTTTTAATTAGTTTCGTAGTTTTAAATCTTTAGTTTTAAGTTCTTAAATATTGTTTAGGTGACGTCCGTATTTCGTTTGAATCCTTTGAACGTATTTAATTTATTAGTTTCAGTTTATATTCCGTAATTCATGTTTTATATTGGATGTGTGCTATTCTGTTGGCTTGAGTTTAGTTTATGCATGCAGGTTCATAGTTTGTTAGTTCAGAATTGTTCAAGGTTACTGTTCAGAATTGTTCAAGGTTACAGCTAAAGGTTACTCCAACCTTTAACAGTAACCTTTAGCGGTTCACAGCATTTAGTTTAGTTCAGAATTGTTAAAGGTTACAGCTAAAGGTTACTCCAACCTTTAACAGTAACCTTTAGCATTTAGTTTAGTTCAGAATTGTTAAAGGTTACAGCCAACAGTTAGTGTTAACCATTGCTGTTAACCGTTACTGCTAAGGGTTGGACCAACAGTTAGCAGTAACAGTTAGCGCTAAGGGTTGCAAGTAGTAACAGTTAGCGCTAAGGGTTGCAACAGTTAGCAGTCTGCTATTTGAATGTTTAGCTTAAATTCCTGAATCCGAATTACTTTTTAGTTATTTAATTAGTTTCTGATTGTTTAATTTAATTTATAAATTTCGTTAATTAATCTAAGTTTTGTTAATTTAGTTTTTTTTTTAAATTAAGTATTTGCTATTTAAATTCGTAGTTGATTATCCTCATTAAAACCCCCCTTATTTGTATGTGTTATTTGAAATTGAACAAGCTATTCAAGATTCCGATTGTATGTTCCTCGAGAGACGACTCGAGTCAATTTGCCAACCTACGCGCGACCCCGTTCTCTTGCGGGCAAGATTTTGAATTTTTGACACATTTTCATAAGTAGGCAACCAAAAATCTTGAATCAAAATTTTGGCGCTGTTGCCGGGGAATTTACAAAGGATTTCAAAAATATGTTTGTTCATTTTTATTTTTATTTTAGTCGTTTATTTGTATAATTATTCTCTCTAGTCGATATGTTTGATTTGTTGTTGAGTTCATGCAAGGTCGTAGATCGCTTAGGCTCGAACTTGCACCATTCATCGACAACGTTCATCGTCCGAATCAAGTGAGACCACCTCACTCACCCACAAGTAAATCGTCTGCCACGACTGATTTTATTTGTGATCCTGTTCTGGAAACGATGTTGCGACTAGACAACCAAGCCCACAACAACGAGGACAATCAGCCACCAAGGCATCCACCCGTGCAATAAAGAAATGGGTACGGGAGTGAGCCAACTCGTTCCGACGGACCAGAACAACCTCAAGAATACCGGGAAAACATTCAACGTAACGTGATGGACCAAAATGACGGTCAAAGAAGAGGAGATAATCACTACCGCCACATTCCGGACGACTATTCCGAGAGATCATACCATGGCAACGAGCGGGTCAATGAGTGGCTCGCAAATGACAATTATAATGAGAGGAACGAGTACGATAGGAACTACGTGAGGCCAAATCACCAAGAAAGATACCAACGGGAGGTGCGCGAACCAAGACAAAGAGAGTTCACGACTCCTCAAGTGGGTCCCTATAGTTCTGTAATTGTGTTGGGTAGAACTGCGAGAGACTTCGAGTTGAAACCTCATATCATCAACAACCTCCCGACATTTCACGGCCTCGCCAACGAAGATCCTTTGACTTTCCTCAAGGAGTTTTATGCTGAAGTTAGTAGGATTCCCTCTCCGGGACTTCATCACGAAGACCTTCAAATGGTGTGTTTTCCTAGCTGCATAAAGGACAAAGCCAAATCTTGGCTACTTTCACTAGAACCGAGATCTCTGGTCGACTGGCCCATGGTGAGCGATAAATTCATTAATCAGTATTACTCAGCATAGACGACGGGCCACATTAGGAGATAAATAGCCAACTTTGTCCAACAAGATGGGGAGTTGCTTCACGAGGCATGGGAACGTTTCAGATCTTTATTGCAGGCTTGCCCACATCATCACAACTCTCCGGGAATGGTGAATCAGTTGTTTTACGAAGGCCTTTTGGACTCTTATAAAAATAACGTCGAAATGGCGGCTGGAGGATATTTTGGGTATTTGACACCAACGGAAGCCAAGCAACTGTTTGAGAAGTTTAGCGAGAAATCGAGACAGACTAATTCTCGACCATGAATGTTTATGGCCAAAGAAGTCTCCGAGATGCCAAACAAGAGAGACATGAAGTTCGAAGAGATGGCCAAGGAGTTGMCCGCCCTAAGAGCAAAGGTGGCAAATATGGAATCATCAAAGAAGACTGTTGAGTTATGTGCACGATGTGGACTACAAGGACATGTAGCGGGCGTGTGCACAACCGTATTTGATAAAATGGAAGAAACGAAGGTCAAAGCTATTCAAAATTTCCAACCTCAACCTCCAGCGGGAAACACATATCATCCAGGACCTCCCAATCATCCAAACTTCACATATAGCTCCGGACAAGCGCCTGCGCCTGTGCAAGAAAATGATCAACTTTTAGTATGGCAACAGAATCAGGTAGCAGAGACTGTACGAAATCGAGAAGGTCTCACGCAATTAACTTCATAAGTGAATAAGCAAATAACGGACCTCAATGCAAAATTAGAGTCAATGTTTGATGAATTAGTCAAGGCTGTACAGCAAGGTTATGAGCTTGTTAAGGCTGTGCAACAAGGGCAAAGACATTTGGATATGATTATAGGACAATTGTCCGCGACTGTTGCAACATTGTCGACATAGAAAAATAAGTTTCCGAGCCAAACGGAACACGCCTCGACTATTCATGTGCTAAGAAATGGAAAGGAGATCGATAATGGCATAGAGTTAGAAAAGGAAGAAGACACGGGGAAAGCCGAGACCCAATTGCAAGAAGATGCAACCAAACCGGCCGATCTTATGCATAAATCGACCAATCCATATGTGCTGGGAGTGTTGAAAAGAAGGAACGATTCGGCAACTGACCACCCAAAGAAGTTGACTAGTTATGATCATGTCCCCTTCCCAAGTCGTCTACGCCCCGCCAAAGAAAACAAAAAGTTCATGGAACTTTATAATTTATTGAAGAATGTTAATATCAACCTTCCCCTGCTAGATGTGTTAAAAACGATGCCCGCATTCGTTAAAATTTTCAAGGAACTAGCATCACGAGAAAGGCGCTTGGCAGCAACCCAACATGTGGCATTAACAAAAGAAGTCAGCGCGATAATTAAGAAACCATTACCACCCAAGGAAAAGGATCCCGGAAGTTTTTATATTACTATTTCTCTTGAGAATGGACAAACGGCAAAGGGGATGCTCTATCTTAGCGCTGGCATTAATTTGATGCCTTATTCTTTATTTAGAGAGTTCGATCTTGGGGCATTGAAGCCTACTACTATGCGCCTACAATTAGCTGATCGGTCGATTCGGCAGCCTCTGGGTATTGTTGAAAATGTTTTGGTGTAGGTTGGTGAGCTGGTTGTTCCTGTTGATTTTGTGATTTTAGATGTTGGTTAAGTACCAAGCGGAAGCAAGGAGCATACCATCTTGTTAGGACGTCCATTTATGTCAACTACACATACTCTAATAGTTGTGAACAAAGGACGAATGACCATGTCCGTCTTAGGCGAGACAGTGACGTTTTCACTTCGAGACATCCATAACACCCCTTCATCATATATGCGAGATGAGTGCTCATTTGTAGATCTAATCGATTCTTGCGTCCATGATCTCCAAAGCGTTACCACTATATAAAAGTTTGACATCGGGGACGGTGAGGAGCATTTGAGTGTAGAGGATTTAATGGATTCGCTGGGAATTGAGTTAAGTGATATTACGGATGGATTTAATGATGGAGTGCCCATGCGGTTTGACGTGCCTCAAAACGAGCCAAAAGTGGAGTTGAGACCACAACGAGATCGTTCGAAGTTTGAGCCAAGAGTAGAGGAGACGAAGCCATCGCATAATCATTCGAGAATTATTTCCCTCGACCCCTACAAGAATTTTAAACGTGCAAAGAACAAGGGCGAGGAGCTTAGCAAGGATTGGACGAAGAAGAAGAAGACGTCGAGCGAGCTTTATGACAAGAAGATTCATGATACAAAAATCGAGGTTGGTCAACTAGTGCTCTACAATTCTGAACGTAAATTTGAACCGACCAATTTCAAGACCGAATGGAGTGGACCATTTATGATTACGGAAATGGATGAGTACGGAGTTGCCACTCTATACGATGAGAGTAAAAAGCCGAAATTCCAAGTCCACAAGTATAGACTCAAACCTTTCTACAAGAAACGTGGGCTGAATCGCGATCGTGATAAAGAAGGCAGTAGGTATGTTGGATCTTGGAGCGGGCGTTAATCTAATGCCTTATTCACTTTATCAAGATTTTGATCTTGGACCCCTCAAGCCGACAACCATGCGCCTACAATTGGCCGATCGCTCGACCCGACGACCGTTAGGGATAGTCGAAGATGTTTTAGTGCAAGTTGGAGAGCTAGTCCTTCCAGTTGATTTTGTGGTTATGGACATTGGTGAAGTTCCGACTGAGGACAACGAGCACACCATTTTATTAGGGCAACCATTCATGGCGACTTCCCATACTCTTATTGATGTTCATAAAGGGAGAATGACGATGACCATTTTGGGCGAAACAGTGACCTTTTCTCTGAAAGATATTCACAACACTCCCTCTCCTATTATGCAAGAAGAAGATTCGTTCGATGACCCTATTGCATCGTGCATGAACGAATTACGAGAAATTGCGACTTTGAGTAAGTTAGGAGACGGAGATGATGTCGGAGTTTCTATCGAGAGAAGGGACGAGCAAGTCAATTCGTACGAGTCCGATGATCATATGCACTTAAGTGGAGAAGAATTGATCGAGTTGCTGGGAATTGACATACGCGACATCGTGGCAGAATTTGGAGACAATTTTGATGAGGAGTGTTTGCACAAAGGTGGAGTCGAAACCACCAATAAATCGTTCAAGGCACGATTTCCTCGACCATAGCGAAAATTTCACTTTCAAAAAGAACACGGGCGAGGAGTGTTTAGGCGATTGGGCGAAGGAGATGAAGAAATCAAGAAAGGTTCGCACGAGTGAAGTCAAGAACTTACAATTTGAGGTTGGAGAATTAATCTTGTATAATAACAAATGTAAGTACGACCCAGCCGATTTTGGAGCTTCATGGAGCGGACCATTCTAGATTAAAGAATTTGATGAGTACAGCGTAGCCACGTTGTACGATGAGATTTGAAAATCGTCCTTTCAAGCTCACAAGCATAGATTGAAGCCTTATCATGATGGACGAGGTAAAAATAGCAATCGCAAGATGGTGGAGTTTGGAGATCCACCGTACGTGGGGAGATAAACGAGCAAGATAGCGTCGAGCAAGCGACGTTAAAATTTGCGCTTCTCGGGAGGCAACCCGAGCGTTATGTATCCTTTTGTATTTTATTTTTATTTATTTATTGTTTTATTTTGGTTTTTAGTTGTTTAGAACAGATGGAAGAACTCGGACGGGGCGAATTGATCGAACGAGCGAAGAAAAATATGCCCAGGAATCCGTCCGCATCGACGCCAAGAATGCTCACGTCGGTCGACGCGGCGTCAAAGCAAAATGCCGAAGAATCGCTTTCTGTCGCGTCGACTGACGCGGCGTCGACGCCAGATGCCTGGAAATTTACGTTTTGTCGCGTCGACTGACGCGGCGTCGACGCGACCCGCGGACCGGCCCAGAATGCGTTTTAAGATGGGTTTTGACCCACCAACCCGACCCGTATGCGTGTGACCCACGGGAAACCCAGAAACCCCCCCTTAAAAACATCTCCTCCCTCCCCTCTTCTCACTTTTCTTCTTTTTCTAAAATCGTATTTTACCTTCTCTTTTGCAATAATTTGTCTTTCAACAATTTCCAGGAACTCAAGCACTATAACCCTCACAAACCCAGAAATTCGTTCCAACTTTCATACAAGCCAACTTCTCAAAAAGGGGCTACAAGGGTTAAGGCATATTCGGGCAATTCCGGGTAATTCTCGCATTTTTACGGAAATTCGACTATTCTACACGAGGTACTTCGCTTGAATCTTTTCTTGGGACCTTATAATTGTGTGTTGTTGTGTTGGGAAGTTGTTGGTGCAAGGATTACTCAAAGAATTTTGTTGGTTGAACACGCACGCCAAGTGTTCGACAAAATTCCCCAAAGAACGAAAAGTTTTATTTTTCAAGGTTTATCACCCCCATTCAATTTCGTATTGTGTGAGAATGTCTCGAGCGGGTAAGCGTAAGGATATCTCGGGGAAATACGGTGCACCGTTCCCGATTTTCGACAAAAAAGAAGGGGACATGTTCAAGAACATTCGGAAATGGGGGTTTGCAACGCATCGGACTTTGAACATCCAAGGGATTGCGGATGAGGCCTCGAATGGGTCGGACCACCACACCGATCTTTTGTGATATGTGGATGGTCTCGGTTGTGGGTACTTTGCCCAAATGCACTTGCCCGGTTTTTGAGAACTCATGCTTGAGTTTTTCTCGACTTTGGCAATTCGGAACGACGAGACATTCTCTTGTCGGCTAGGAGGGAATGAGTGGTTGTCGACGAGGAGATTTTTGGCAACACTTTCGGTTTCCCGACCGTAGGGGACCACCCGGTTGGAGTTCAAGGCTTCGATTTAGCCTCTTTTTGGGGGATGATTACCGGGGGAAACACGGGGGATTGTAAGAGATTTCCTTGCTCGAGGATTCGAGATGACGCCCTCTATGTCGCCTACAAGATTCTCGCGCACATCATTCTATGCAAGAATGAGGCCACTTACGCGACTAAAGCCGAGCTTTATGTTCTACAATGCCTCGTTGATGGACGTCCGGTCCAGTTGTACCCTCTAATCTTGCTTGGATTCTATAACGTTACCAAGGGTACTCCGGGAAGCAAGTCGCCACTTCTCTCATTTGCACCATACATTACCGGCCTCGCCCGTCACTTCGGGTTCGATCCTGCTGCAAGCGGACTTATCCCGCCTGGGACCTCTTCACTACCACTCACGCGTGCACCGGCACCCCGAGTGAGGTCGTCGACTAGAGGAGGATCTTCGTCTCGACTACACGATGACGACGATGATGGCAACGAGGATATGGAGCAAGCCCGACGATCTACATCGGGCCCGAGTCCCGATTGGGGGCAATTTTTCGAGGAGAACCGAGCATTTCAAGTGAAGATGTTCGATAAGCTTCAAATCATCGACGAGAAGATCGACACAAATCACGAGAAGAACCGTCGTAGTTTGAAGAAGATGCGTGCTCGTATCTCGAAGCTCGAGGAGCGTTTCGAGGTGGCTTATCTGACGCCGAGCATGGACGTCGACGAGAACCCCGAGGATGATGAGTCCCGCAAGTTCTAAGTCTTCTATCTTTATTTTCATTTTTATGCTTTCTTTATTTTAAAAAATAAAAAAATGAAAAATATAAAATCCAAAAATATTGTTATTTTGTTTGCTTTCGTTTGTTTTGTTTTTTTAGGGCATTTTGCATCACGTACGTTGACGAAGTGGCCAATTACACAATTCACGACTAGCGGCTCGACTACTATTATTTCAGGGATGTTTTCTTTTTCCTTCCTCTTTTTGATTTTTGGATGTATTTGTGGCAATCCGGAGATTGCCCGGATTTTTAGAGAGGGGGGTGGTCGAGTGTGATTTGTATTGATTAATTGTGTAATTTTATTTGATACTTGGCCTGTAATAATTATATGCTTAAACGTGATTAATTGCTATTTCTACGCTTAATTGTGTTTGTATGGCATGACTGTCGAAGTTGACTAAGTATGATTATTTGTTTTAGTCTTTGAGCGTGCATAAGTGTATAAATTTTTCAAAATTATTTATATATTGTAAAACGGTACTTGTACGCAATTGATTTCACAAAACCTTAAAAGCAGCGTCAATTCAAAAAAAATTCCATGACAAAAGCTAGTGAGTAGACTGAGTGTTTATCATCATTGCATGTACGTGACTAAGTTTCAGTTTTGATATCTCTTTGAAACCGCTGCGTGTAGTCGACTTTGAAAATGAAGTTAAGGCGCATATAAAACCTTATTCCGGCCATATCCATATATTTTTAGTCACTATAAATTCCGAATGAGCCAATCATAGCCAAATATCCATGTCTATAGCCATGAGTGTTTCTGAGACGACCCTACAACCCATTAAAAGCGTGGGGTAGGAGTTCGTATTTTTATTGGTTACTAATGTTTGGGAGATTTTTGTAAAGAATTTATGATTTTTTTTTAGGACCACCATATAAAAAAAAAGAAAAAAAAGAAAAAGATCCCATGAAAATAGAAAAGGGACAAAATAAAAAATATATAAAAAAAATAATAATAAGATGGTGGATAGTAGTGTTTAACTGCCTACGCGCTTATCAAGGCTTGTATTTTATTGTTTATTTTCTTGAAGCCTAATGTTAAGGGCAAGAGTTGTGTTGAAAAGGAGCATATTTTGAGCTTCAATTGTGTTAAGTGGTTCGAGCTTAAAGTCGGTTTTATGGTTTGCTAGTTGAGAAATAGACTATATTTTAAGGCTACGTTATGAGAGTTAAGTGAGGTTTTTATTTTTGAGCGAGGTGAAGCAATTTGCTTCTCGATTAGATTAGGTTGAGTGAGCGATTAGTCACACGACTTATATATTCCATACCCGTCCAAAGAGCCTTACACTATAACCCGTAAAGCCCTTTTCTGATTCTTAATTTTGATAGCACACTTAATTTTCGATTGAGAAGAGATTGATTTTCTGTGCTTATTTACTGTGCATGTAATTGTATGATTTGAGTGTATACACGTCCCATGCAGAAAATACTTGAGTGCTTTTGAGCGTACTTATATATATTCCTTCGTGAGGAAGCATGATTTTATTTTGATGCGACAATGTAATAATGATCAAGTGTTTCACGTTGCGTGACTTCTACCTCTATTTTCAAAATTACGTATGTAGCATAGCACGACTCTTTGCTTGAACTAATTTTCATTCTAGTTATACGTCGAAATTATCGTTTGTTCGAGGACGAACAAACCAATAAAGCGTAGGGTAGTTGATTAGAGTAGATTTGTCCTTATTTTTATTAGCTTTTTAGTTTGTTTTTATGTTTGTTTTTGGTATAAGTTGGATGATTTAAGCATAATTCCGTAATTTTATAATTCCAGCTTATTTTACCGCATTTTAATCTTAATTGATGCAATTAGGTGATGTTTCGTTATTTTTCACCTTACAGCTAAGTAACCGGAAGAGTTTAGCACGTAAAAGACGAAGTTCGATGTTCGAGAATAGAAGAACAAGCTTTCCGGTGAAACGAGTAGCAAACGATCGAGAAACGGAGACCGACGCTCAGTCGCGTCGACTGACGCGACCGTCAACGCACAGTCGACGCGAGCCGTGTCAGCGAGTCATGACCGCGTCAGTCGACGCTCAGTCGACGCACTGTCGATGCTACGTTCTGAAGCGTTGATGTCGACGCACCTACATCGATGCAACGTCGACGCTACTTGCTGAAGCGTCGATGTCGACACACCCCGTCGACGCTCCTGCCCAGCCGATGCGCGCACCTGCTGACCAGACCTACCGAGCGCTGCCAAACCAAGTCTGCCGAGTCCCGCTGAGCGCCAGCACGCGTCAGTCGACGCGACGGACCAGAATTCGGAAATTAGGGTTCCTTGCGCGCCAAGACTTGTTATATCTATATAAACCCTCATTATTTCGGGTTTTGAAAAAGAGCAACCAGAGACACACGACCCCCTAGGGTATTTTAGCTGATAATAAACATAATTCCACATCACATAACGAGATTTGAAGACGAAGATCAAGGATCGAAGAACAACGCGTCCAAAACCATTGAATTCGCGTTCGGGATTCAATCTTCGCCCAAGATCAACGTTCAACCTCCGGAATAGCTGGAGCTTTTTACTGCTTTCATTAGTTCCAATAAGTTCTCTAAACTCTTAGTTAATTTAGTAGTTAATTTCTAGTTTAATTCTTAGTTAATGCTAGAACTAGTTTAATTAGCTTAATCGTTTATGCTTGTTATTGGATATTGGTTAATTTAGTTGATTTATGCGATTGATTTATGCTTAGTTATTCGTTAATCTTAGATTCATATGATACATTGTTTAGTGATAATTTATTATATTCATGTTGTTAGATTAGTTGCTATTAATTCTTAGTTCTTGAGTTCAAGTAGTTTAATTATTGCTCGTAGTTGATAATCTAGTTAAAATGATTAGTTTAATTAGTTTTAGTTTAATTATTGCTTAGGTTATAATGATCAATTCAATCCATTTAAAACCCCAAATGTATATGTATGTTATTCGTAATTGAGAAAAACATCCGAAAGACCGAACAGTTGTTTCCTCGAGAGATACGACTCGAGTCAAACTCATCACCCTACAGTTACCTCGTACACTTGCGAGCAAACTGACGTGTTTTAAATTAATTTATTAAAAAGGGGTGCACAAAAGTTTGAGTCAAAACACCACACAAAGACAGCACAATCTCTTTTCACAACGGTGGAACGACCGAAGGAGATCTTAAGACATTATCTCAATCAGTTCACTAACACCACGCAAGAGGTACCTACAGCTACAAATGAAATGAAAGATGGTGCACTACATCAAGGGTTAATGAGGGAGGATCTATGCAAGTCTCTGGTTAAAAAAGCTCCACGAACATATGATGAGGTTCTGGAATGATGTGATAAATATACACAAGTGGAGGAAGCTGAAGAGGAACATCGTTTACGGTTTGGTACGGAGGTCGTGGAAACTGGAAGAAGTATGCCTAAAAGATCAGAGATCAGAAGGGAACCACGACGAGTGGTACGCAGGCTCTTAACTGCTGGTACAAGTGGGAGAATAGCACCTAAACCGGATATGAGAGATTGGAGAGATGAAGATTTCACACCTTTAGCATATCTGCAAGAAAATGTGTTTACTATCATGGAGCGCTTAATACCTAATGATATAAAATGGTCGGAGAATCGCACACAGATCCCCACTAATCCAAGGTTGGATTTCTTTTGTTTATTTTGCAATAACTATGGTCATTCCATAGAGAGGTGTAGGCATCTTCGGGAGGAGATCGAGAGGCTAATAAAATCT
Source organism: Phtheirospermum japonicum (assembly GCA_014905375.1). Taxonomy (NCBI): domain Eukaryota; kingdom Viridiplantae; phylum Streptophyta; class Magnoliopsida; order Lamiales; family Orobanchaceae; genus Phtheirospermum; species Phtheirospermum japonicum. The sequence continues at coordinate 87,394 of BMAC01000781.1, forward strand.
GAGCATCTAAAGGAGGTTATATACAGAGATAGGGAACCGCGCGAGCCAGTGCAAATATTACCCCCACCACCACCGGGTAATCCACCTCAAAACCAGGTCGGGAGACAACAGCAACAGGGAGGTCAAAAATAGAATGATCAAAGGAGAGTAGGAGAAAATAAAGGAAGAATTAACATGATCTCGGGGGGACCAACGGATGGAGATACGAACAACACACGGAAAAGACACACTAAGGAAGCTCACCCTGGACCATGGGAGGTCGCTGTCATAAATAGACGACCTCCATTGACAGGGCCTATTATTTCTTTTAGTCCTAAGGAACGATGCAACATACAGGAAGACCACAATGATGCTCTAGTGATTGAATCAGAGATCGCGGGCTACGAGGTGGGAAGAGTATTTGTGGACAATGGGAGTTTTGTTAACATTATATACTTAGACTGTTTAGAACAGATAGATTTGAAGGCAAAGTTACGACCTGTAAACACACCGCTCTACGCCTTTAATGGTGCACAGGTCGTCACGCAAGGCGAGCTGACACTCTCGGTGGTTTTGGGAAAGGGTGAATTATGAGCAAAGAAGGACCTGAAATTCCTGATCATTCATGGGAGGGTGGCATATAATGCGATACTAGGGCGGCTTTCTCTTAATGAGTTTCAGGCGATCACCTCTACATACCATATGAGCATAAAATATCCAGTGGGGGACAAGGTAGGGAGGTAGTATCCGAGCAGCAGGTCGCGAGGTCATGATATCAGATGACGGTTAGGAAGGGTATGAGTGATAATAAGCGATAAAGGACAGGGGATGCACAAGAGGGAATACTTAGCTCTAAGAAGATGAGGGAGGAGGAGAGTTCTGTTTGCCCTCATGAAGAGTTGATGGAAATTTCGTTGGAAGAAGGTCACCCAGAGTACACAACCAAGATAGGGACTCAGATGACAGAAGGAATAAGGGATGGGCTGATAGCTCTATTGAGGGAGTTTAGAGACATCTTTGCCTTTGGGGATGGAGAGCTATTAGGTGTATCTCCGGAGTTCGCCCAACATCATCTAAATGCAGATCTAGAAGCACGGTTTGTTAAACAAAAGAGGAGGCATTTTGGGGCAGAACTGGATAAAGTAATTAAGTAAGAGGTACAAAATCTATTAAAGGCAGGCCACATTCGGGAGATTTAATTCCCATAATATTTGTCCAACGTTGTGATGGTACCCAAACTGGGAAAGAAGGATAGTAGCCATGACTTCGCCTTGTCCTTCAAGCTATACAGAAAACAAATCATCTGGACCTCCTCTTGATGAAGGCCATGAACTACGAATCGGCCAACTTCATCAACGAAATAATTTAAAAATGCCAAGGGGTCTTCGTGCGCATTCCCATGAAAGGTTGGGAGTAGGTTGAGTTGATGTGGTTTAATCTCCACGGCCCTAGCGGTTGGTCCAAGAACAATGGCGGACCTGAAGGGCACAACCTTTGGACGTGCCAAGTCGCGCTGTCTAAGTGCTCGATCT
>BMAC01000781.1:94715-135652 GCA_014905375.1 Phtheirospermum japonicum
CGCACCTGCCAGCGACGCGCGCACCCTGCCGACCGCACATGCCGAGCGCTGCCGACCGAGACTGTCGACATCCGCCGAGCACCTGCTCGCGTTCGACGTTGTGCGTCGACATCGACGCTTCAGCAGCTAGCGTCGATGTTGCGTCGACCTTGGTGTGTCGACATCGACGCTTCAGAACATAGCGTCGACGTTGCGTCGTCCTTGCTGTGTCGACGTCGACGCTTCAGAACATAGCGTCGATGTTGCGTCGTCCTTGCTGTGTCGACGTCGACGCTTCAGAACATAGCGTCGACGTTGCGTCGTCCTTGCTGTGTCGACGTCGACGCTTCAGAACATAGCGTCGACATTGCGTCGTCCTTGCGTCGATCGACGCGGGCATGGCTCACTGGCACGGACTTGCGTCGACGGTGCGTCGACGGTCGCGTCAGTCGACGCGACTGAGCGTCGGTCTCCATTTCTCGATCGTTTGCTACTCGTTTCACCGGAAAGCTTGTTCTTCTACTCTTGAACATCAAACTTCGTCTTTTATGCGCTAAACTCTTCCGGTTACTTAGCTGTAAGGTGAAAAACAACGAAACATCACCTAATTGCATTAATTTAGATCAAAATGCGGTAAAATAAGCTGGAATTATAAAATTACGGAATTATGCTTAAATCATCCAACTTATACCAAAAATAAATATAAAAACGAACTAAAAAGCTAATAAAAATAAGGACAAATCTACTCTAATCAGCAGGGCCGACCTATCAAAGACTGGTGGACAAGATGTTTAAAGACCTATCGAGGTCTACGATGGAGGTTTATGTAGACGACGTGCTGGTAAAGAGCGGGAAAGTAGATTCTCATGTAGGCGACCTGAGAAAAGAATTTGTCATACTTAGACAATATGGAATGAAGCTTAATCTAAATAAGTGTGCAATTGGAATGCGATCTGGGAATTTATTGGGACATATGGTAACTGAGAGGGGGATCGAGGTGAATCTAAAAAAGGTGCGAGCTGTTTTGGAAATCCACATCCTTGGACGATACGCGAGGTACAAGTTTTAACAGGTCGGATTGCAAGCCTTAGCCATTTCATTTCCAGGTCGGTAGAGAAAGTTGTAACCTTCTTCAGAACACTTAGAAAAGGTTCCAATTTTTAGTGGACAAAGGAGGTTGCGGAATCTTTGGATAAACTTAAGGAATACCTGGTGGAGATACCTTTATTAACCAAAATGATGTCGGGCGAAGACCTAAATTTATATATGTTTGTGGGGGAGGCCGCAATAAGCTCAGTCCTCATAAGGGAGGATGCAGGCGTGCAGAAGCCTATTTATTACATAAGTCTAATGTTAAGGGGTGTGGAGCTAAATTATTCTGAGAAGGCAGGGTTTGCGCTGATTTGTACGGCAAGGAAATTGCGGCCTTATTTTTTGGGCCATAAGGTGAAGGTACGCACTAATCTAGCTCTCAAGCAGGTTTTGAGTAATCCAAATGTGTCGGGAAGGTTGGTGAAGTGGGCTGTAGAATTGAGTGAATATGATGTGGTGTATGAGCCCAGAACGGCGATCAAAGCGCAGGTGTTGGCAGATTTCTTGCAGGAAATGGTGCGACCTACCGAACCAGAGGATGAACAAAAGATATGGATATTGCATACAGATGGATCAACTATGGCGTCAGAAGCGAGGCTAGGAATTCTTTTGACTAGCCTTGAGGGGGTGAACTTGGATTTTGCCGTAAGGCTGGGGTTTAAGGCCTCCAACAACGAAGCTGAGTACGAGGCAGTGTTACAAGGCATGAAGATGGAAAGTGACCTAGGAGTAAGGAGAGTTAAGGCTTATACTGACTCACAACTGGTAGCTCATCAGCACGATGGATCTTTTTGAGGCCCGGGAAGAACGCATGCAGGATTATTTGGAGAGATTAAAGGAGGGGGCAATGTAGTTTGACAATTTCGAACTGGAACACTTACCGCGGGCTGAAAATGTTCAAGCTGATCAGCTCACTAAGATGGAAGGAAATTTGGGTACTTGTGATACAAGAAGGATCACGCTGATGGAACTAACTCATAGCAGCATAGAGAAAGGGATATAGGTTATGGAGATTGATGGAAATGAAGATTGGCGAAAACCAATTTGGGAGACCCTCGATAAGGTGGTTTCAGGGATGGCACAATTATCAACCAAGGAAATCAAGACAGCATCACGGTTTTTCTTAATGAATGGGGATTTGTATAAGAGGTTGCATTTTGGGCCTTACTTAAAGTGCTTGATGATAGAGGAAGGAATAGAGGTATTGCGCAAAATACATGAAGGTTATTGTGGTGATCATGCAAAGATCAGAGCACTAGTGGGAATTGCTCTGCGAGCTGGGTTCTTTTAGCCCGGAATGAAAAATATGGCAAGCGACCTAGTCAAACTTTGCAGGAAGTGTCAGATGCATGCACCGGTTATCCATGTTCCTGCGGAGGATATGATGGCGATGAGCTCGCCTTGTCCGTTTGCACAATGGGGGATTGATATTGTGGGGCCCTTTTCTAAAACACCTGGCAACAAACAACACTTGGTGGTCGCAGTGGATTATTTCACAAAATGGGTGGAAGCAGAGGCCGTGACGGGCATAGACGAGCAAGACATAATGGATTTTATTTTTAATAATATTTTTTGTAGGTATGGAGTTCCGCGGGTGCTAGTTTCGGACAATGGAACCCAACTCAATGAGCAGATGGTTCAGAATTGGTGCAAGGAGATGGGAATGAAACAACGATTCGCTTCTGTAGCACATCCCCAAGCTAATGGACAGGTCGAGGTTACAAATCGTATTATTGTACAGGGAATTAAGTTACGGCTAGAAAAAGCGGGGGGACTCTGGCCTGAAGAGCTCGCATCAGTTTTATGGGCTTATCGAACAACCCCTCGGACTTCTGTAGGTGAATCATATTTTAGCTTGGTCTATGGTATGGAGGCTGTCATCCCAGATGAGATAGTGGTAAGGGGGGGCGGGAACAACGATTATCAACATTTAATGTGGAGCAAAACGAGCGGCTAGGAAGAGGGGCTATCAAAATGATTGACGAGATACAGGACAAGGCTGTAGCATACGTAGAACGGTATAAACAACAAATTCAGGCAACCTTCAACAAACGGGTTAAGCGAAGTTATTTCCAGGTTGGAGATCTAGTATGGAAACAGGCTGATGCAATATATACTACCGGGAAGTTGGGCCCAAATTGGATAGGCCCATTCAAAGTTATTAAGGTATTTTTAGGGGGAGCATATGCGCTTGAAGATGCATAAGGGAAGGCCTTACCTAGAAGCTGGAACATATGTCACCTGAAGAAGTATTACGCCTAGTTCTCCGGATAGCAGGCTTATACCTTCTCACCACTATCTTTATCTACTTTTATTTTTATGGGCCGACGTTTGTATAGGTCGGCGATGGACTTATGTCTTATCATACTCTTATGGACTGGTATCTATTTATAATAAATAATGGGGATTTTATGGTACTTTGAGGATTTTTATGGTCTTATGGTTGTTCTCGACGACGGGGTCGCTGGATGAGATAATGGGTGATTTTGTGGGAGAAATGTATTTCGATTTATATGTCCTCGAATATGTTTGATTTACATATTCAAGGTCGCTTCAAGGGAAATATGTTTGACTTACATATTTCCCTCGATGATTGCGATTTATACGAAGTTAGGTGTTTTGTTTCAAATTTGTGAGTTCTAATATGTTTGTTTGGTCTTATTTAGATTTATATGATTTTGTGTGTGATTGTGCGTGGGGACATATTTGATTTATATATTCACACATAGGGGTGTAAGTGAGCCGAGCCGGCTCTTGAGTTATTCGAGATCGACTCGAGAAAATCTCGAAATCGATTCGAGGTTAATCAAGCCGAGCTCGAGCTACTCGATTAAGTATCAAGCTCGAACTTGAGCTCAGTAATACTTGATTCGATAGGCTCGCAAGCCTAATCGGGATTTACTAGATTTACCATTTTATCCTTATTATACTCACTTATTCACATATATACCCTAAATATATAATTAAAAATTAATATTAAGTATTTTATTTTATGCTTTTTAGATTTTTTTATTAATATCATGTAAATCGAGCCGAGCCGAGCTTGAGCATATCGAGTTTTCAAACGAGCCGAGCTCGAGCTTGAGAAAATTGAGCTCGTTCGAGCTCGAGCTGAGCTCGAGCTTCGATTTTTGCAGTCGAGCTCGAGCTTGAGCCTGACAGTGTTCGGCTCAGCTCGATTACACCCCTATTCACACATACCTTTGAGTATGTTTGACTTACATATTCTGAGGTATTTTTACAAAGATATGTTGGATTGACATATTTTTTGTCCGTGTGATGCTCGTGGCTTACAAGAATATATACTCTTTATGGTTTTATATGGTTGAATATATGGTGGGTTTATATGGTGTTATGGGATGGTTTGAATCGCTCTAAATTGAAATTCAGTGAAGTGTCGATCACTTGGATTAGGATGGATTTATATATTTTCTTAAGGGGAGGGGCATGATTGACTTACATGCTAATTTATGGTGTAATACCTGGGTAACAATTTTGATAAACAGGTTATTTCTACCTTATCTACAATAACTTGGGGAACTCCGGTGGATCTTGGACTTTTGAGGGGATGATCTAACTATTTTAGGTTTGCATTAATCATGTTTGGAAAATAAATGTCTGAGATTACATGGGCACCAGGTCGTCAAGTGGAGCTTCTAGTTCACTTCTAAGACCAGCTTTCAATATGGCATTGCTCTTGCAGGATATCCACCATTTGGATGACGAGGGTTGGTTTATGTCACCTTTCCAAAATGTGAAGGGAGTAAGATTGTTAATGATGCTCTCCACGTCTGGATCGAAAGCGATATTGATTGCAGCGAGCTGAGCCTTGATTCGCTCTGTGGCATGACGGACCATTCTCGGCCTCCTCTTGCCATTTTGCCCAAGCAGAGGGTTGTGTTCTTTTAGTCCGCCATTAATTCATCCCTGGACGCACCCATAAGTCTTTTCCCCATCTCGCTCCACAGAAATGTGCGGTGACCTTTAGCTTCTCCTTCATCTACTCCTTCTTCACTAGCTATGCGAATGTCACCAACTCCCCTTGAGTTAAGGATAGTTGTTGTGTTTGTTTGTCCGCTTGTGCTGTTAGCTCGTCACAGGTTTTTTGCAGCTCGCTATCAGTAGAGGTTGTCTGGAAATGGTTCGGCAAAGCATCTACTAGAGGTTCAAGCTATGTTTCAAAGGGGAAGATAAGATACGTTAAGTATGTGGCAAAGATACATTTGAAGAATATATTCTCGAAAACATAAGTTCACCTGAGTAGTCAACAGGGATTTGAATTGGTCAGCATTGGCGTATTACGCCAGACTCTTCTCTAAATATGGAAACCTCGATGCAGAGCATCACAAGCCTTTAGGAGACATCGATGTTTGGGGATGCGGGCATTTCTCGTGGAGGATCCCTCTCTTGAGTTGCTCTTTTTCCCTTTCCTTTAATCACGACATTCTGAAGAGGCATCCGATATTCAGGGTCCCTGGGTATCTCTTGCCCCTCCTTCTCGGCCATGGCACGATCTAGTTCCTTGTTTACATCAAAGGCTGGAGGTCGTACCGTCGATGTCACCACTGTGCTATAGTCAAGCCGAACAACGGTTGCTCCCTAGGAGCTGGATGAGAGGCAGTTTTCGATGAGGTTATCTGTAGAGGAAAAGGAATAAGTTATTTTATTTTATCATAGGAGTGAGGGAGAAAGAATCTATAACCAAAGGACCTACTCAATTCTGATCTGGTTAGAGGTTGGAGATTAGGTCGCGAGTCAAGACCTACATATGAAAAGATCCTCTTCCACTTTGTGAGTTGCACCACGTCGAAGGGGCGCTTACTCCATTTAGAAAGTTGATCAGATTATTTTTTGTAGAGCATTGGATGTGTTTTTAAAGTAAGGGGATTGTCTTGTTTTGGTGTGTGGTATTGCAGTTTGGCATCGAATGGCCAGGTTTCGGTGATGTGAATGAGAAAGAAATTTTTCTGCCAATCGGGAATGAGAAAGAAATTTTTCTGCCAATCGGGCCCTTTTGATGATGGGTTCACCAAGAAGCGTGGTTTTTCGAGGCGGGCAGAGAGGTAAAAAGAATTCTTTTGATATTTTATTTGAAAAAAAAAATGAAAAAATCCTGGGTCAGGTTGAACGTCGTAATACGTACACAAAATCACATATCTAGTTAGGAACTTAATGGAGTTCGGTGTCATTTGAAGGAGGGGGACTTTATACTTGTTTGCCGTATAAATAAAAAACCAGTGGGGAGGAAACCTAACCCTGCTCTGAGGAGCTCGTCAAGGAATACGATATGATTGGGAGGGAGATGATTTGGGTCATTCTGAAGTATATTCGGAGTGACCATTTTAGCATTTTCGGGAAGGTTGAGTGCTTTCTTAAATTCTTCAAGTTTTTCCCGATTAGGAAGCAACCAGTAGTTTTCTCCGACTACCACAGTGGCTTGAGGTAAAGGAAGTTTGTCGGCAATGGTAGATGGAGGTATCACTGTTACTAGATTCTTGAGGAAGTGTTCAGACTGAGAGGTTGAAGACATATCAAGTTCAACTATGGGAATGCCCTCTGGGATGTTTTCAATTTCAGGATGGGATAAAGGGGGGTCTTCTATTATATTTACAATCAAGTCTCTATCCTCAGTGTAAGCCCTAGTTTGAGCCTCGAGTTCGGCCCAACTAACATCACCCTCTGGTTCATCATTTAAACCAGGTCAGGGTGCAGGAGGGTTTTTCTTGCTCCTCTTACATATTAAAGGGGTTTCGATGGACTCGGTGTCAGAAGAAGTGTGTGGGTTTGAAGAGATAGGGTATTAGGGATCTGAGTTTGAAGGAACTGTGTTCATCATAAATCAATTAACAGGGATAAGAAGACAAAAAATCATACTTAGCATACATAATAATTTTCAGAAAAAATTAAAATGATTATTATCAGGATGAAGGATCAGGGGGGACTTACTCATTGTTCTGATCGATAATTCTGAGGATGGTTGTTGGTGTGTTGCAGATTTTCCAGAAATTCACAAGAGAGAGATTTCTTGCAGAAGAAAAATGGTGTTTTTACTTGTGTTTTTGTTAAAGTGAAGACAAATGGAGGTGGGGTGTTTTGTGTTGGGCGGCGTAAAAAGCTGAAGGGACATAAAGGGTTTTCGAAAGGCGGGAAAGTTGGTAGGGTTTTATTTTGGGCCTTTCATTTTCGGGCCTACCAGATTAAATATATTACGAGGAAACGGGGTTATGACACATGTCCGACATAGTGCAGAAACGTATTTAATGATCTTAATAAGGATGTGATGGTTGAAGGTGGCGTGTTTTTGACTTCTTTAAAATGCATGATTGTATTTTACTTGGTTTTTGTGCATAAGGTATAACATTAGCTCGAAATCGGGTTTTTATACTTCTTATGGTTATGAGCTGATAGGTATTCAGGTCGGTAAGCATGCATCTTTAAGTGGGGGTTTATGAGCGACTTCTTCTTTTGGGAGGTGCAATCCTTCTATGAGAAGAGCGAGCTGTTGGTGGAGTTAGAGACCTCTCATATAAGAGTGGCAAGTTCTTAGGTGAGGTGGCGGGCTCTTATCAGGGAAATATTATTATAATAGCTCGGTATGGAGAGCTGGACTTCATGATTTGCGCGATCTTGCGGCGAACTAACGAAATGGTTTGTGGTTATGAGGCGATGCTTAAGTAATATTGGATGGTTATGGTTTATGGTTTTGGAGTGATTCTTTTTTACTGATTTGTTTTAGGTCAAGTAAAGGGTTTATGATTTCCAGTCGACGTATTCTTTACTTCTTACATATTCTACCTGATTTCATACCTCAATCAGCCAGAATATGGGGGACTAGCTGATACGACATCAAATATTCACGTCGACTACATGCAGGTATTTATCGTAAATTTGGGAAAGCGACCTCATTTCTCATAAGGAGCATTCTTTTTGAGATCTCAGCAACTTACTCTAAGGAGTAGCGACCTAGTGTATGGGAGTAGCGAGCTCTTATACGGGGTAGCGAGCTCTTATGATATGGGTAGAATTATACCAGCTCGACGCTGAGTGGTAGCTTGGCGTTGAGTGTTGGGCCTCATGGTTTTGGGCCTTAGCGGGTTAAATATAGGTTATTTTGTGGGGTCCCGACGAATTAACACTCATGGACAGAATTATAAGCCCACGACTATTCTAGTAATTTAGCGAGAGCTCTATTATTTATGAGAACTTAGCATACAAGAGGAATCCGAATTCTAAGTCGGTTGTAGAATTTATGGTATTATAGTAAGAGAGGGGAACCCTAGATTGGGGAATACTTCTCTTATCTATAAAAAGAGAACTCAAGCCTCACTTTTCTTTTTAAGTTGATTTCATATCCTACGTATTTTGAGCTCTCGAATCTCTCTTGCACTCACTAACTTAAGCATCGGAGTGCCTACGCTGGGACCGTCCACCGCCTTGGTGTTAGGTGTTGTTTTGCAGGATCAATGAGTTCGCCAGGAGTTTCTTGTAGATCAATTAGATCGCTGCAAGATTATTTGGAGCTATTCAAGCCGTTGACTTCGTATTTAAGGTCAGCATCCTATTTTCTTGAGGCACCAATATTTCTGGCCGCATCACATAGTATCATAAATAGTTACTCTAAGTATTAGCCACCGATAATTTAGTTATTTATTTAATCGTTATTATGCGAATGTGTGAATGCGCTCGTGAGCGCTCTTTTAAGAGTTATTATTATGTATTGCTATTTTACGAGTTACTAATCGCAAGTAACTGGAATAATTTATGGTGATGATAATTTGAAAAATAGATTAACAAAATAATATTGTGTACAAAGAATTATTCCAAAACTTGCAATTATAAAATGTAGCGACTTCATGCATTTTATGGATATTGTATGGATATTTGATCCCACTAATTGCGTAATATCATAATTAACTCAAAATAAGTTGCATATTATCATACCACTAATTCATAATTAACTCAAAATAAGTTGCATAGTATCAAAATAGTTACTCTAAGTAGCCACCCAACAGGAGAGTATAAAAAAAATAGTATCATTTTTGATATTGAAATATATCGTAAGATCAATAAGTTAATTCGAGATCTTAAGAGAATATAAGATGGGTGAAAAATATGGGACACTTCATTTCTTCGAAAGACTTTTTAGGAAGACTCATAAAATGGCAGCAAATCGCCTTAGAGGGAAGCCTCTACGCGAGAGAGATGTTTTTTGAAAAATTCTATTTATTCTATTTTCTATTAGTCGTAATTTGTCGTTATATATAACTAGCTTAATGTTGTTAATGTTGGTATAAAATGTTTTTGAGAAAGTTAAATATAGTAATTGTAGTCAAATATTTTAAATATGGAAGAATTATTAGTTTTGAAAATGAAATTTAAATTCTTAATTTATGTTTAAGTAGATTATTAGTGTAGATTTACATTCATAAATCCATGTTAGGATAAGTAGAAATTTAATGTTTAAAATTAGATATTTGAATATATTTGTATACATTTTGGAAGGTGAAGAGGGGGTGAGAGTAAAGAAGGAAATGTCCACAGAGAAATATTATCTATATGCAAGTTTCTTTATTTATGGAAATAGAATTATTAAGGCCCTGTGCCCTAGGTTCGAAGTACCAGATTGGTATTTCAAATACCAAATAATCAAATGTTGTAAGATTCTCAAAAATTAAATATTCAACCAATATTTTTGTAACCCTAATTTATATCCTATTAACATATATTATTAAATACTACTAAATACAATATTATAATACAATATCATTCAGTTTTTATATATGATTTGACATTTACATTAAAGTTTTATGAAGCACTAATACGTGTACGGGATACTGATACGATACGATACGGGTATGGAGATACGTCATGTGTTGAAATTCTAATGATACGGGTACGGTAGATATATACATATACATATAGTCATATTAACTAAAAAAACTAAAATTTCATAAATAGTTAAATTTCAAAGTTGATAAGTTTCAAAAATACATTAAAAAAAGTAAATTATTTTTAAAATAAAAAAATATACTTTTTCTTTCTTGAAACCTATAAACATTTTTACTATCTCTCTCAATTTATAGTTCCATATTTGGATGAATTAAAATTCTCATTACCTTTTATTTATTAAATTCAGGAGTCGAGATGGTCAAAATTTTCTTTAAAACACTGACAATTTATGGGTACGTATTGATACATGTTCGCATAAGTGTCGTATTCAGTAAGTACCCGGTGCGGGTACGACATCCTCATAGAACTATCTGTGCTTCATAGTTAAAAAGTAAAAGATTACTATGCCTTAAGGGGTTGGGCCTCCTATGCCTTAAGTGTTGGCCCGCAAACTATTGAATTTCTTGAATTTTAATTAGTTTGAGTTTTTTCTGAAAGTTTCCAACCTTATTTGGTTCCTAAGTTAATGATTGACATAGAATTTTAATTCCTACGATTTTTGTAACATCCCTAATTTTTATTATGTATACATTTTAAACTTTAAGCCCTTTTCGGTTAAACTCTCGTGTGATAATTTTGTGATTTAGTTTAGAATGGTCCAAAATCTTTATTTTAATTTATTATATTTCATTGTTTTAAAGGTCATTCTCCTTTGATTTAAACTTGGGTCCATTAAAGAAAGCCCACAAGCATTCTAGAATTCTTCAAATTCCCTTCTTTACGGTTCTACAAACACTCCTAATTGGTTACAAACTCTTAAACCTAAGTTAGTAATCAAAACCTATTTTTAATCACATCACATTCGGCCGCAATCACTTTCAAAATAACTTTTCCCATCACAAAAGCATAGAAACACAAACTTCAGTTACGCAGCCGATTTTTCACACTCCCTTAGAAGCAACCCAAGACCCGTCGTCTAGTCTCAGCGTGATCATCTTCCTCAAGCAGAAAATCATGTAAACAACGGATGATAACAATCTCGAGCATATCGCAACCAGGGACACGAAGATCGTCCACCGTCTCTGTTTCCATGAGCAACTGTTTCGGAACCAAGCCACGAAGTAGCATCGAATCTCCAAAACCCATGAACCATGTCCTCGAATCAGGCCCAGGATCAATGCCATCAAAATCGGTGAACCAGCACTACCCAACTTCGAGACGCCATGAACACTCAGCCGGTTTAGGGCCCACGAATTGAGACCGGACCCAACTGCCGACGCCGCCCTCTCCATTTGTCGTCGCTTACCAAACGGAGCGGCGCATGCATTTCTTGCTGCTGCCCTCTCTGATTGCCTCCCATCCTCACCACAAAGCCGGAGAAGCCGCCACAGTCGCGTTCGAGCGCCACCGTTGCTACCAGCACATCATCACTGCCGCAGCCGCTGGATCCCTCGCCAACGCCGGCCGTCGATTCCAGTCGGCATGAAGCCCGTCGCCTCGCCTACCAAATGGAGCGGTGCCTACACTTTTCCGCCACCGCAGTCGCTGCCAACCGCAGCCACGCTTCCGCCTTCCTAGGCTTCGCCGGTGATGAATTGAAGTAGGAGAGGAAAACTGGTCACCGGCACAGCTTCTGGAATCACGCCTCAATCACTCAAGGCCGCCATTGATTCGCCGATTGTTGATTGCCGATTTCGGACTTTGAAGAGAAATGGAGAAGGAATTTGGGAAAGAGAGACGTGAAATTGAATTAGGGTTGGAAAATCCTTTTTATACCCAGCCATATCCCAAGTATTACCAATTGACCCCAAGAGCCTTTAAATCATTCAATTGAACTCCAGTTTATTCAAACTCCCCCAAACTTACCAAGAAACACCATTCCAGCCCACAGAGCTTTCATGTTATCTTCTTTCCACCCTCCAGCTTCATGAACTTTACAAAAACAGCCCATTTGACTTGACTTCAAGGTTTGACCGATAATTATTTCAATTATTCCTATTTTAAGTTTATTAAGTCCTATTTTCTATAATAAATTAAATTACGTTTTCATGTAGGAGCATTGGTTTTGAGACTCATGATTTGAAACACGATCATTCGCATATTTCAAAGATCACAAGCGTCAGTCTAAAGGTGGGGATATTTAACTCAAAACCTTTTTAAATTTAAGTTCATATTCATTGCTCGATATGTTATAGTTTATGGTGATTACATGACAATTATACAATTGTGGCCTTCGGGAATTTGACTATGTATACATAGAGTCGCGCGACAGCACAGAATAATTATTGATCAGGGGCCGTAAATAGGTCAGGGGTCTACGGATCCTCGATTTTCCGCTAGGACTCGTTCGCAAGTGTGGTCGGAGTAATTGCTTTTTATGATACCACTGTCGTTGTATTTTAGGATATTCGTTGCAATATAACCATGAACTCGCGTACGGGGTAATAAGAATCTTAAAGTCTCGCCTCGACACATTTTCGTTTCCATTTTATCTTCCTTTTCTATTTGATGTAATATATCTTTGTTAGTTCAATTTAATTCTCATTGTTACCCTAATTTTTTTATTGTATTTCCAATAGTTACTTTAATATATTTTCTCTAATTTATTTATATATATTTAATATATAATTTTCTTTTCTAGGAAGTAATTTTTTAAATAATAAATGCAATTGACTGCCATTTTGAAATTATTATTTTAGAGATTTTTATTTTTCTGAAAGACGAATGATGAGATTTCAAAGTATGAATGACTATTAGGCGGAAAGTAATGATGATGGTGAAATCGATATTAAAAATAATAATGAGTGTATGATAAAATTTATAACAATAATTGTGTAATAATAATAAAAGATTTGATATATTTTTTGGAAAGATAAGTTAAAGTGATTGGTGTAGGTAAAATAAAAATAAATGTAGCCAATTGTTGGAAACCGATTTTAGCTCAAGTGATATATAGCGTCTTTTACTGGCAATCAAATTCGAGTTGATTCCACAGGTGTACATGTGTGACTATTTTCATGTTTATTGACAATTTATTAGGTGCATTTAGGAGTATCCTGTTTTACGTGATGATATATGATAGTTATACGTGATAATATGTGATAGTTATATGTGATGATATGTGTCAAAAATTTAGAGTTTAGGGTTTACTTTTCAATTTTAGGGTTTAGTTTTACATTTTAGGGTTTAATTTTCCATTTTTAGGGTTTAATATTTCATTTTAAAATTTATTTTTTTATTTTTTATTTAATTTTTCATTTTAGGATCCCGACAAAAATCAATCATTCTGCCGGTTATATGTGATGATATGTGGTAGTTATATGTGATGATATGTGTCAGTTATATGTGATGATATATGATAGAAATTTAGAATTTAGAGTTTAATATTCAATTTAAGGGTTTAATTTTTTATTTTAGGAATTAATTTTCTATTTTTAGGGTTTAATTTTTTATTTTAGGTTTGTTTTTTTAATTATAGGATTTTAAATTTTAAATTTAGAATTTCAATTATTTGTGATGATATGTATCAGTTATATGTGATGATATGTACCAGTTATATGTGATGATATATGTCAGTTATATGCGATGATAAATTAAATTACAGGGTGCACCTTACAAGGTGAACCTGGGTCCATGGTATACTCTCTCGTTTATTGAGAGTACTTTTTTTGTTATTTTATTTAAGTCATCCCAATATATATCCAATTGCTGAGTCATTATACCGTGCACATGGGTACACCTTGCAAGGTGCACCATCTAATTTAATTTATCATCACATATAATTGGTACATATTATCGCATATAACTGATACATATTATCAAAAATAATAGAAATTCTAAATCTAAAATTCTAAGATTTAAAAAAAAATTCTAAAATGAGAAATTAAACCCTAAAAATAGAAAATTAATCCTTAAAATGAAAATTTAAACACCGAAATTGAATATTAAATTTTAAATCCTAAATTTCTATTATATATCATCACATATAACTGATACATATCATCACATATAACTGACACATATCATCACATATAACTGGTAGGATGATAGATTTTTTTTAGGAGCCTAAAATGAAAAATTAAATTAAAAAATAAAAAATTAAACCCTAAAAATGGAAAACTAAACACTAAAATGTAAAACTAAACCCTAAAATAGAAAAGTAAACCTTAAACTCTAAGTTTTTGTCACATATTATCACCTATAACTACCATATTCACACGTATAACTGTCATATATCATCACGTATAACTAAATGATAATAGGCTTTTATAGGGTGCACTTAATAAATTGCATCAATTGCTAATGCTGGCATCGTTTAAAATAACCAGCTACGAAATTAAAATTTAATACCCCTTGCAATGCATTTTTCAACATATGGTGATCTGTGTATATTTTTTGGGTCGACTAGGTTTAGACGTGTGAATTTGTTTCGATTCAAGGTCCACGATTCATTTAATCATTGATTTCAGTTTACCGTTAAATAGAACCGTGAACCAGTTTCGTCGGTTCGATTACGGTTCGTAAAACTTTTGAACTGAAATCGTTGTTTTAACCGAAAAATAAAAAAATTGATTAACCATCAGTTAAACTAGACAGTTAGAGAACCATTTAAAACCAGCGGCCTAGATGATAAAGCCGTTGATGATCAACGACTAGAAAAAATAGCCGTCGGAAAAAACCCCGACCGGTTTGAACCAAAAACCAACGATTCCAACGACTATTTTTTCAATTTTTTTAAATCTATCTCTACATATATAAATACCCCAGCCTCCAACACCAATACTCACACTAATTCTTCTTCTTCTTCTTCTTCTTCTTCTTCTTCTTCTTCTTCTTCTTCTGTTGCTTCTTCTTCTTCTTCTTCTTCTTCTTCTTCTTCTTATATTTTCAAACTTTAAGTTGTGAATTTGTGAAAAAGAATATTATCAATAATCAATCTTCTTCTACTTCTTCTCTTTTTTATAATCTTTTTAGTATTAATATTATTATGCCAAACTCTTTTCGTAATACTAATACTAATCAAGGTTGAGGACATCGAGGCTGAGGTCGAGTTAGAGATCGAGGACCTTCGGCCGTTACTGATGATTATATTTACAATGAGATGACGGTGCAGGAAATTGGTTAATTATTTAGCCAAATCCGATTCAATGAGGATTCACCCACCTCCGACGAATCCGAACCACCGGCCCTCGTTAATAGTGATGAAGATAAGGAAGAAGGGAATGTTAATCGTGCTATGATGTCACCGCCTCAAAAAAACCCAAACACAAAGGAATACCAATCCTCTATCTTTAGATATGATTTCACAAAAATAATAATTGATGATGCAAGTCGGGTACAATGCAACTATTGCTCGAAAAACTACGCATAAGGTTGTAATAATACCATCTGCGGGACAATGACATCACACATGGAGAAGAAGCATTCCGAAGAATTCGGTGTTGATAGCTCTCAAATGCAAATAAATTTTTTGTCTTCATCTACCCTCGGGGCCGGCGGTCAAAGTAAGAGTTCTAATTTATTTCAATATGGGGAAATTGATCATAGATTTTTATTTTTTTTGCAAGATTTGTTGCTGTTATAGTCTTCCTTTTAATCATATGTATAGTAGTTAAGGGGAAATTACCATTTAGTGACAAAACCAAACTTGTATCTACCATTTAATCCTTTTAATTAGTTTTGTCCCATATAGGCCAAATTAATATTATTAATTAATAAATGGTAAATAGGAATGAACTGTATCGCCCTAAATAAACTCACGATACCTTTTCCTCAACTGACTACAAATTTCTAAACTCACGATACCTTTTCCTCAACTGACTACAAATTTCTTGTTCTGTTTGGAAAATGAAGACTGATTACTCTGATAATTTCGTTTCATATTTATTTTCCCATCCAACTCCTGGAAGTCGCTTTTCACCATCATCTCACAAATTTCGAACTCAAAATAAAGCCTTTTAGAATTTATCATATCACAAATTTCGAACTCAAAATAAAGCCTTTTAGAATTTCATACAAATTTCGAACTCAAAATAAAGCCTTTTAGAATTTATCATATCACGAATTTCGAACTCAAAATAAAGCCTTTTAGAATTTCATAATTTCATAAAATTGTGCTAAGACGAGATTTTATGAAATTCTAAAAATTCATAGAAACAAGTATGAGATTCTTAAAAAACATGTATGAAATTCAATTATCAACGTTAACTAAAGATTTTATGAAATTCTAAAAATTCATAGAAACAAGTATGAGATTCTTAAAAAACATGTATGAAATTCAATTATTACCGTTAACTAAAAAATAAGTATGAAAATTTATAAGAAGAGAGTATGAAATTAAATCCTAGGAAAGAAACTCAATCATATCCTAAAAGAATCAATCAAATCCCGTTAAATTAGTATAAAATTCTAAAAGGTTTCCAAATTAGTATGAACTCAAACATATCCTAAAAGATCAATCAAATCCCGTTAAATTAGTATGAAATTCTAAAAGGTTTTTCAAATTAGTATGAAATTCTTATATCCCATTTAATTAGTACGAAATTTTATTTTATTAGTATGAAACTTTAAAGGAAAGTATGAAATTCCTTCGATTGTGAAATCGTGTGAATTGTATTTTGAAAATTGTGTGAATTGTAATGACACGTGGAATATCGAATCATGGAATGGAATAAACGTTTGTGTGCAGATAACTTTTGAATGAAGTTAGGGATTTGTAGAAGATGGTTTGTATTAATTTAGTTCCAATGGGGGTAAATTTGTAATGTATGTATATGAGTTAAATATAAAAATATATAAAGAAATTTACTAGATGTGCATTTAATCCATGTAGGACTAGCATTTATGTAATAAAGTTACTCGTGATCTTGATAAAATGGTTGGTGAAATAAATTAATTTCGACTTCCTTATTTCATAATTTGCCACATAACATTTCAATATGTTCATAAATTTGGACGAATTTCCATCATAATAATACTTATATGAGAATTACATGTCATTATATTAATAATTCTTGTACTTTGCAAAAATATTTGATTTCACATACACAGTTTAATACTCAACATTCCGGATAAATATTTCGCGCAAAATATCCCCTAATTTATCCGAGTATCATTTAAGTAGAAAAATATTTTAAATTTCATTTGATAATGTCGCCGCTAATACGCCTAGTTTAGAATTGCTAAATAGTTTTTGTCAACCTTCTATTTGTGGCAATCTTTTTCATATTAGATGTATTTGTCATATATTAAATTGGGACAATTCTCATACACTCCAATAGGAAAACATTATTTCTCAAATAATACATTAAAATTATTAATTTCTCATTTACTTATCAACTTATAATTTAATCAAAACTAATACATAGGATTAGTTTGCCCTTACTAGCTAATTTTATTTTATTTTTCAGTTTTCTTTTTCTTCTATCCCATTTAATCCAGAATTTTACATAAAGTGAACCCTTATTATCCATTTTTTTTTCTCTTTTTCAAATTTAATCCTAATAAAATCCATACTACTCTAGTTAATTTCATACTACTTGATGAAGATTCACATAATATCGTGGAACTTTATATTAATATTTATTTGCGGGCAGAATTTCATATTATATCTATTTAATTTCATACTAGTATTCGTCTAAAGACCGAATTAAATATCACATCTATTTAATTTCATACTATACTCACTGGACTTTCATACTACTATTCGTTTAAGGCAAAGACTTGCGTTAGGCCAGATTGACGGGTCATGACCCGTTAGGCCATCTGACCCAATACTATAATGTATTGGTTTTTGTACTATAATGTATTGGTTTTTGTACTCAACAGTATTGGTTTTTCATAAATATCTGACCCGTGTTATGATTTATTAGTTTTTGTATTATGATGTATTAGTATTATGATGTATTGATTTTTTATTATAATGTATTGGTTTTTGTACTATAATGCAATGGTATAAAATTTTGGCCTAACGGATGATCCGTTAGTCCGGTATAACAAGAGTGTTGTCCTTCGTTTAAAGACCCGTGTTATGATTTATTGGTTTTTGTATTATGATGTATTAGTATTATGATGTATTGATTTTTTATTATAATGTATTGATTTTTGTACTATAATGCAATGGTATAAAATTTTGGCCTAATGGATGATCCGTTAGACAGGTCTAACAAGAGTGTTGTCCTTCGTTTAAAGACCGTATTATTAACTACAGCCTTTTAATTTCACATTATTCGACGTAATTTCATACTACATCATTCAACTACATCATTCAAATTTCATACTAGATCGTGAAATCTCTTATAAGTATCTCTTACCACTTTCATATTAATTTCAACAAAACATATTTCGTATTAAAAATAATCAAATTTTATCTTCAAAATAATCATACAAATACAACGTATTTTTTTTCTTACTTGCTCTATCAAATTTCCTACTTACCCTGTTTAATCACACATTGTTATTATATCGGAAAATTGAGAAGATAACTAATTTTCTAGGATTTTGTTGCATCAGTCCCGGATTTCTACTTTCAATGGCGAACCATGTTTTCTTTTTTCAATTTAATTCACCTCCGCCCCCAAATTGGGTAGTTAGATTTTTGGTTAAAAAAAACATTGCTAGTTGGGATCACCATATTCATATCTGCAATGACTTAATAGTAACAGATAATTTGCAATTCATTATAATTATAATGAATCTGCCTTAGAGTTTACAATCTCAAAGAGTATCACACCGTGCATAAGAAAATCACAGACCCGCTGGGCCTGACATAGTAAGTCCCAACAAATTATTACTCACAATTTTTTGTAATCGGATTTTTAGTTTACTCAATGAATTTGATAGAACTTCTTGTAGAAGAAGAGGCTGAGAACTCGAAGTTGAGTATCAAACTCAATTCGTTACATGTACGAGACACCCTACGAGAAATAAGAAAGAGGACGGCGAATGAAATCACGAGGAAGAGGGTTTGTGGTTTGAGAAGATTATGAGAAAAAAAGTATATATATATATAGTAGATGTTTTTTTAAGGTGTTGGGATATTTTTAATAATTTAAATTATAATTTTGGGTTTAATGGAATGTATTTGATCTAGATGTGAAGAAACAAAATTAAATGATTATTTCGGAATTAGTATATATCTAAGTGTACTGCATGAGAATTATCCATACTAAATTTTTGTGTTCAAGGTTGTTTAGCTACTTTCAAAAATGAAATTGCTTCAATTAGAAGTGCCGTATTTTATATTTCAAAAAATAATCCGATTACAAGAAAATGACAAACATATTGCCAACAATGGTCACATCCCAAAAAAACTTCTATTGATGTGCCGAATTGTTAGAACTGACTTATAAATTGCTAAATGATTCTATTGATTATAGAGAAGTATTGTGTTCTTTTTTTTGTTTACTAGTGGGATGATTGTTATAATATAATGTTGCTCTTAAATAATTTTAACGACGCAACTGTGACGTATTTTACATTTCAAAAAATAATCCGGTTACAAGAAAATGACAAACATATTGCCAACAATGGTCACATCCAAAAAAACTTCTATTGATGTGCCGAATTGTTAGAAGTGAACTTATAAATTGATAAATGATTCTATTGAATATAGAGAAGTATTGTGTTCTTTTATTTTTTTACTGGTGGGATGATTGTTATAATATGATTTTGCTCTTAAACAATTTTAACGACGCAACCGTAACTTTATCTGGTGTTTATTATCCACATCTATACTTCTTCTTAATCAATGTAATCAAATTGTACTTATTAGTAATTCTTTACTCGCGTCGCATTAATTAGGTGGTGACTGAAATGAGTCAAATATTTCCTATACATTCACGATGGTTTTTTGATTGCGAAAATTTTAGAACCGACTTATCGAACTGAAGGTTTAGAAATTTTGCTTTCAACTTATTATGAAGCATTAGGGGCTTGTTTTAGAAAATTCAGGCATTGAGACTCTTAGTCCCTTACTTTGAATCAACAAGTAAAACAATCTTTATTTACTCTTTTTAATGAGTACACCCAAATTCTAGCGATTTTAATGATCCACCTTCACATTCACCTTCCCCCAATGTTGGTCTTATTTCTAATGTAAGACCATTGTTGTACGACCTTCGACAAACTGTAACCACATATGAGGTTGATTGAGGAAACATTCACCTTCCACCAATGTTAGTACTATTTCTAATGTAAGATAATTGTTCAACGACACTCGACAAACTATAGCCCCGTATAATGAGGTTGATTGGGGATATTAAGCGAAAATGACAAAGAGTTGGTGCTAGTCCAACTCAAGATTTAAAACCTTATTTAAATAATTTTGAATCGGGAAGTATTACGAAAAGATCCGGTGGTACTAATGATCTTGTGCAGTTTTGGTCGAGAATGACTTCTATTTTATCTTCACTTTCTAGACTTGTAAAGGAAATTCGCGTCGTTCTTGTTTCAATTGTTTTCGTTCAACAAGCCTTTAGTACGGGAGACTTTGTGTTGCGACGTTCGAAATTATCTACAAATTTAGAAAATCAAATTTTAATGAATGATTGCATTAAAGCTAAAAACGCGAACAAAACTACAATTTGATGAAGGTGAAGAGAGCGATCATGACGATAGCACTTCGGGAACCAACAAATTAACGAAGACGAGCCTTTTCCACTATCCACGCATGTAAGTGAGGTTAGTATAGGAACTACGTGCACTTTGATTCCTATATGATGATAAGCAGATAAGTTAATTCCAATATTATAAGTTTGAATTTTGAATTTTAGTTTATAATATTAGAATTAAAATCAAGTTCTTTTTTCAAAAAAATTAATTTATAAATACTTTAAAAAAATCCGAACTATGTTGATTTTGATTCCTCTACAATACGTAGGTAAGTTAATTCCAATATTAAAAGTTAAAATTTTAAATTTTAATTTCTAATATTTGAATAAAATCAAGTCTTTTGATTAAAAAACATTTTTTTACACATAATTTTTCAAATTTTATTTAAACTTTTCGTTTATTTTTTAACTCTTTTTTTTTTTTTTTTTTTTTTTTTAATTCTGTTCAAAAAAACTAACCGCCGATGAAAATATCGATCGGTTTTAAACGGATTGACACGCCTCTCTTAGATACAAACACACAGTTAGCATACACAGTATTAATCACTACTGAGTACTGACAACTCCTAAGAAAGAAAATAAAATTAAAATTAAATGGAGAAGATGGGGAAAAGATTTGTTGGTAAAGTGGCTATAGTCACGGCTTCGACTCAGGGCATCGGCTTCGGCATAGCTGAGCGGCTCGGCTTGGAAGGCGCCGCCGTCGTTATCTCCTCGCGCCGACAAGTAAGCTCTCAAAATTCCTCTTCTTCTTCAGCTGTGTTTCAATCGAGATCTGTTCTTTGTTCTCGGATTTTTCGGAGAATTCTATGCTTTCCGTATGGTTTAATTGGTTAGATTGGGCGTTTTTTAATTTCTGGTAAACTTATTTTTTTTTCCCTTACTATTTTTCTCGTTGTTTTTGCTGATTAGTTTTGTTGGGCTTTTGCAGAAAAATGTTGACGAAGCAGTGAAAAAGCTCAAGGGTCAAGGAATTGAAGCGCTAGGTTTAGTTTGCCACGTTTCGAATGCACAACAAAGAAAGGATCTGATCGATAAAACCATTGATGTAATGATATCAATTACATGTATATTTCTCGAAGTTCAATTTTATCTGTTTGTATATCTGATTTTATTTATGAATTAGGACTAAGTGCTATCTTTGCTATTATTACATTTTAGATTGGAATATCTTTAATTCCCTAGTTTGGGTTCATGAGAATTGCATTTTTTGTATTTATATCAGTCACCTTGTTTATAGTTTGAACTTTGAAATTCAGAAATACGGAAAAATAGACGTAATTGTGTGCAATGCTGCGGCCAATCCTACTGTCGAAGGCATCCTGGAAACAAAAGAATCAGTCCTCGACAAACTATGGGAGATCAATGTGAAAACCTCCATTCTTCTTCTACAAGTACGAAAAATCCAGGGTGAAATTTTATGTCGATTATTTGTAGCATTATTTTGTTAAAAAAATTACATTTTATTTGTCCGACCGTGTCAGGAAGCAGCCCGTCACTTGCAGAAAGGCTCTGCGGTCGTGTTCGTGTCGTCTATAACTGGCTATCAGCCACCTCAAGGTTTGGCTATGTATGGTGTCACCAAAACAGCCCTTCTTGGGCTCACAAAGGTACTTAGTTGTAATCCAAGTCAATATATGTTCTTTGTCGCAATTCTTTTATGTGATGTTCACAAGTTTTTGGTTTTTATTAGGCACTCGCGTCTGAGATGGCTCCAAATACTCGTGTAAATTGTATTGCTCCTGGTTTTGTTCCGACTCACTTTGCATCTTTTCTTACAACAAATGAGAGCATAGTAAGCTTTTAATGCTTTACTTATTATTGTATCCTTTTATTTAAATGATTATGTTGGCAACCACTTAAAAAAATAAGAAAAGAAAAGGACGGTTTCAGAGTATGGGTAGAAGGAAAAAAGTAAAAGAAAATTAGCGTGTCTGATTCTGCTTCTAGTTTGACCTTTATTTTATTCAACTTTTAGCTTCTATCTGCAGATACAAACTAGTAATTTATGATATCTCAACTAGTTTTGGCTTCTGCTACAATAAATCACTTGGTCTAAGGCACTAGTTTTTGCAAACACCTCCCTTATGCTGATAGAACAATCTATGTTAACGGACTAACAAGGGATTGTGGTTATGTTTATAGAGGAATAGCCTTGTGGAGAAGACACTTCTCAATAGACTAGGAACCACACAAGACATGGCTGCAGCAGCTGCATATCTGGCTTCCGATGATGCTTCTTATGTAACTGGAGAAACGTTAGTAGTTGCAGGAGGAATGCCTTCTCGACTCTAATTTGTGGTTTATGGACTTATGAAGGTGATGTGGAGCCACCCTTAATAAAGCAAGACGTGCATTTATATTTTTGCTGTTTTTTACTCTACTAGTGATCTTATGGACTAATTCAAATCTATAATAATAATAAATGATTTTACTCTTTCATAGATTAATGGCTTTAAGATATCTAAGCCCCTGTTTCAGCTAATTGTTTGAGTTATCGAATGGGATTTCACAAAGAGTCATTTGAAATCTGTTTTCACAGACTCCTCAAATCCAATCATTCAATTCCAACCCAAATGCAACCTAAGAACATAGACAATATGTACATAAATATCAGAGTAATAATCGTAGAAGTCAACCTAATGTACAATGAGAGCAGAAAAGTTAGGGAAAGAACATGAAAGAAATTGGTTGAAGCAGCTAGTAATCTGTCCAGCCTCACATTTTTCCTATTTGCATGGAACATGAAGCTGAAAGCCTGAAATAAAAATATGTCAAAATCAGTAGAAAACTTCTTAGAGATTTTTAAATAAGGTTGTAATATGATTACATAAGAAAGAAAAATTATTTTTTACAACTTGTACTGTAAGGATTTTATGCTTTGCAACCTTTGTTGTTGTTGTTGCATATAACAACCCGTAATATACGGAATTTGTTATTTACTACTTCTGCCTCATAAAGTTATCGGATTCACGCACATGTAACACATGCGTCATTTTGTTGGTCTTTTTGACGAAATATCAGTCGTACGTTGCAAATAATAATTCAATTATAGTACGAGTTGTTATTTGCACAAAAAACACTTTAGGTTGTAAAATGTAATATTCATATAATACATATCGTAAATAATTATTTTCTCGAAACGTAACAAATTTATGGTACCCAAGTTTTTAACTTTTAAACCATTTTTAAGAAAGTCACTGGCATTTGAGTCGCCAGTGGAATGTTGTAATCCCTTGTGGTACTATTCCAGATGTTGGCGCTGGCTTCAGGGTTGCACGTAAGCGTTGCGGTGGAGCTTTGGAGGGATTTTAAATTTGGGTATGGAAGATAATAAATAAAATATTTTAAATTATTTAACCGTTGAAAAAAAAAATAACATTCAAATAATTATAATTACAAATGAATCAATCTAGTTGAAAGTAGTCTAAAATAATTATTGAGAATTTGTAAAAACACAAGTCCCAAAATAAATTCTTTCCATACTTATGGTAGCCATATGAAGAATGAACTTCATACACAAATAAACGATCAGATAAAAACATAATTTTTTGTTTTGACAAGCATCACTGAAAGGGCACAAACACAACAATCTTGATTTTATTTTAAAAAATAATAATCAACAATCGGAGGGAAATTACATAAGAAGGATAAACTTTACTCCAGCCGAAATCTCTATTCCTTTTGGGAACTTGATAATCAATCGGTATCAATCAAACATCTTTTAACCTGTCAGAAGAAAATAACTCAAGAAATATGATCTCTCTAAATCGAATTATAAGAATTACAAGAGAGTTATAAGAGGTAATCAAAGACGGATATAGAAAATTTAGTTTGTGGGGGAACAAGTCACCAATACAAACAACAAAACAATATACAATAAAGACAAAAAACTGATTTGCTAGGTTAAATCAAAACGTATCAATAAGTAACTAATTACCTCACGAAATCGATTCGGCTTGACAAAGATTTCTTAAAGCATATTTCCTCTTAATTATATCACTGTCATCTGAATAAAAATCGACGATTTTTTTTTTCTTTCTCAGTATTAATGAAGATTCTTAACATCCATTGTGGTTAAACTTTCATCATCATTTGAGGCTTGATCCATAGGTATTTGACGCAGTTTCATAAAATGAAAAATTATTGATTGATGTAAACGAATTTTGTGTACTTGCTTAGAGGATCATGTTCTTTGTGTTCTCTGTATGGAAAGAAATGTTGAAATATCTTTATCATTCATTCTCTTCCTTCTACATTAAAAATAATATACACTCAAATACTCAATTATACAAATGAAAGAAGCCAATTCTTCTTCTTTTTCTTCTTCTTCTTCTTCTTCTTCTTCTTCTTCTTCTTTAAATCAAGATCTCGATAGATAAAATAAATCTTCTTACACAAACCAAATTAAATCACATTGTTACAACTCACAACCGACAATGATACAATTACAAACCAAATTAAATCTCAAACCATTATATATATAAAATTTTGAACCGACTAATAAATTATATCAACAAAAAATAAAATTAACATCAAAAGTTAGCTAAGATTTAAACCCAAACAATAATACATATTATTTTTCCAGCAAAACTTTTAGAAAAATCGAATTAGGTAATTTAGGCATTATAATGTCCAAAATCAATATATTCTCAAATCAAGATTAGGGGTTATAAAATTTAAATAGAAGAATTACGTTGTAATTTGCTACTTGATTTAATCACGTGACAAATAGAAGTTGGAGCCGAAACTATTTCCCATCACCCCGTTGAGAAGTGTTGTGTGATTATATGATATTGTGAAAGTGCAAGTAATTATTGTTTTAATTTTTTTTTAATAAATTTGAGTTGATCAAATATCAATTAGTAAAGTAGGCTTAAACTTAGGTTGGACCAAAAGCTTCTCCTCCCCTAAGCACAATTTTGATCGATACTTATTATTAATTTTTTTTATTTATATATTTTTTTATTCTAAGAAAAAAAAAAAAAAAAAAGGTAATTTGGTGGCAAATTATTAGATGGACTCAAGTGCACCTTACAAGGTGCACCATGTTTCCCATATGAAACCTATTTTCAGAATTCCACGCACTTCTCTGTCTTTCTTTAGATTTTTCTCACGCGTCTCAAACACTTCTCTCGTTGTTTTTTCAGCAATCCATCGCTCTTCTCCAGGAATTCCATCACCGGCGATCCCATCGAATTCAACAGCAACGGATTTCCCCTTCGATTTTAACAGCAAATAATTGTGAGTTTTTCTTCGATTTCCATCTAATTGGCTTCAAATTACCACCGAAACAATCGTTGCTCCACCTCTAACAAACAAATCCTTTCAATTCCAATGGATATGAATCGTTTCGAGGGTAAGTTATTTTTTAAAGTTGATTTATTTTTGTATTCAATTAGGTTATGCTATTTTTCGTTTTTGTTGATGCAGCTCTTCCGATTTGTATCTTTCCTGCAAATATTCCAGTTTTTGGTTTTATATTTGACATAGATTAAGGGTTTAGGGTTGAGTTTTTCATTTTTTAGGGTCAGGATTTTTGATTTTTGCTGATGATATGTGAGAGTAATATGTGATGATATGTTTCATTAATGTCAAATGATAACTGAAAGATATTTAGGTTTTTCGATTTTTGCTTTGTGTTGATGATATGTAGCAGTAATATGGGATGATATGTCGTAGTAATATGTGATGATATGTGGCAGTAAAGTGTGATTTCCTATGTTTTCAGAATGGTTACAAATTATGGATGCCAAGATAATTATTGGTTACTAAGGCTTTATGATTTGAGAGCAAAATTGCTGAGTCACAAACTAAAAAGGCCGTAGAAAGTCTACAGGTATTTTTCTATAATTTATATATTGTTTTCTATAATGTCATTATTTTTTTTCACTCTGTATAATATTTTTCAGGTCGGTATTTCTACATTTGTCGAAGATGGTTATGTTGTGCATCCAAGTGTCAGTCCAACTTCGAGTTTGAATTTCATAGTTGTTAGTTCAAATACGAGTTCAAAGCTTCCACCATTACCGCATTCTTTAAGTTGTAGTTCTTTTAGTTCAAAGTCAGTTGATAGTTATGTTTTTTTTCATATATGACAGAATAGAGAGATGGCTAAATTTTATTGTCCAATTGTTTATTTTTTTTTTTTTGTAATGATGTTTTTTATTCGATCTTTTTTTATTGTAAATGAAAGTTTTTTATGAAAATGTTATATGTTTATTCGTGAGTTTTGGTTAATTTTACTCAGTCTTTATTTTATTGTGAAAACAAACTAAAGGGTTTGTTTCTTACTCTCAGAGATTTCTGAATCTATTGATGTGTTGGTTTTGCTGTGATGATATTTTATGAAAGTTATATGTGATGATATCCTGCTTTTTTATGTGATGATAAGTGGATGGTGTATGTGACGATATGTGAATGATGTATGTGATAATATATGGTTGGTGTATAGGATGATATGTGGCTAGTATATGTGATGATATGTGGCTCGTATATGTGATGATATATGTTTGAAATATGTGATGATATAATGTCTGAAATATGTGATGATATGTTGCATTTATATGTGATGATATGTAAAATAAATGAAAAATATGAATATGAGTAGACTACATGACATGACTTGTGGTGAACACCTTTCACTCTCTTCATAATGTTTAATCACTAAACTTAGAAATACAACAACATTATATACAAAAAAAATTCATAAACAAGATTATTCGACTTTCTTTAAGAACGAAACTCGATCTTTGCTCATATCTTATTCAGATGTCTCTATATATTGTGATATGTTTTTTTAGCCTTAAAGGATATTTAAGAAGTTGAAATGAGATCCGATTTTACAATTTTGTTTACTTTGATGTCATTTCTTTTCGCCTTCCCTTTATCATATTCGTTCATTAACTCAAACATATTAGTGGAAAACATAAATAAACTATATTCAAACTAAACTTCAACAACAACAAAATATTCATTGCCACCTCTACCATGAAATAAATGCCCATATGAATTGAACAATCTGGAGTCAAATACAAATAACACGAATAATAAACAATTTAGATTAAGGGTAATTAAGTCCTGAGATAACATGATGCACACATATATATTCATCTGTAATCTTCCCCCACCACCCCCAAAAAAAGATATCCATATAGTATCACACAAATCATGAATAAATCATCACACATAACATGAAAATACATCGGTCCTATGAAAAAAGAATAAGATATCATATACCATCACACAAATCATGCACATATCATCACATAACATGGAAATATCATCACAAACTACATATTCATGATCTTAAGATAATAAGATCATAACTAATGTAAAATTTTCATTGAGGCATTTTTACAAACAGTTGATATGCAATAATATAATTTTGTAGGCCAAAACATATTAAAACTCCATGAAGCGATAATTTCAGTGAAAACAACAATTTGAATCACTTCAAATGCAAAAACTTTGAACAAATACAGAAAAACACGAAAAAAAAATCTAAAAATAAAATAAAATTAAAACTAATCGAAATTTAGTTCAAGATTTGGAAATGTCGAATTCGACAGTGAAGTGGTATTTATTAGGGATTTCGTCGTTGGCAGAATTCGTGAGGCCGAGGTGCTGAGTTGCGGCGGCGCCTTCAATTTTGATGGCGAGGACGACGACGAAGGATATGCCGTGGCCGGCGAGATATGATTTTTGTGGAAGCGTGATTAAGAATACGAACGAAGTTTGAGAATGGGAAGATTAGACTGAAAATTGCTAGAGAAAATCGCCAGAAACGAGAAATTGGAGAAAAATCTGAAGATCTGGAGAAGTCTGATAGTCTTTTTTTTTTCTTTTCTGATGCACAGTGGGGAGAGCCACGCACTGCGCGTGGAATTTGAGTGGGAGTTTCCAAAAATCTACACACATGGTAA
The DNA here is from genome assembly GCA_014905375.1 of Phtheirospermum japonicum. Taxonomy (NCBI): domain Eukaryota; kingdom Viridiplantae; phylum Streptophyta; class Magnoliopsida; order Lamiales; family Orobanchaceae; genus Phtheirospermum; species Phtheirospermum japonicum. Next base: position 123,211 of record BMAC01000781.1, read on the forward strand.
TTTCTTGAGACCGGGTGCATCCTACAAGGTGCACTTGGGTCTATGGTATACCATCTCTAATTTGGGTTGGGTCTACGCCACCCACGCCCGTACTACATCTACCCATGGCGGTAAGGACATTATTAAAGATTAGGATACGATATGGCTAAAGTACATTTAAAACCAACATCTATCTATCTATACCTTATTTATACCTTACTATTAAAGATGGCCCGTCAGTTTTTTGGCAGGCCATTTGGCACAATTTCATTTGTGCTGTATTTTTTTTTTCTTTTGATTATTTTCTTTTTTGATTTTTTTTTCTTTTCTATTTCCTCTTCTGTATTTTCTTTTGATTTATTTTATTTTTTGATTTTATTTTTAATAAATCTTATATAAAGAAAAATTATTTTAAAGATCAAATCAACTAGTATAATTTTATTTTTCAAATTATAACTATCTTTATATATTGTACTAATTTATGGTAAAAGTTGTGATTGATTATTGTTTAGCAAAACAACTGAATTTTAGAAAATTTAATTCATTAGTCTAATTTTATTTCTTCATTAAATTACATTTTAAATTATAGTATTTTTATTTTTAGCATATTAAAAAATAGTAATTATATTTATTTAAAGAATGTACATCACGAATTCTTTGTTCTTCATTTTTCTTTCTTTTTTGTTTTTTCCTCTCATATTTTAAAATTTTAAATTCTTATTTGAGATTTTTGTCCTTAGTTGGCAGCCATAAAATTTATCATTTAATTTTTTTATTTAAATTTTATTTCTTTGGTGTTTTAATGTTTGGTTCTTTTTACTATATTTTGGATTTAAAATTTTTTCTAATGTATTTTTTTTATTTTTTATTTATAATATAATTCTCAAGTAAATGAAAAAGACTCGAATCTTAAGATGTAATATTATTAATAAATATTTATATAGCTAAAAGAATATTATATTGTATAAAGAATTATTATTTCAGAACACCTAATCTAATAATTTCGAAATGTTTATAATATGAATGACTATTATTAATAAATGCATATTACGTAAAGAAAAATTATATTGTATAAAAAATAATTATTTAAAGATACATAATTTAATGTATTTAATCTACCTATATAATATAGGAAAGTTAGAAAGTTTAGAGAGTCGAGAATGATAGCATTTTCTTTTCTTTTATTTCCACTAGATAGAATATACAATTGTTATATCACGGATCAGTTCACTGCCCATATGAATACACTAAATTAAAATTTCAGATATATTACATATAAAATAAATATACATCAATATATAAATATATTAAATAATATTAAGTTGCCCTACTAAGTACATTTACGTAATAGAAAAATATGTTTGAACTAGAGCTCATATTCAAAGTGGTTGTATTTTATATTTGTATATCGAGGCAAATTGACACCCTAACCGTTAACCGTTAGTCAGACTCCTCAAAATTAATTTTTAAAATTAAAAAAAAAATCTAGGAGACCTACAAAAAATTGCCTAAAACCCAAAAATAAAACTTAAAAATAAAACAAATCAAAACAAAATAAAATCCAAAAGTAGAGAAACTAAACCAAACTAAAAACTAAAAAAGAACCCGAAAATTAAAACAAAACACTTAAAACTTTTGGAGTTGCGTAACGAAATGTACCAGTTAGGTTGTGTAACGTAAATTTTTATATTTTATATTAGCCATGTATTAGTTGATTCAATGTTACAATGCAATCTTATTTTTATATAATACAAATAATTAAAACCTAATATCTAAACTTTTGATTATGAGAGTGAATCAATGATATAGCATGGTTAAAAGAAGTGATTATTAATAAAATTATACAACTCTTTTATATTTTCACTTTTATCTAACATCTTATAAATTAATTTAAGAATTACTGAATATAAATTTGCCGCGCAATGAAGTGCGGGTCAATTTCTATCTCTTTAGTAGTATAGATGGTCTGCAGAAGTTTAGGGGTGACATATGTCACCACCCAATTGTTTTTTTTTCTTTTTCTTTTTCTATTTCTTCATTCTTTCTTTTCTTTTGATTTGTTTTGTTTCTTTTTTTTGGGGGTTTTATTTTTAAAAACTTAGATATAAAAATTATTTTAAAGATCAAATCAGCCATTATAATATTTTTTTTCCAAATTATACTATTTTATATGTTGTACTAATTTATAATAAAAGTTATGATTGATTATTGTTTAACTAAAAAAATCAAAATTTAAAAAATCTAATCAATTAGTGTAATTTTATTTTTTCCATTAAACTACATTTTAAATTATGATACTTTTATTATCAACATATTAAAAATAATAATTATATCATTTAATGAATGTAATTTTTCTTTATTTGTAATTTAGTTTTTTTTTTCTCTCCACAAACAATTAAACTTCGTTGTCCATAACCTTTTGTTCTAAGAACGAAACTCATTTATTTTTTCATTTCTTTTTCCATTTCATATTTTAAATTCTTATTTTAGATTTTTGTTCTTAGGTGGCAGTCATGAAAACTACCATTTAGTTTTTATTTAAACGAAAGTTCTTAATTTTTTTTTCTAATATATTTTCAAGTACAAGAATAAGACTCAAATCTTAAGATGAATTATTATTAATAAATAATTGTATAAGAAAATGAATATTATATACTTCATGACACCTAATCTAATAATTTCGAAATGTTTATAATATGGATGACTATTATTAATAAATGTATATTACGTAAAGAAAAATTATATTGTATAAAAAATAATTATTTAAAAGACACATAATTTAATATATTCAATCTACCTATACAATATATGAGAATTTAGAGAGTTCAGGATAATAGTATTTTCTTTTCTTTTATTCCACTAGATAGAATATACAATTGCTACATCACGGACCATGTTCAACGAATTTGAATACGTTAATACATTAAATTAAAATTTTGGATACATTACATATAAAAAAAAATATACATCGATATATAGATTATTACATAATATCAAGTTGCACTACTAAGTATATTTCCTTAATAGACAAATATGTTTGAATTAGAACTCATTTTGCAAAGTGTATGCATTTTATATTTGTATATTGAGGCAAATTGGCATCCTAACCATTAGTCGGACTCCTTAAAATTTATTTTTAAAATTAAGAAAATACCAAAAAATAAAATAAAACTAGGAGACCTTCAAAAAATAAAATAGAATAAAAAAAACCCTAAAGTAGAGAAATTAAACTAAATTAACAGTAACTCAAAAATTAAAAAGAAACACTTAAACTTCTTGAGATTTGCTTAATGAAATGTACCCCGTTCGTTTGTTTAACACAAATTATTTTATTTTATATTATTCATGTGCCAGTTGATTAAATGTTACAATATAATCTTATTTTTATATAATCTTATTTTTCTTTTCCTTTCACTATAAATAAATAAAGATCAACATCTAAAATTTTCATTATGAGAATGAGTCAATATTGTAGCATAATTAACAACAACAACAAAAAAAAAAATACAAACTCTTTTATATTTTTTTTATTTTTTTAATATTTTATAAATTAATTTATATTAATCTAAAAATTATTGAAAATAAATTTTTCCCGCGACGAAGTGCGGGTCAAAATCTAGTAAATATTATAGTTCAACTGTATGACCATCAAAGTCATTTACTAAGATTAGGCTGTGAGACCAAACTCGTTTAGATACATCGATAAAGCGTTACCAAATTAGACACGGAGCATGCCAAGTCGTAATAACTTGTATTTACCAGTTTTTTTATTAAGTATTGTTTTAGAATTTATATTAAAAGTTAAAAAATATATAAATTTAACTAATACATTTTTAATCAATTAATTATATTTCTAATTAAATTCTCTTATCTCTTAAATAATAATTATTTTATTATCATAAGTTTGTTTTGTTTATTTAAATGAGTAGGGATAAAGTTGAAAAAAAAAAGATAAAAAATTTTAAATCATAATTAGTTTGAAATAAAATTTAACTTTTAAAATGAGATTTAATATGAAAAGGATCGATTATCAAATTACCGACATAATTCTTGGATTAGAGCTAGGTTATTGGCAAAATTATGTCACAATATTTTAAGGTTGAAGTGAAGTGGTAGAATATTCAAGAAAAAGTTCTAGGATTTCCCCTTTTTATCTATAGTAACTTTGTAGAAGAATTCGATGAAATTCTAGAGAGTTTTAAAATCAAATTAATAATCTCCGGCGTTCATACATATGAATTTAAGGTAACCATTGCTTAGGTGTACTTAGATTTTGAAATCTAAGTATCCACATAAATGTTAATAAATAGGTGTCACTAACATAGCCTAACATGAGCTTGTATAAGTTCGGTACACGAAAGCAAATGTTAATAAATAGGTGTCACTAACATAGCCTAACATGAGCTTGTATAAGTTCGGTACACGAAAGCAGCCAACTATCCTCCTTTTTAACTACTGCCCAATAGAGATGATGGATTATTAATTATATAGCTATAGTATTGAAGGCTTCTAGATAATTCTCTACTCTCTCTCTATATATACACTAGAGCGTGCAAAACTAGACCGAACCGGAAAAACTCGAATTGGACCGAACTGATGATAGTTCGGTTCGTCTACGGTCCATAAAAATGGGGTTTTCTGGGTTCCGGTCCGGTCTGGTTCAAACCCGTAATCTTTCGGTGCGGACCGAAATTGGACCAGTTTTCCAAAAAAAAAAAAAAAAAAAAGAAAATTCAAAAAATTGGTTTTGATCGGACCGGACCAGAATTTCCGGTCCCGATCCGGTCTACGGTCCAAGAATTTCCACAATCCCGGTCTACCGGTCCGAACCGGGATCGTAAATTCTGGTCCGATGCGGTCTCCGGTTCGCACCGAGACCGTAAATTCCAGTCTATTGTTGATGAGGTGGAATTGATGTTGATAAAGTCATTTCCAATTACGGGATTCGAGGCGAATGATGATTGCACATAGTTTTTAGAGTAGCTCGACTATTTTCAGGGAGTTTTCTTATTCCCTTTCTTCCTTACTTTTATTTTCTTATATTCGTTTATGGGAATCAGGGGATTGCCTAGTTTTTAGAGGGGTGGATGGTTGAGTTGTGACTTATATTTGAAAAATTGTGCAATAAAAAAAAAAAAAATCATGATTTGTAGTAGATAATATTTTAGGTGATTGATATTACTATTTCTGCGCTGAATTATGTTTGTCTGGCTTGCCTGTCGAAGTTAGCTAATTTTAATTTGAGGATTTTGTATTTGAGCGTGTATAAGTGCATAAATTTTTCAAAATTATTATTTATATATAGTAAAATGGTACTTTGACGCAATTGATTTCGCAAAACATTAAAAGCAGCATCAATCCAAAACTTTTTCATGCAAAAAGCCAGTGAGTAGCTTGAGTGTTTATCATCATTGCATGTACTTGAGTGAGTTCTGTCTTGATATCTCTTTGAAACTGATGTGTGTAGTTGACTTTGAAAATGAGGTTAAGGCACAGAAAAAATCCTATTCCGGCCATATCCATAAACTTTAGCCACTATAAATTTTGAATGAGCCAATCATAGCTAAATATCCATTTCCTATAGCCATGAGTGTTTTTGAGTTAACTCCTACGTCATTAATAGGGTGGGGTAAGAGTTAGTTATTTTTGTTGGTTATTTGTATTTTGGAATTTTGATCATGGATTTTATTGAATTGACCCCTACTAACCCATTAAAAGCGTGGGGTAGGAGTTCATATTTTTATTAGTTATTAGTGTTTTGGAGATTTTATTAGGAATTTATGATGTTTATGAATTTTTGTAAAGAAAAAGATGCAAAAAAGAAATTATTAAAAGAGGATGGTGGTTCTAGTCTAGTCATTGCCTACGATTTTAAAGGCTTGTATTTATTATTTATTTTTGTGAAGCCTAATGTTGAATGGCAATAGTTGAGTTGTAATAAGGAAGAACATTATAAGCTTCAATTTTGACTAAGTGGTTTGAGCTTCAAGTTGATTTTAGAGTATCGAATTGAGAAATAGCCTAAGTTTAAAGGCTACGCTGTGAGAGTTTAGTGAGGTTTTTTTATTTTTGAATGAGGTGAAGTACTTTGCTTCGTGACTAGGATAGTTTGGTGAGTTATTGATCACGTTAGATCGTGAGTTAGCCACACAACTTATATATTCCATACCTGTCCAAAGAGCCTTACATTACAACCCGAAAAGACCTTTTCCGATTCTTAGTTTGATTACACTTAATTTGCGATTGAAAAGAGATTGGTTTTTGGTTCTTGTTTATTGTGCATGTATTTGTATGATTTGAGCGTAAACACGTGCCATGCAGATAATACTTGAGTGCTTTTGAGTGAACACCTCTATATATTACCATTTTGAGAGGATGCATGATTTTGTTTTTGGAGCGACAATGTAATAAGGGCGGAGTGTTTGACGTTGCGTGACTTGTATCTATATTTTCAAGATTATGTATGTAGCATATCACGACTCATTACTTGAGCTGATTTTCTTTCTTGTTATAATTTGAATCTAACGTCTGTTCGAGGACTAACTAACAAATAAAGCGTGGGGTAGTTGATTAACGCATACTTGACTGGATTTTAGCGGGTGTTTTAGTTCGTTTTTATTAATGTTTTCGGGATAAGTTGGGTAGTTTGAGCTTAAATTCGTATATTTGTACTTCCAGCTTATTTTATCACTTTTTGATCTAGATTGATGCAATTAGGTGATATTTTATTATTTTTCACCTTATAGCTAAGTAACCGGAAGAGTTCAGCACGTAAAGGATGAAGTATGATGATCGAGAGTCAAAGATCGAGCTTTTCGGCGAAGAAGTAGCAAGAATTAGTAGCTGACATTATCTATAACGATTATCCCACTGCTTCTGGAACCGTTATAAAATCGTTGAAGGAAGAGAAGCTAACGGTGCACTAGCGATAGCTACTATCTCTATCTATAACGGTTACTTACGGCTGCCCAGAACCGTTGTCGAAGTGAAGAAGTAAAAAATGAAGAACTAGCGATAACTTTCTATAACGGTTCCCCTACCTCTACCTTACCGTTAACGCTACCACTAAGTGCCCAGAAGCGACATAAAAACTTTCCTTTTCAATTTTATCAAAAATCTATAAATACTACCCCATAAATCCGATTTCCTAAGTTACCTAAGCTGTAGTTAGACACTTTAAACTTAGTCCTAGGGTTTCTAAGGCCTTTTAGGGATTGACAACCTTAAACGAGTGTCGAGTTGTTCTTAGTTTCTCTTCAAAATTCTTAGATTTAGATTTCTAACTTTAGATTATTTTAGATTAGTGATCGAAGAATTCTTGGCACTCTAAGAAATCTTCTCCGCAATAGTACGGAGTCGATTGTAGAGCGGTAAGTTTTCCCGAGTCGTATCTCTCGAGGATAGATATAATCGCCGATAAGTATTTTTAATTAATCTCTTGTTAATCTCAATTAAACTAATCTACTCCTAAGAAAGCAATAGTCATTGATTTGGATTTAAGTTTTATGCTAAAACTTGAATCTAAAAGGAAACTTTAATTCAAAATGATTTAAATGAAAATAATAAAAATGAGGGTTTAGGGTGTTGGTTCGTCTCCACGATCAATCGGTTTTTGTCGAGAACTTAATCCACGGTTCGAGGTTATCAATCCCAAATGTCGATCAAGTATTGGGGTCGTCAATCCCAATTCTCAACAAATTCCGATTAATGGTTCTAAACGAACTTAAACCCTAAACCCGTAATTTCTAAACGAGTTGCATCAAATGTAAATTAAAACTTGCTTGAAAGTAATTAATTTTTAATGACATTAATTAAAACTAATTAACAATATTGCATAAATTAAAATCTACTAAACTAAGAAGGCTTGCAATTGAAAGAGAAATTGGAGGGAAAAACAAAGATTGAAATTGAAAGTGATTCAAAGCATTAAATTGAAAAGAAAGTCAAATCACCAAAGAGGAAAGCTTCATAAATATTTCAAAAACCCAAGAGTTTGTTTAGACTAAAGAGGTAAAAAGTTTCAAACCAACATCCATGGAGTTTTGAAAGAAAACAAAGGCAAGAGGAATAGGATTGCAAGAACAACAAGACAAACTAAATCTAACAACATACCCTAAGCAAATTTAACTAGCAAACACAACACAACAACATGAACAATAAATCAATAACTAAGCATAAAAGTAAAGGGAAAGAAAACTACCAATTTCATTGAACACCAAAAGCTTCAAATCCAAATCACAACCTTCAAAAGCAACCAAATCCTCAATACAACAAAGAGCAACAAGTGAAGGAGATTGTCACCCTATCCAACACTTGCCAACTAAAACTAACCTAACTAAACTAACTACTAAGCTAACTAAACTACATAAGCTACGAATTAAGTTAGGGTATTAAATTGCAAGAAAATTTAGAGGCTTGGAGGACATGTAACTAGTCCAAAACCACCAAGGAGAGTTGGATAAGGTTTGAGAAAGATGGGTCTATAAATACAAAGCCACAGGGGTAAAATTGTCAAAAATGGATAAAATTCACGAGCTGGACTTTGACTCAGTCGATCGACTGAGGAGCAGTCGATCGACTGCTTCGCCAAAATTTCCAAACCTTCTATACTCCAGTCGATTCGGAGGGATCTAGTCGATCGACTGGACAATCAGTCGATCGACTGAAATGCCAGTCGATCGACTGGCTCAACTGCTCCGGCTCGATTTCTTCATTTTGCTCTAAACGTCCATCGGTTGTCGCTCCTCATTCAAAATAGGCCAAGACGACTTCTAAAACCTGTAAATACAAGCGAAACACACGCGAATGCGACACAAAAAGGTAACAAAAAGGTGTACAAAAAAGTACAAATCAACCACCCCACACTTAGAATGATTGCTTGTCCTCAAGCAATATTAATCTAGAATTACAAGACTACCCCCGGGTGATCCTAATCTAATGCACAAAAACCTAATATGAGGCATTGTATGCTAAAATTGCTCGTTAGTTCGGCTAAAAGGACAACAAAGATGTCTTGACAAAGAAAGTTTAGATCGACTCCCGAAACCTAAATGTACTAGGTAACCCTCCAAGTCGGTCCCCTCGTCCTTGCCCCGACTAAGGTTTATCCACGGTCAAACCGTTAATCGGCTCCCTACTAGCCCCAATCATCTACATCTCTCTTTAACAAATAAAATCTAAAAATAAAAAAGAGAAATGTGCAAGTGTTGCACGTTTATTGCTTAGTAATCTCAAGAATTTATAATGTATCCTTATTTATTCATCATCATAAGTTTTTTTTTTTGTTTTTTTTTTTGGTACCCAAGGAGATAAGATACTTAAATACAAGATATATACAAAGAGAAATAAACGGCTTCGATCACTCGTTGCTACTAGCAACTTACAATGTTTTCGATCGAGCACGTGGAGCAATTCACCACTCCAAAGTACAAAACAAGAAATCCTATAGAGAGTGTTCAATGATGAGGCTAGTTGAGGCGCTAGTCATATATGAGCTCAAGGATAGCACGAAGCTAAAGCCGAATAAAGTTTCCAACGAGTTAAGCCACATAAGTCCACTACATCCAATCGACAATCTAAACTCCCTAACCAAATCATCAAAACCGCGTCACTTCGCCAATGATCCAAGCAAAAATAACACACACGCTACTCAAATTATCACAAGCAAGCATGCAGCAATCTTAAAAGCCTAGGGCGAACTCTAACCACCACCCCACACTTAAAATCTAGCAATGTCCTCATTGCATATTAAGCTAAATAAAGCGGTAAAAAGTGTAGGGAAAAGAGAACGCCCCTATTTCCGAGCTTGTGTCGGCGCGGTTGTGCGTAAGTCTTTTCCGAGAGTCGAGACAAGCAACCTACAAGAAATGAACAAACGGGGGGTTACAAAAACAAAATACGAATGAGAAGTTTTTTTTTGTTTTTTTTTGGATTTTCTCTCTTTTTTTTTACAAATTGGGTTACCTCCCAATAAGTTCTACTTTAACGTCTATAGCTCAACGGTTTATACAATTGATGTTATCCGGGATCCAAGAAGAGGTGGCGATCATGCCAGGCCTTGGTGTTCTCGAGTAGACACACGGGGTGACAAAAATCACCAAGGCGGGCACGTCGGGCAAGCCGGAAGGTCGAACTATCAAGAGCGCAGGCTTGCTTCGGTGGTCGGAAGAGTGAGTAGTCGACCACCCAAACGTGATAGTCCCATAATGGGTCGACGTACTCCTTCATCTCCCCGACCGTCATCTCCTCTCTCTCGACTTTAAAAGTAGTCGTAGTCGGGCATGAGAGAGTAAGATCCAACACATCCCCCACTACCTCTTCCACCTCCACTTTGTCAAGTAGCAACAAAGCATCGGGTGGCGGCAAAAGAGGCTCGATTAACTCCACATCCTCCAAAACTGGAACAACTTCCTCATCCTCGCCAAAAGCAAGTAGGCTCGACATTCCAAGTGCCGTTGGAGACCCCAAAAGTGACACCCCCTCAATTTCCACTACAATGTCTTCAAGAAGCACGAGAGGGGTAATGTCGACTTCCGACCCATTCTCCTCACCCTCTAACTCCACCTCCTTGCACACCTCTTTCAAAAGATCATCAAAGCTCGAATTGCCGTCAACGACCGTGGGATCCACCACATCAAATATGGGCATGTCGTCAAGACATGGTCTTTTAAGCTCGTCCACATTGTTGGCAATTTGCTCTACTTGAGTCCCTATGCGAGCAAGGCGTTCCACAAGCTCGGATAAGAGAGACTCTAAGTCCGGGAGTTGGGTCATAGACGAACCTTCAAAAAGTGAGGTGTAAGGGTCATCGTTCGGAGTATACGAACTCGAGGTGGGTAGGTCGTAAAAGTCGTAGCTCCAAGAATATGAATCATGAATTGGGGGAGCATACGAGTCAAAGATCGGGTGAGAAGAAGGCGGGACGAGTTGAGCATATAGATCGTCAAAACCTGGATCATAAGAATCACGAGTCGGTGCATATGAATCCATGCTCGGGTTGAGGGGATACAAAATCGGTGGAAAATAAGAAGGGCTTGGGTTGGAATAATCGAAAGAGGGGGCCCATTCTTCACCAAACGAAGCGTACGGGTCATCGTAAGTCGAGGGGACCCGATAGCTTGGGGGAGTGGTGTACGGATTTAGATACTCGAGAGTTTGTATGTAAGGGTTTGGATAATTGGGAGTTTGGATATAAGGGTTGTAGTATGGCAAACTAGCTCGATAGTTTGCCATCTGATTAACATGCTTTTGTGGTTATTTTTAGTAGCATTTTAGTAACCGTTAATACCAACCATTAGTCTTAACCATTAGTAGCAGGCCCGAAAGACAGAAAAGAGGCTAACGGTTGCTACTAACGGTTGCTCTAACCGTTAGCAACCAACCGTTAACGGGGCCCAGAATGCAGCAGACAGGCTTTTCGGCCCAGATCACAGAAAACCCTATAAATACCTCTTTTAATCCGAATTTCGGGTAGCTAGGTCTGCATGTACGCCTTCTAACCCTAACTTCAGAGGATAATCCGAGGGTTTCAAGACGGACAATAACTACAACACGCGACGATCAAGGAACGACGAGGAGTCGACGACTACGAGTTCTCGAGCCATTCAACGTCAATTCATCCATTGAAGTCCTGTTCGCTGCGTCCTCTCTTCGGAATAGCCGAAGATCTCACGATTTCCAGTAGCTTAAACGAGTACTTTAAACGTTTATTAAATTTTCTTAGTTTTTCATCATTAGTTTTCAACGCTAGAATATTGCTTCGTTTATGTTCGTATTGTTGCTTCGTTTGGATTTGTTGAACTACTTGGTTGATCGATCTTAGTTTATATTCTGTAATTCATATTTTATATTGGATGTGTGCTATTCTGTTGGCTTGAGTTTAGTTTATGCATGCAGGTTCATAGTTTGTTAGTTCAGAATTGTTAAAGGTTACTGCTAAAGACTCACAAATAAAGGGGGGGGGGGGGGGGGGGGGGGGTTGATGAAATTTATTAACTACGAATTTAAAGAACTAAACTAGATTAATTAACTAAACTAAAATAAATTATCTAATTAATAAAATAAACTTAAGCAATCAATAACTAATTCAATGACTAAGAAGTAATTCAGAAACATCAATTTAAACTAAACAATTAAGTGAAAAACTGCTAACTGTTGCAACCTTTAGCGCTAACTGTTGCTGCCTGCAACCGCTAACATTAACGGTTACTGCTAACTGTTGGTCCAACCGTTAACAGTAACAGTTAACAGCAACAGTTAACACTAACTGTTGGTAAAAACTCAACGTAAACTGCATACGTAAACTAATCTCCAACCAACAGATAAACCTAACTAATTATAAACTTAATTTAAACCCTCTGAAACTGGAAATCTAACTAATAAATTAAACTAACAGATTGCATGAAAATCGAATTCTAAATAACTAAACTAACCGCTAAAGGTTGCTGTTAAAGGTTGGAGTAAC